>JARHVA010005511.1:0-600000 GCA_037957365.1 Torreya grandis
TAACCTCTATTTTTGCAGGTTTATCTCCTAAAATGTTTTTCATGTTTTATTTTAATTTGCATATTTGAATATTCTATTTTGGGTCCTTATTATATTTTTAATACATGGTATTTATTATTGTGAATAATAATTAATTTTTTTTGCCCTGGAATAATTGGTTTACCTTCACTCAACTTGTATGGCACATTTGATTTAGAATTCATTGTTGTTTAATGAATGTACATTCTTTGTTTTTTAATCTATGCACAATATTGGTTCTTTTCTCATTGTATTTTGTAATATCTTTAGTCATTTGTATTCTATTCATCCATATTACAAAACTTAACACCTTTTTCTATAATTATTCCTTTAACAAGGTTTTTCTCACAATTGTGTGTTTCTAAGTTCACTTTTATTACCTCTCATAATTTTTAGGTTTTGTTCACTCTCTAATCTTAGTGTATTTCCTCTTTCTCTTGTTACCTCATTCCATGATCACTTTATACACTAATCTTATATTTTATCTTGTGTATTTATTATATTGTGTTATTTTATCTTTATTATGGTTCTATATTCTCAATTACACACTTAGCACTCTCTCTTATCAGGATTCTTTGTTGACTACCACATTCTCTAGTTATTCATTTATTTTTTGTCTCTTATCCTCATTTCAATTTTACTAAATAAAATATAATCATGGCAAAGTGGTGCTATCAATGAAATAAATTTTAGCTAGTTATTAACATATTATATACATAACACCTTTTATAAGCCTTTTCCTATGTTTTTCTTTTCTTAAGCATCTTTAGTGTATTCATCTCACTCTATTGGTGGCAAAGACAAGTCCCTCATCTATTTGTCCTATATTCATAATGCCTTATCTAAGTGTATGATGATTTTTTCATCATTTGCATTTCATTATCTAATTTTTCCAAAGCTGACGCTTGGTGTAATGTCTTCTTTATCTCATTTAACTTACATTTTCTTATATATTTTTGCATTTAAGTCCTCATTCATTAATATTAAATAAATTTGATTTGTATTTAATATTTTTTAAAGTTAGTTTACTTTTAATAAATTTATATTTTTTTAAATTAACTCTTTTTCAAGATAAAAAAATTAATAAATTATTTCATCACTTTATTGTTTTTTGTGAAAACTTCAAAACAATTAAAATATTTTTTAAATCCACAAAATATTTTTTCTAATTTTTTTTAATGATTTAAACAATTTTTTATAAATTCACCTCTATTAGAAAACAAATAATTTCATTGCATATCATTTTTTTTATTTTATTCAAAATTCATCTATGTAGTGATTTTGATGTGGACTTACTAGTTAATTGATCAAAATTCTCAAATTCCTCTGTATATCAAATTTAAACCTACACTAATTATGAATATACATTCACATTTTCCATCTTTCACATTTAAATTGATAGGAATTATATTATCCTTTGTGATTAACTCTTTTTTTCATTCACTAATCTTTGGTAAATTTGCTTTTATAATGTTAATACTTATATAACCTTTATGAAATGGATTTTAAATTGGCTATTTTTTTTAGATTTTAAGAAGTGTAGAAAACTATTTCTTCCAAAAATTATGAAATTATTTCTCTTCAACATCAAATACAATGTCAAATTGATATAATCAATTCTTTGTAACACTCTTTTAATGTTCACATAGAGAAAATGCATGGTTTATTTTATGCTTTAAATGCTAAATTTTCACATTTTACATGTGATAATGTCTCTAACACTAAACTTAAATGTGTTTCTAAACAAAATTTCACTCTTTTGGACAATCCTTCTAACTTTGACTTAAAAATAATGCATTATATGGGGTATTTTGGTGGTGGTCTTGGTAAGTGTGAAACTGGAATCCTTGAACCTTTTTTGCTTAATTCAATACAAATTATAAATATATTGGTTATAACGATTCAAATGAAAACTTGAAATTATATTGTAATTTGCACCCTAATGAATTATAATACAAGTTATTTGATTATAATACTTTTAATGATCATGCTTTGGTTAAAAATGGTAAAACTTGTGAGCAATATGGAAAACATGGGCATCATATCTCTAAATGTTATAAATAGCATTCATTCTTATCTTGTGTTAAATCCACTCATAACACTTTGTATTTTTGGAAAGCAAATAAAAAACTACATCTAAGGTTAAAATTGTCTAGATACCTAAATAAAATATTATTTCAAGAGACTTTGATGTGTCCTTCATGTGATCATTCTTCTAATTCTTCACGTAGAATATCTTTTGTAAGTGACACATCTTATTTATCTCTATTTTGATCAACTCAATATTTTATTCATTAATTTATTTTTGTTTTAAATAAAATATGATTTGTTAGAGCTCATTTTTTACTAGCTTATTTTTGGTCAGGAATTTTCACTTTGTGATGGAAGTTGTCTTTATCTCAATTTTATTTTATTACATCTACTTTTATTAAATTTTGTATGTAGATCATATTTTTATGGCATATTGGTTAATTTTAGATATTGGTGTTAGATTTTTTTATAGGGCTTAGTGTATCATTTATCCTTGGTCCTTGTTCAATTGTGGATTGACCATCTTATCCAAAAAAATCTTCTTAGAGATTCTTGATGATCACACCTTAATCTTTACAAATTTTGGTGACAACTTATTTCTTTCTTGAAACTATTATAATTCCTCTTGAAGTAAGTTTATATTAAGGAAAAATATTATTTAATTTCAACTCCCTTATTTGTTTGTAAAAGGTTTTCTCCACTTTTGTAACCTCAAATTAATCTTAAAAGAGAGTGTTGGAGATTTACATTATTTAGGTTCATTAAGCTTATCCTAAGTCTCTTTAAGGTGTGCATTTATTATTATTATAAATTCAATTTATCCTATATTTATGATGTGTATCTCACCTCTCTTGTCCACTTTTAGGATTTAGGAGTTACTTTCATAAGTATCTCCTCCCCTGACATATCACACACTTCCCTCCACTCTCTTTGAGAATAAGACATATGTCACATGCCAAGGAGGCCTTGTAATCTCATGATGAAATTATTTTAACTCCCTCATCCTTCCTCTTGATCTATTTAAAAATCCCTCTCTTCCTCTCTTATACAATAATATTGTTTAATAATCTTGCTCTTGTATTTTTGTGATACCTCCTTTGTCTTGAGGCCACTCTTCTATCTCTCTCTCTTAGCTTATAATTTATATTATACTTAGAGATATTTATTTTCAAGACTTCTAATAATATTGTGGGTTTTTCTATATTTGATGGTTTCCCCACTCGTCAACTCTCATATCAATCTTTTGGTTAGATTATCTCTCAATGTGATATTATCTCTTTTTCCACTCAAAATTATTTATTCCTTCAACATTTTAATTCTAATATTGCAATAATATAATACACACAAAATGGGGAAAACACCATATATCATTATAATGTTACTTAATCATCTTTCTAACTTGCATAAACAAGATCAAAGTTTTAATGTGTTACATTAATCATTAGTGAGACATTCACATTCTCTTGTGAACACTTAATGATGTTTATTAAAACACATGAATTAAAATTAAACTATCATTATCTAAATTGATTCTTTATTTTAATCTTAAAATACATTTCATCATGCATTTTCATGTGATGATCAATCACAAAACTTTCTTAAACCTATTGATAATGCACAAAACCTCCCATGTTATCTAATTATTAAAAAGATATAGATTTGATACTCTGGGGGATTTAAAACCATCACCCCTTAATAATGTTATGTACCAATTCATTAAAAAAAATAATAGGTGTTGGTATTTTAAGCCATCTTTTGTGCCAAAAAATTCTCTTGGTACCATGCACAAAAAAAATATTTGTAATTTGTTTTAATTGGCGTAGCTAAGTTTGAGACCAAAAGTCTTGTAAATAAAGTAAAATCAATCTTCTACTTCCAATTTATTTATAAATTTATTAATAAATTTATGTAGACGCTAAAAATTAAAATTTTATGTTAAAATAATGCACTTATGATCACTCCTTATACACACTAAACCCATGTTCAATTCCATAGTTTTAGACTGTTATTCTTCTACTTCTATGTAGATGACCTTGTATCTTTAGACAATTTTGATACTAAATATTCATATGCCTCATTTCAAATATCCTAGACTCACTATTATAATTATTCACACTTCCATTTTAATTTTGTCTATTCCTTAGATGAAATTGTTCCTTCAAGACAATCCCATTGTCTAATAGTGTCTGAATTATTCAAATTTATCCTCATGCCAATTAATATCTAATCTACCAAATTAAAAATCATCACAATGTGTCATCCCACATGTTTTAAAATCCAAATTTGAATATATCCCATAAATACCACTTTATAAGCATATTTTCTATCCATTTGTTAACTTAGATGGCAAGAGGTTGCCACTATTGCAAATTCCATAATTGTTTAATTGCACATTGAAAGGAAAGAACCTATTATTTTCAATTATGAGTCTATATAGTCCAAGTATCCTTGAGATAGATTTAAATACAATAGTAAGGTCACAAGTCATTATTCAAACACATCTTTACATTTGGATTACACCAATATATAACATTTCACTAGTATTTCACAAAAACCATCATAACATGGGAGAACTACATGGAGTTTGATCCCTCTTCAAAGTATTGGTATGTAGGTAGTGCTTAGCAAATGGGTTTTTGAGATCAAGTAAAAACATGTAATATTACATTATTCCCCCATTTTAATACATTTTCTCCTCCTTTTCATTTAGATAGGGTTTTAAGTGAATAAGAAGACACACAATAGCTCCTATAATGAAAAAATAAATCTATCATACACATAGGACTTATAGTTGAAGGCACATCTAGAAAAAATCACATAGAGGGAAAACTCTAAAGGAAATTGGTGCAATCTACATATAAAAACATAGGTTAGCTTTATCCTAAAATAATATAGATCTATATTCTTGATTCAAATCACCATCACACAACCCTATAATTAGTTTCATAGTCATTGTTGTAGTCCTATAGACCTGAATTTTAGCTAAGTCATACATTTATTAGTACTTCCCCATTTAGTATATTTATATAAATAGTAAGCTCTAAATCAGTCATGTTTATTTATTATATATTTTATGTATTTTGATTTACTCGACATTTTTTCTTAATCAAATTAATACTTTCTTAATCCTAATTTTGATAAAACATATTGGTGAACATGTTTATCATTAAATATTGAAAAATCCTAACCATTCATGTTTATATGTTTTCTTTCCTTATTTTCCTTATTTCCAATTGTTGTATTAGGATTTTTATATTTATTAAATTCTTTAATAACAACAATTCAAGTTTGTATTTCATATTTTATGAAATATAAGAAAGTTATTTCTACCTCTTTTAGAAGAAGTTATAGACTAAGTGGTACTCAAGTTGAGCATAGTAGGATTTATTTTGATATATAATATGGATAAGAACAATGGTATATTAATATCTTCAAATGATAATGAACACAGTGAATACGTAGAAGTGAATGAAAATATATCATAACATGAATAATATAGTTAAGACAAATTTGATTCTCAACATGAGCATCAAGATGTAGTTCCACATAATAATGATGAATTACCATATCCTAATAAAGTTAAATTTATTAAGAATTTTTGAAAAAAAATATGAACAACCTTAGGATTATCATAATATTTTTCAAAATCTTTTGGAAATTAAAAGTGCAAGCATTTCTCAATCCTATAAGATATCTACTTCTATGAGTTCCTTACTTATATATAAATCACTATAAATTTATACTAAGGGGGAAACCCAAGGTTTTCATCATATCAATATGTCAATCTCTACTCAGTCCTTCTTTACACCACCTTTCGTTAGCAGGCATTTTATTCCTAATGTACAATCGCTTATGCATAACATTGTGGCTCTGTAGACTACAGTGTTACATTTGAAACAAGGTGATTCAAAACCTAATTAGACACTTAAATCATATAATTAATTACATAACCCATTTCCTTAGCATATTTAAGTATATCCTAGACCACCTAGTTTTGTGGCACTAAAGGTGACCTTGAGAAACATTTAATAACATTTCATGTATTATGTCTAGAATATGCATACAATGATTTATTGTTGACCAAGTTATTTCCCAAGAGTTTAAAAGAGTGTTATCTATGGTTTTTTGATTTATCATATCAATAAATTAATGCATTCAATCCTTTGGCATATTTTTTCCTTGCACATTTCTCAATTAACACAAGTGAAAATATTTCATACGATCATATTGCTTAGCTCAAACAAGAATCTAATGAGCCTATCAAAAAGTATGTATTACGATATAAGATCATGTTAATTAAGATGATGAATCCTATAGAAGATAAGGAATTTAAATACATATTAAAACACATTTTTATCCCACATCTACATGAATCTATTATGTTTAAGAAGTTTATATTATTCATTGATTTATTTCACACAGCTAAGGAAAGAGAGGCTAAGTTGTTAGCAATGAATAAGATAAAGTATGTAACCAACCAAATTTATACTTATAATGAAATAATATGAGTAATCCCCCATAATGTGTGAATCCAAGTGCAAATAAGAGCGATCAAAAGACATTAACAAATGTAGTGTTTAATCCTACTCAACATATTGTGTTATTCGCTCCTTCAAGGAGATAGTTTACTTACTAGAATTTCCTTATAAGGTGTTAAAAAAATATTTTAATGTCACCTCATATCATTCCCTTTTATTAAATAGGTTGATGTGAGTAAAAATCTTACAAAAGGATTTGATCAAAAATTTATTTTGTGATTTTCACATAGCACCAAGGCATATTACCAACATATGCATCAGTTTGAGATATAAGATATATTTTTTGATAGATGAGAACATCATCTATGTGGGTACATACACTAATAGTAAAAAGGAACAACTAAGTGAGAGTATAATAATTAATATATTCAGTGATCATATCCCTAAGCATATAGGTCAAAAAATAATAAACAAATCACAAGTGCATTACACATATAATGCACACCTTTCAATAGATTCTTGTCATCCTAATACAGATCCAAAGCATTATTTGAATGGAATTATTGGTACATATCATGTTTCAATGCCATATAGACAACTTATCACATTCATAGATTATGATATAGTAACTAATGTTTTTTTTTTTTTTAATTTTTGTTTGTTAGAGATTAATTTTTTTTTGACGTATATAGAGTGTCATGGTAGATATGTTAGAGTGGGAAAAAATTGAGGATTGGTATGGATAGGATCTAATTTACAAATAAAACACCTATTTGTATAATTAAAATCAAATAGGAGCTAGAAGAATAAATTGCATCACAATAGTAAAATGTTCATTATCCATAAAATATTTAAGAAGGTACATTATGTAGGTGAAAGATAAGCATGTCCTCACATCCTTATGAATGTGGAATTATCTTTCACAGTGACCTAAAATAAACCTAAGTGACACCTAAATAAGCTAGACATGTATAGGGAAAACCCATTAAATGGAATAAAAACCTAAATTAACACCCCCTTAAGAATAACTTAGGTGGGTAGTGGAATTGGATCCTAGCACAAAGGCCTGATGAGGTACTTAAAAGTACATATAAATTCCCCATAAAGGAGGATGTTGGATTTTCCCAAACCCCAAGAAGAGCCTTAAAATGAAGATACTCTCAATGAAGGATTTGGTGAAAATATTAATAATTTTCTCTATTGTCTAGATATAATGGAGATAAATGACTTGTTCATAGAGGAGATACTTAATGGAATGCATGTGAATATTAATATTCTTGGTCTGTTGATGGAGGACTAGATTCCTATAGATATGGATTATGATTTGGTTATCATAGAAGATGATTATTGGTCATTGAAATTGGATGCCAAACCTAGTGAGAATGCCCTAAATCCAAATAGACTTAGTGGTAAATTTAAATAATATTATTTATTTTACCTCTATAGAATATAAATAAATATAATTATGCTCCTTGATTAACTAATTAATCAAACCTGAACTAAGGTAGAAACTATATATTGAAGTAGTTTTATGATTTTGAATATCACCATCCCAATCTAAATCTGTATAACCAATTAAATAAGCATTGATGCTTGATCCATAATGAATCCTAAAACTATGAGTACCCTAAATTTAGTTTATAATCCATTTAGTTTATTTCTAATGTATCTCATGTGGTTCCTTCATAAATTTAGAGACCATGCCCAGTGTATATGAAATGTCAGGTCTAGTGTGCATAAGGTAAATGAAAATTCCAACAAATTATTAATATAAGGTAGCATCAACTAAAAAAGATTGACAATTAGCCTCAATCTTCACACTAAATAGAAAGCATGTATTATTATTCTTACATTTGACCATGTTAAACCATGCAAATAGATCAAAATCATACTTGGATTATGAAATAGTGATCCCAGAGTCAGACTGAGAAATTTCAATCATAAGGAAGTAATGAAATAAGCTCAAGTTAGTCATTGATAACCTATCAGATAAATCATTTTAAATATTGATATGGTGGATGAATAACTCCCTATGATCAATAGGTCATCCACATAGAGTCTCATAATTAACACTAAATCATCCTTCTATAATATTTAGACATTTAGATCAGAATGGCATCTAGTGAACCCAACTGAAAGAATAAAGGAGTCTATTTTGGAATACCAAGATTGAGGAGATTTTTTGAGACCATAGATAGATTTATAAAGTTTATAAAATAAGTAATAATATTCAAAAACTCCTTATGGTTATTCCATGTGTATTTCCTCTTTAAGGTCACCATGAAGAAAATCACTCTTCACATTCATCAAATGAACATCCCAGTGATGTGTTTCAGTAATAGTGAGAGTGAGTTGGATTGATTTCATTTTGGAAACTAGGGTGAACATATTAGTATAATCAATGCCAAGTACTTAATAAAAACCCTTTACTACCAAACATGCTTTGAACTTGTCAATGGACCCATCAGCTAAAATTTTTATTAGGTAAATCAACCTACATCAATAAAGTTTTATTCCCTTGGGAAGAGGGATTAAATCCTAAATGTCATTGCTCAACAAGGAACCATACTCCTATTCTATAGAAGTATCCCACTTTATATTTCCTGATGCCTCATGAAATTATTGTGGATCAAAAGGTGTAATGAAATCATTCAGGGTATTCTATAATTATGAACATTTCACTTGTTATCTGATGGATCTCCACCCCATTAGCTAACACTTTACAGTGTTTATCTAGCCCAAAGAGGACCAGTTCTTGGAGATTCAAGAGGATATTACTCATCCTTACAAGATATTTTTGGAAAAGGAGGAGGTAAATCCTCATCACTACTCTCATCATCACAACTAGAGTAAGAATCTAGATCATCAAGAAGTTTCTCATAAAGATCTAAATCATTAGAAATGTAATCAAATCCTAATGTGTCCAAGGAAGAGGGAGAGGTGTCAAGTGTGTAATCTAAAGGAATATAATGAAAATGAAAACTTCTCTTAGTGAAAAACTCATGAGTGGTTGGATGGAGAAGCTTGTATCTATTAACACCCTCAAAATATCTAATGAAGATGTAAGGCTAACTCTAAGTTTCCATTGCCTTACTTTTATTCTTAGGAATGCAAGCCATAACAAGAGATCCAAACTCTTGAAAGTACTTCATGGTGGGTTTACAAATGATCCATTCTTTAAAAATAGTGACTCCCTTCAATTTTTTATTTGAAACTTGGTTCTGGATATAACAAGCATAGTTAATAACCTCAACCCAATACTGACATGCAAGAGACTTGGAGTGTAGCATACAATTGACCATTTTATTCAAGGACCTCTTTTTGTGCTTTACAAAATTATGTTGAGAACTATATGGAATTGTATGTTGTGATTAAATCCCATCTTAAGTGCATAATTTTTAAAAATGGTTATTAACATACCACCATTATCAATTCATAAAATATTGATGGCTTTACCTTACTATTTTTATATAAGCATCTTTAAATACTAAAAATGATCAAATACCTAATATTTGTACTTAATAAATTACACCCAAATATACCTTGAAAAGTCATCTATGAAAGTAATCATATATTTAGTCATGTTGAATGAAGGTGTTGGAAATAGTCTAGTAATGTTACTATGAATTAGCCCCAATATCTATGTAGCTCTCCACAATTTGTTTTTATCATACTTTTCCTTAGGATGCTTACCAATTATGAAACCTTGGAAAATTTTATTATAAAAACAAACATGTGGTAACCCTAAAACCATGTCATGATGACTAAGTTTCTCTAGGTAGTGATAGTTGAGATGGCCGAATTTCTCATGCCATAATTTAATCACTCTACTTGATTGAATGAGTAGTGCAGTAGAGGGTTGATTAGGAGAAAAATGTGAAAAATTATATAATCATTACTGGTGATCTACTTTCCCAAATGAAACTATAGAGTCACTATCTACTTCCTAATAACCATTAAATTAGGTGTGAACTCAAATATCTTTCCCAAATTGATGTGATTGATCTCATAAATAAATAAGAGATTGGTGTATAAAGAGGGAACACATATAAAATCCTAAAATGCCCCATAATTCACTTTAATAAATCATCTCCCACTAAATTTTATATAACTATCATCACCCAATAAGAAGGAATGCATAAAAAAAAGCTCTAAGGATGAGAAAAGGTCCTAACATGAATCCATGTGGTGTGAGGCACCATAATAAATTACCCATGTGGAAGGCTAGGACACAACTACAAGTGATTTTTCCTTATCTTTTCCCTTGATACTATCTTTAACCTTTGAAGACTCTTGTGATGATGAAATCTAATTAGCTAAAGTAATGACTCTGATATTAGGATTCTTAAGCATATTTGTCAATTGGTCAGTCTACTAATTCATGCACTTGGTTTCATCTTTCCCATATTTCTTACATTAGGCACATGTGAGTTGTTATTTCCAAGGTTTCCCATCTAAAAAAGATGACTCTTTTGATAATTTAGACTTAGAATCTAATATATGACCCTTCATTTTCTTTGATTCCTTTTTATTTTGTTTCTTCTCCTTACTATCACAAACCTTGTGTTTGTCATGACTCATAATTAATGCATATGATTTGGAGGACTTTAATGTACCCATTTGAATTATATTATATTACTCTCGAGTTAATTTACTCAAAAATTCATCCAAGGATGACATGATCTATGTCTATCCAAGGACACACTTGGTGGCATGAAAAGTATAAACAAAGATAGAATAATCAGATCCCAATTTAGTAAGGATGGAAATAATCAATTGATCATATTTTTTGTCAATGCCACAATTTCAACTACAAACTAAGTGATTTGAATTTTGTGAATAAGTTTTATATAGTATCAAAGTTTATCGGGCTCAAAATGATTAGCTCATTACCCCTTTTTATGTCTTGCTTCCCAAAGAGTTTTTCCAATGTGGTCTAAACTTCATTTGGATTATCTACAAATTCAATATGAAATATCAAGTTGAGAGACATAGATAGACATAGTAAACCATAAGAATCATCATTTATATAAAACTAATTCACCTTAACTACATCAAGTATCAATTTTTTTGTACTCATCATGATTCATTTTAAACCTTTACTCCTCAATATTATTTTAACTTAGGTTTTCCACTCATGATAGTTTATTGATGTAAAAATTAGAACATGACTTTGATCCATGGTGTAGAAAGGTAGTATGTGTTGAAATATATGTGTAATAAATATAATTATATACAACTATTAAATCTAAAAAGGTTAAATTCTATGAGGAATGATAATATTACCAATATTTAGATCTCAAAAAATAATTCCTAAAAAGGAGATATCAATTAAAAGTTATGAAAGTTTGATGATTTATTACTCATAAAAAAATTCTCCACTTTACATAAATTTTTAGTGGAAAATAGTATGGCCCAACTTCAAGAATAAAAGTTAATCCCCCTTGGGTTATTTGTGACCAAGATCTTAAATTCACATGTGACTAATTGGATAAGGGTTAGGATGAGTATTCCCACCCTGTTGATTGATTTGATTGATGTGCGAGTGATGTCACCCTAAAAATTCCCCCACTTTTCAAATGAATAGTGACACAACACATAGATTAAATTTTATGTTCTCATGACTATCATCAAACTTACGAAGGTTTATTTCATCCATAAAAATTATCTATTAGACTTATAATTGTCCCATGCAATCATTAGAAAAGAGGGTTGTAGTTTTAGCTAAAAGTTTTGATGTCAGGGTTTCACCTCAGAGATATAGTTACCCTTATAGATGATATTTATGAATTATATATCACCTCAATCTTGTACACTTGTAAAAATTAAACCTTGGTTATTCCTCTTAGTTCTATACCTTTCCCACTTCTACAAGTTTCACATCTACTCTCTTATATGCCCTTGGCTTATCTCTTAGTCTGACCAATCTTATGTTGATGACCTAGGCCTTATATATTTCCAAAAATTCTTAAAACCTACTTATATTATGCCTCTATAAGTTCTAGAATTTTACCTACCTTTACACTTCCTAGACACTTGCATCCCAATCAAAAACCTACATCGATGTAAGTGTCCTTACCTGATGTAAGTGTCTAATGCCCTAAGTTCATCTAATTTACAAATGAAATATATCCTAGTGGTCATCCTAAGTGCTTTAATGTGAGATATTCTCTAAAGGTATTAGTATAAATATAATATCAACCCTCATTCATTCCTCATCTGATATAGACCTAGATTCATACCAAATAACATTAAAAGAACATTCAATTGAGAAAAACTTACATATTTTCTCCTATTTATATATTAGTGATAGGGAAGTTACATAGACAGGTTTGAAGTATTAGAGGAGTATCCCAAGAGATATATTTTCCAAGTTACAAGTTATATCATTATTTTACTTATTTATCTACATTGCATGATTCACACACAATCCAACACATAGGTGATAACTACATAATTATAAGGCCCTCTTTGGATTATTGGTTATGTAGGAAGTGTTCATTGACATAAGGGTATTAGGGGTAGCTCAACACTATGTGCCACTATGAAGATGAAGAACTAGGGTTTGATCATTTGATAAGGAATGATAATCCATGACCTAGATTTAAGTGCACTAGAGTGAAGGCAATGATGAACCCAGAATCATCTAGGTGGTTACATCTTATTTTAGTGGTTATTTCATACTAGACACCTATATCCAATCTAGACACTAGAATCAATGTAACTACGCCAAGTTAAATCATGTGTTCACAACTATAAAAGTACTTAGCCTAAAATTTAGAGACTATTCAAAAACATTCTTCTAGTTTGATTTTTTCATGTTCTAGATCCAGATCTATATTGGCATTAGAACCAATCAAGTATATTGTTTTCATTATCATTATAATATCTAACATAGCTATACTTTTTATTTTTATCATATCTCAACATAATAAATTTAATATATGTTCTATTTGAGTTTTGAAATTATCTAGCATACTAAAAATCTATTTATAATCCTTGTACTTATTCATTTATATATTCTTAACCCTATCTACCCATAGTAAGATCCACATCCAAATTTAGGGTTAAACATGAAGGAAACTCAATTTTTGAGTTTAAAACCCTAAGTTAATTAGGGTTTTTTGATATTTTTTTAAATCCCTAATTGTTATAAAATGTGTAATATGGATGCATTTATCACCCATTTTTGGTTCCAATTCATAATAGTTGTTGTGGTTTGATATATCACTTGCCTTCTTAAATTTATTAAGTAAATTTGTAAATGTCATGAGAGGGTTTTAAAATTTAAACCACACTTTATCTCTCTTCATAATTCCTTTTGTAATACTATAAATCTAGTATCTATATGCTAGTGTGCATGATCTCAAACATTTATTCTAATTATGTCTTATTCTAATAACAACCACCATACCACACACATTATTAATTCATAGCTTATATTAGATTTTGTGGGCCATGTTATTACTACTCTAGAATATAAGGTTGCTCAACCTAATCTTCCACCTATTAATATGAAACTAGTGCCTCCTAATCCTAATCTTATGATAAAATATAAGGGATATGATGTTTTTTACCACTTGAGTGATACACATGCTAAGATTTCAAGCCTTGAGCTCTTAAATCAATTTTTTGTTTACAAGGATATCCTATATAAGGCATTACATGAGACCTATTTTATGAGTGGTATTGAACCCACTTATTTTACATACATCATGAAATATTTAAATAATAATAAAAATATCATTACATTTATTCATACAAGTGAAAACACAAAATAAGGGCATCAAAAGGGTGCTCATTAATAATGGATCAGTTCTAAAAATTTGTATCATAAACTTCCCAACAATCATGGATATTATCACTAATATTTTTTTTAAATGGTTATGCATATCAAAGGATTTGATAATTCACATATCCCTCCAGTTGGCCAAATCACATTAGATGTGGCTTTGGGACCAAAAATAGTTTCAACTACTTTTCAAGTAATGTCTCAATCATTACATTCTAATTTAATTTTGGTTAGAATTTGGATACATTCAATGGAAGTTGTCCCATTTACTCTTCACTGATGTGTAAAATTCATACATGATGGGACATTATTAACCATGCATGTCGATGATGAACTTTTAAATTTTGAAAAATGATACATTATAAAACTAAAGGCATCTTTACAATGGTGCCACATAAATAATTCATTCTCTTGAGCATATACACACATATGAAATAGGTTAGTCAAGTACAATGTATCCTTCATCTCTAAATGAAAATAAGGCACTAAATACTATGGTACACATAGATGCACATCAAGAGTAAGAAAAATTACCAAAGAAGCCAATAAAACCATAAGAGTCCCCAACATTTTAACTTCATTTATTAGTCAATATTTATTATAAATATTGCCATGTTTTATATTACTATGATAGTGATGATGATATTTATTATGATAAAATGTGAAAACTAAAATTTCTTCCACTTGATCACCTTTCATATGACCTATTAGAACCTAAAATTCTTAGTACATATAAGTTAAATCCACATGTATAAGATACATAACTAAATATATATAAGGGGAAAAAAATACTAGATGAACACATAAATGCTTGTTATTCCATACATCCCTCTTGGTTAAAAATATCGTGTCATATTTACAATGGTCAAATACAAGTACATCATGTGAATAATGTGAAGTCTTCTCAAAAGTCTTCACAACAAACTTTATAAATAAAAAAAAAAATAGGATACTACTGATACCATATTATCTATGTTAATTAGACATAGATCAAGTAGTAGACTTCTACTTACAAAGGGAATACCATATTATAATTATCATCAGATCACTAGCCATAATACCAATGAATGTGAGGTATTGAAGAACCAAATTTAGAAATATAAGAATGAAGGATGCATAAAATTGTCTCTAAAACATGAAAAACAAAAAATACTTCCTATCTTTGAAAAAAAATCATATTCAAAGCAACCAAAGCTTGAATATTTGAATATTATTGATAATATTGATAGGGTATATTGCCACCATCTCTAATTTGATAATAACAAGTGTGATGTAACTTATGGCACCACTTGTATTGAACAACTAGGGCATACTACATATGAAATGATATACTTCATTTGATGCCAAAATGTCAAGGATATATTCACTTACATATCACTTGTGGTCCAGATGTGGTATATTAACCATATGATATTAGAACATGAACCACATTTGGAATTAAAAATTTGAGAGAATTGGCTTGTCAATTGTAATTCCAAGTTGGATACTACGAATATGTGCATTAAGTTTTTTGATATGGATATGAAGATTTGCATACAACATGATGGGTATGGTTATTTTATTGCACCATTGGCTTCACGTAAACCATTAGATGAAAAAATTCAAGAGTTGTAAATGCATCCCTATAAACAAATCTTAAAAACTTTTCTAGATAGACTTACACCTTTTGATGATGAGTACTTTCTTGATTACAACTCTTCCAATATTCCAAAAATGCCAAAAAAATGAAAAACATTGAAAAATCCAAAAATAGTTTTGGCATATAAATATTCTATCGGATCATTGGCATCTATGTGTTAGTTCTATGTTAATGTATATCATATTAGTTAATTCTACATAAACATGTGTTTCACACTTATATTTGAGTATGATATAGGCATACACAGACAAATGATCTATGAATTATTGGATTTTGGGCATTCCATCTACTCATATCACTAATACATTGGGGGCATCCACATTTATGATTATGATACATCTATTTTATATCATTTTATGGTAACTTTACATTATCATGTTTCAGATAATATGTAATTACACATTCATTTATCCATTCTTATATTATTTTTAGTATACTTGATATGCTATGTAATTGACATTTTTTGCTAACACATTTGATTCATGGGCTACTATGATATATTTATGTTAGTTGATTATGTTTTCATTTATGCACTTCTTTGAGTGTCTTGCCTTGTTATTGTTTTATTAGTTGAGAATTTAAATATGATCCATTGTTTGTGGCCCCAATGTCTTTATTTACTTCTTTGACATTTAAATATGTCATTACTTGTTATATGGACATTTAAATATGTCATTACTTGTTATATGGACATTTTAATATGTCATTCTTATTTTTGTGGACATTTGACTAATTCTTATGCTTTTGATTGTATGACATTTGAAAATACCCCTTATTTTTGGTCTTCTTGGACCACTAATTTTTTATTTGATTTTGAGTTCCCTTGCATATGTGTTGATTGATTTTTAAACTTATACTATTACTATCTAGACATTGCCATGATATTTAACATGCATATTAGATTTGATGTGATCACATTCTATGTGCTTTAATGATACATTTACCTAGACATGTTCTCCCATATGATACATCGTTCATTCATAGTTATATGGTTATCTTATCCTTTTGAAGTGGTAACTACCAATTTCTATATTCACTCACCTAAAAGGGAGGAATATTAGTGTGATCATGTCATATACTTATGTCTTCTACACATTCATAGTTTTTAGATTCAATGGATGAATGTTTTTGAAACATGTACTTCACACTTAGTATTCAACATCTTTAGATTATAGTAGAGGTATGTTTTGGAAACATAACCTTCACATTGGCACTTATATCAGTTTTTAGTTTCAAATTATAGTGGTGGAATGATTGGAATCATGTCATCCACACTTATATAATTTTACATTGGCTAAATTTCATAATTATATTATTCAAATATACTTTTATGGAAAAATTATCTATAGTTGTACCATTGTTATACACATTTTCAATATGAAACACATATAAGGTGCATATGTTATACAATGTGCACCCAATATTGTAAAATAAAATCAATTTAAAATTTATAACATCTTCAAGGACTATCACCACCCACCAATTTAGACTTTTATGGACTATATTGAGCCAATATACTACAGTAATTGGTTCACATTTTGGTATGGTTGAGGTGATTAAATAACCTAATCTTTCCAAGTTTGTAGGTTGGACTTGATTATATCATCTAACCTCACTAATTTGATAGTTTGAGTTGACTTTGTTCACTCACACTCATTAGGTTATAAGTATGATTGGGTTTCATAGTTGAGTTAGTCTCAACATCTAGGTGGAAATCCACCTTTTCTCCAAGGTTGGGGGCATAGGCCTTCCTATGTTTCTCTATGTATTTATCTCATTAGATGCATACACTTTCTAGATTTATATTTGTCCTAATCTCAATTTTAGTGACTCATAAGGATACATCGTTCAAATAAAATTAATAAAAGGCAAGATGGTTTCATCGATACACATGTGTTATCCTAAACCTTGCTCTATTTCAATTTAAATCATTTCAATACTTTTAATTTCAGATTCCATGCACTGATTATATATATTAACATGCTCTTGGTTTCAGGATAGTCACTAGTAAAATATTCAAGTTGGACTCAAGCAAAGGCAAGTGTATTATACACACCTAGGTATACATTCATTTACTTAAAGATATAAATTTCATTACTAAATTAAATGGGGGTAAATGTAGATAATATTTATGAACTATATATTTCCTCAATCTTTTACACTTTGAAAACTTAGACCTTGTTTATTTCTCTTAGTTTTAGACCTTTCCTGCTTCTACAAATATCACATCTTCTCTCTCTTGTGCCCTTTGGCCTATCTCTTAGTTTGACTTATCTTATGTTGATGACCTAGGAATTTTATCTTTCATATAATTCTTAGAACCTAACTATCTTATAACTCTACAATTTTAATACTTTTACCTATCTTTTTGCATCCCAAACACTTGCATCCTAGTCAAACACCTATGTCAATTTAAGTGTCCTTAATCAACGCAAGTGTTTAGTGCCCTAAAGTCATCTAATTTGAAAATTAAATGTATCCTAATGGTTGACCTAAGTGATTTAATGTGATATATTCTCCAAAGGGATTAGTATAAATATAATATCAACCCTTATTCATTCCTCACTTGGCACAGACCTAGATTCATACCAAAGAGAATTCAATTGAGAAAAGATTCCATATTTTATCTTATTTTTATAACCCTGATATAGACAACACACTTACAAGTCTGAAGTACTAAAGGATCATCCCAAGATCTATATTTTCCAATTTACAAGATAAGTCACTATTATAATTGATTATCATACATTTCATGATTCACACACAAGCCAATGCATAGGAGATAACTACATAAGTCTAAGGCCCTCTTTAGAGTATTGGCTACTTACATAGTGCTCATTGACATAAGGTTATTTAGGTTAGATTTACACCATGTTCCCACTAACCCATTTTTCTCAAAACCACTATGAAGATGAAGAACTAGGTTTTGATCATTTAACAAGGAGTGATACCCCATGACCTAGATATATGTGCACTTGAGTAAAGGTGATGAGGAACCCAAAAGCATCTAGGTGGTTGCATCCTATTTTAGCATTTATTCTATACTAGACACTTGTGTTTGATCCAAACACTAGCATCAATGAAACCATCCCAATTTGATTCAAGTGTCTATAGCTAAAGAGGCACTTAATCTAGATTTTGGAGACTATTCCAAAACATTATTCTAGTCTACTTCTTACCTTTTTTAGATCTAAAATTGTATTAACATCAAAACCAAGTATATTTTTTTCATTATCATTATAATATATAGCATAACTATACTTTCCATTTTTAGCATTTATTAGCATAATAAATTTATTATATGTTATATCTAATTTTTTGAGTTAATTGGCCTACTATGGATCTAGTTATCATCCTTGTGAATATTAATTTATATATTTTTAACTCTATCTACTCATAGTAGGATCCACATCTAAATTTAGGGTTAAAAAACCCCTTGTAATTTAGGTTTTGGACTATATGTGTAATTTTATGTCCTGACATGGACTTATAGGATATGGGTGCAGTCAAAAGTCCCACCATTACACTTTTATACTATCAATGCAATCATAAGTCCCATCATGGATTTATGAAATATTTATTCATTTTTAAGTCCCAACATGGACTTATGGATTACATGTGTATTCAAAACCTTGATGTCATACATTTAGATTATGAGTGCAATGAAAATTCTAGATAGGTCAAGATTGATGGCATTAGAGGTAGGATATGCCATTGTGGGTGACAAATATTGAGGTGTTAGAGGCAAGAGGTCCTTTTGTAGATGTCACAGATGGGGACTTTGGAAGTATTCAAGAGTTATAATAGATGCAAATAGATTTAAAAATACTGCCAAGTCTGAAAAACCCATATTTTTTTATGGCTCTCCAAAATCCACCAAAGACCCATTAAGGATCTCCAAAAACCCCAAAAAAACCTAGAAAGTATTTTACCTTGAAAACCCTTGATAGTATGGTTTTACACAAAAATAATGGAAATGCCTTTAAACCCTCTTAAAATGGAAAAAAATGACTATCATGAAATTAGGTCATGTTTATAGTTGATCCTAGGTTTTTGACACCTTTTGAATCTAATGGCATAAAAAATTTTGCATGAAAACCTACTAGATGAAATAAGACTAGTAAGAGACACCTTTATCTTATTCATTTTCTAAATCTAAATAAGTAAAGGACCCTAGAAGAAGAGTAAAATTTAGGAAAGGGTGAATATTAGATATACTAGGTCAATGAATGGTATATTTATGACATGCAATCTAAAATTAAAGATGTCATAATAGGAATAATGGCATTCAACTACCAAAAAATCTCTAATACCATGTTGGAGTAGGACATAATTGAGGATCAATTTGGATAGGACCAAATACATAAAGAAATTACATATATGTATAAGTAAAATCAAACATGATCTAGAAGAATAAATTCCATCACAATAGTAAAATTCTCATTAGCCATATTATATAGGTGAAAGATAAACATGTCATCACATCCTCATGAATGTGGGATTATCTTTCACAATGACCTAAAATATACCTAACTAACACCTAAGCAAGCTAAAAAAATGTGTATGGAAAAAACATTTAATGGAATAAAAACCTACACAAACATGATAATGGTTCAAGTGTGAATGTGTGCACTATCACACTTCTCTTTCATTTTGGATACACTGATAAGGATATGCTTTCTACAAAAAAAAATGGATTCAATATACATGTTCATATCTCTATTGGTGAGATAACATTATCACTAATTTTTGGTCCAACACATATGGCTATCAAGTTCATAGTAATGCCTAGTGTAGGAGTATTTGATATGTTATTGGGATGTATTTGGATTCCTCAACTTTAAGAAGCACCTTCTAAATTACGTAGATGTTTGAAATATATTTTTGCTAATGAGGCTATCATAGTTCATGGTATTACATATGAATACCCCTTCCAACCAAAGGTAATTATTCCTACATGAAATATATCAATTGAGCAATCTAAAAAGGTTCAACCTATTCAAAGCATTTAGATTAATGTGGTAAACTTTCCAAGGAGACCTATCCTTAAAAATCCACATAATCAATAATCTTTCATAGATTCTAGAAAGCCACTTTCTACTACAACACATCATAGATTGGTATTACAAGACATTAATAGTGATCTAAAAAGAACACCAACACATATTTTTTATAATACATAATGAGTTAAAAATAGTCCCAAAGTTCACCATTTTAAAAAATATACACAACATACTATAAATTATCATCATGATAGTAACACTTATGTTACAAATCTAGATCATTTTTTATATGCCAATTTCAGACCAGTTATTAAACAAGACATGATAATTTCCATTTGTGGAAGGTCATCCTTCATATGTTAGATACACAACCTATTTATTGTGAGGATATTGTGGGATTCATTTTTTATTATGTCCTTTTTAGTTATATTTATTTAAAAATACAAAAAAACATATAATATTATAAAAATTATAAAAATTAGGACCTAGCATGACATGTGTAGTTAATTACATTAGTTGAATTATGTTTTATTATATGCAGTTCTTCTTTATATCTAGTTTTATATCAAATATGATTCACTAATGTACTTGAGTGATTTTTAAAACATAATATTTTCAATTTCATATGTAGTTATAGGTGGTGATATTGTCTCAAACCCAAAAGGCATACACAAATAAAATCATGTCAATCTAAATAAGAACATACTATGCTTTTATCCCATTCTAGTGAACTTGTCCCATTTAACACAAGTTATAATTTATCAGATCCAAAATAATCATAGACCTTATAAAACTTTTTTACATCAAAAAAAGTTCATTGGGGGTATATTTTACTCAAGTTTTATCACTCTTTGACTATTTCTTTTGTTCTTATTATAGTAAAGTACATTATGTACATTTTTACATATTTTATCACTTACTTTCAAATTATTAGCTTACTATATACCTAACTTGTTAAATTCACTAATTTTACAAATTTATCATGTAAATAAATTTCACTTATTCATGCATGTTTATTGTGTTTATTTATTTTTCATGTTTTATTTATATTCATTCTAATATCTAGATTTTGGACATTTGAACATGTCCTTGTTTGTGTCTCTAAGCCTTATTACATGTTTTTATGTGTGTGAGTGAAATTTTAGCACATCCCTTTTATGTGGCCCCTTGGCTTTCTTCCATGTTTTTTTGATTTGTGTGTTCTCTTTTTATATGTCATGGTCATGACTCTTGTTTGCTATTATTTTCTCATTTTATGATGCCATAATAGATATCATGCATCTCCCTAGTTTTTTGATGCCATGATTAATATCATGCATTTTCCTCAATTAGTTTTAAAATATTTTAAAATAATCATTAAATTATGATTTATTTATTGCATGTTTAATTTTTAACATTTATCTAGACATGACATTATATAGGCTTGGTTTTACATGTATCATGCATTACTATTTTGATCAAATTATCAATATGATGCCATGCTCTCCAAAATTATCATTATTAATCTATATTTAAATATTTTTATAACATAGTTTGTATATTTTTGTTATTTTATTTAAGTTATTGTGCATGATTCACAACTAACCTCAAACAAGGGGCATACATAATAGCTTGTCTTAGAGACTAAGCTTCACCAATCCATTGCATAAATATAAAATAATAGTACTTGATTAGTTTATCATAGTGCATAATCAATTTTTGCATATAAATTTCATTCAAATATCCCACACCATTAGGATAATTGCGCAGGCCATAGTTGTCCAAAATAGTGCACTTTCATCCCAAGAATTGGAAATAGTGTTTTTTAAGATTATCATAATCATACTTAACCTACATAATAATTTTTAATGGTTACCAAAAAATAGTGTTAGATATTTACATAATACTATTATATATCTCACTTAGATTGGGGGAATCATGCATGGCATGTGTTCTATAATATTACAAAGGTTTTTACTTAGTTATCAGAATCAATATACTTAAACATCAAATTGGGGGCATGTGCATGGCACATGATCACTTTATTTCTCAATTTCATACAATTTTCCATGGAATAAGGGAAATTCATGTCTTTATATATGTTTTATATATCATACTTAGTTCACATCATTTGTTTACCAATTTTACAGTGGGTATTTCAATATTTTTGCACTAGAATGAATCTATTTAATTAGTAGCAGTTGATTTAGCTTTCTTCACCAATTTTGTACTATAATGATCTATTAGAATCAAAACAAGGCTTCCAAGCTAATATGATACCTTTAGTTGTGTGCTGATAAATTCAAGTGCATCTTGATTTTTTGAGAACATTCTCCTAATGTTTAATATATTTTAATTTAATAAACTCTAATTATTATAATATTAAACTATTAAAATGGAAATATTAAAATATAAAGATCTGATATGCTACAAAATTTTATATAATTTTAAATTTGAAAAAAATACTAAATACACCTATAGAATATGTAAACATCCCTAAAACATATTGAACACTGACTATGGAAGTTGATTATGACTAGAGACTTATTGAAAAGACCTACGAGTAGTGTTGCATCCAAAAATAGAAATTTAAGTTGTGTTGGGATAAGGATATAAAAAGAGGACAAGGGAAAAATGTAGCCTTTTATATTAATTATAGCCATATATTATTGGATGAAGAAACTATTTTTTTTATTTGGATATGTTCACATATAAATGAAGGTTTCTTGATTCTATGCAAGAGTCAAATAAGCACGTGGAATACCTACAAAACATAAACTCTTGTTCTTACATAATAAACAAGATAGAGATAAAATTCAAATGGGGTAATAGGGTTATGGGAATAGTCATGATATCATAAAAAAAAATCCCACATAATCTAAGTATTTCTTACATAGCCCAAATGGGTCTCAGGCTGATTTAGTTCTCCTTCCTAGGGTGATTGTGTAACTATATGATTATAACTTGAAGATTGATTAAAATGATTGAAAATAGATACCCTTAACCTATAATAAATTATATTCATATTTGTATTATTAATATTATAATGCATCAAATTTTTAATTGGGATAAATAGTTCTCTTTTCTTTAGTGTGCAGTAGAATTTCCATGTAAGTGTTTGGAGGTGTAATGAGTGGCCTTGGTTGCTTATATAGGAGAAAGTTTGGAATATTTTTGATAAAAAACTTTAAAATATGTGTGTTATATCCATTTTTAAATTTATCCATTTCAAAAATTAATTTTTAGAGTGTGAGGGGAAGACCATTCTATTAGACAAGGCCATAGTGCAGACATGTCTGACCTAGTGTGGATTTGTACAAAAAGACTAGAGACTATATGGACATTTATTAAAAGAGCTTGTAAGATGAAAATTATTTAATATTGATGAAATAGGTATGTTTTTGTTATATTTTTAGTTTTTTCAAGATAATTAAGGCTCTATTGTATATTGAGTTAGAAAAATGGATAACAGGACCAAGTACAGTAAAGATTCAAGAATAAACATATTCAAGCACTTGATGATTAAATCTGTGTGTCTACATTTTCCCCCACTTTATTATAGTGATGAAACAAAGTGAAATTACTATCTTAAAGTAGATGAAAACCTAAATGTGAATACATACTTTTTATTTTTATTTTAATATTGATTGTGCAAGATACCTTAGTGTCAAATCTATAACAATTTCATTGAAATCAATCATTTTCCATATTTTAAAATTAAAAAATTGAAACTTAAAATTTGAAATTTTCAAAGAGAGAAAGGAAATTATACACCTAAAATATTATGCAATATAATTTCCTTATAATTTTTAAATAGATAATTTATTTCCCTCTTATTTATGAAATTAGATAACTATTGGACCTATGGAGATTTGAGACTGATCTAGTCTGAATTTAAAAACCATTGAATGCTCTTGAGTTGGAAATATTGTATGCTCTAAAACTCATTTGACTATGTAAAGTAATATGTAAAATATTTTAAGGTGTGGAACCATAAATTTTGGCTATATACATCTCAAAAAAATTCAACCATATATGTTGAGTGTCACTAGACTCTAACATATCCACTTACAACATGGCCTGCTTGTAACATGATATGTTGCAAATAGATCTAGATTTTATTTAAAACTTTAAAAAATTTAAAATTTGAAACTATAAAATCATAATAAAAAGGTTATCTCCATTATTAGAAAAAAATTGAATCCTAACACTAACATAAGCATGCTCCTTTGGATTGATCAAGACTAATAATAAAGAAAATAAAAAATTAAACAAACACAATTATCATAGCTTTTATTGTGATCTCCTTAACAAAAGTTAGGATTTACTTGGATGTATGGATATAGTTTTAATCTTATTAGTTGATGCACATGATCAAATAAACATCATCTCCCCTTGATAAATGGATGATTTGGATTGATTAATTATGGGATTGTTGTAAGAGTGGCTCTCCAAAATGGAAACACTATGTTGCTTTATCAAGACTTTCTAATAATGAAGGGAGAGCCCTCTATTTATAGATTTTTTGAATGTATGTGGACCATTAGATGAGGATGAATATAAATGGATGAGTACTAGTCCTCCCACCCATGAAAGTTAGAGTTGGAGTGAAATAAATAGGGATGGAGTGTGTAATGAAGTGTAATGATGAAGCCATGGAGTGTGTAATAGAATGTCATATGTCTTACTAGCACACTTTACTCTTTTCATTGAATTTTACTTATGAAAGACATTTTGACTTTGGAATATCATTTTTACATTTACAAATGGATCATATGATGACATCATAAGTTTGAGATGGAAAATTAGAATTATTAATTTATAAAAATAGTAATTGTGCATTCTATAGTTTTCCATTATTAATGAAACTAGATAATTAATAAAAATTATTTATCTAATATGATGTGATGTGATTATTTTAGAAATAGATGCATTCATGAAAGAAAAAATTAATTGATTATGGGGGATGATTAGTGAATTGACTAGGGATGTTAGTGTGAATAAAAGATTGATTAGATGATTTAGGACAATGTTAGCATTGATTAATAAGAAAGCTAAAATTGACATGAAGTGTCTAATTTTAAGTGTCTACATTTTTTCCCTCTTTAAGAAAGTGTTCTAAGACATGATGGATGGAGTAATATATTTTCAAATAAAGAATAGGACAAAAAAAGGTGGATTAAAGTTAGATTATGATGATAAAATAATGTGATGGATGATTCCCCCTTAGAAGGACATGTGGGGATGAAGGATGTAGATGGGATATCAAAAAAGAGAGGAATAATCCAAAATAGAAGAAACAATATATGGGTGAGATATAAAATGATGATTAACCCATGGGTGAAATTATATCCATCCCAAGATAAGTTGAATACTTTAACTTACCCCAAGTAGGGAAGATGTGGGAAATATATCTCAAAAAAGATGTAGGCTTAACTTACCCCCAATTAGGGTGAATTGGGGAATGATCTATCCTAATTATGAGTTTCAAGCTTGATTTTTCCCAAACAAAGAAAAAGTTGTGGGCTTGGATTGGATGGATAAAATAGTGATTTTCGAGAACAAATCAAGGATTTAACATATTTCATGGATTAAGGATGATATGATCACATTTATGGAGGAAAATAAGTTGATAAACTAATACAAACATGTTTGTGATGCATAATAATTTTTTAAAGAATGAAGAATCCATAAAAACTAGGCACATGAGAAAGATCAAGTAATGAAAATAATGATGCAATAATTATTGAAGAATGATGTGATAATATTTGGTGAGAATTGGATAAATTCTAAAATAATAGAGGATGTGACAAATAGACATCTACACATGTGGGTCATAGGGATGATTATTAGTTATGAATAATTAATTATAAAAAAATGATGCCAATAAGAATGGATGTGGAAATAAGAAAAATAATGGCGATGATTGTGGTTGAGATGACCTCAAAAATTATATGTGACTAAGAATTACCTACATAGTCCAAATAAACCTAAAACTAATTTATTTCTCCCAAAAAGGGAGGAACTTGATGAGAAAATGATGAGAAATAGATGTTGATATGATTTTGACAAATGTCAAATATGGATGAGAATATTTGATTTGAAAATATTATTCTTGTAATGAGATTAACTATTTTTTAAGTGTGTCTCCACATATATTTTGTAACTTGATTTTTTGTGTTACACATGATAGTATGAACCATGATATAAAACACCATGGTGACCTAGCCATAATGTGTGTAAGGAATGACCCTAGATCCAATAGATGACATAAATGCACCATGATATGGAAAAAACTATGATAGCATTATTTTTACATGTGGATGGATGGACTCAAGTAAAAGTGCATGATAGGAGGCACCATTATATGGAAGAACCATGATGACCCTATTTTCACATGCAAATAGACTAAGTCAATGCACAACATGAAAATTGATCTAATAGTTCAAGACATAAACATGTAAATCCTAGGTTATTAAATGGGTTGTGTACAAAGGGTAAATTAAAACAAATATTGAAAGAATATATATCAAACTAATTTACCTGAGATGCATGCACAATGATAAAATTGACTTATTTGGAATGAAACAAGCATTGTCAGATGTCAAGAAGGCTAGAATAGGCTTGGAGATTAGTTAGGAGTCTTCATTTTAAAACTAGGGATGATAACTACATTATGAAAGCAACTTATTTAAGAAAATAGTAATACACTATGTTAATGTCCAAAGTACAACACTAGTGTCCTTCTGTGGAAAATCTACCTAAGACTTCTATGGATATTATTGACCATTTTGACCACAAGTTAAAATGGGTCAACCCCCTATAGTCAAAAACATATATATGGGTCTAATATGATGCCATAAGGTGTTTTATAGTATATTTGATGTCATATATTATTATTTTAGCCTTGGTTATGGAATAATTAGTCTATATATCAACTTGAGTCATTTTGGGGTCATATATGAAAGTGACATGGTTTTTAAGGTGTTCAAGTGTCCTAGTTTTCTTCCCAACCTCCAATTTGTCAGATTCCCTATCAAGAATGTCAATCCATCTAAAAATTATAGGTTATCTAACTAAAAATTAAGAGAATAATTTAAAAATAAAGAGTTTAGCACTTGTACAGCCTATAGGGGAGTGTGACAACCTTTTTTGTGACTATTAAACTTACATGTATTCATATTAGCATTTCATCATCTTTGAAAGTTCTAAAAATGGTTAAAAACCATTATACTCCTTCATCACCCTTCTAGACATGCATAACCAATTAACAGGTTTGTGCTTAGTATGGCCAGTAAAAGAAGTTTTAGACCAAATGATTTTAAGGGGTGATATTATACTAAGTGAAATTAATTTTCATAATAATATTTCAAGGATTGGTCAATTGTTCTTTATGAACCATCTCTAACAAGTTAATAGTGTTTTTATACTCACTTTACCATACCCTATAGGTTTTGTTCTTGTTTGAACTATCCCATACATCTCAGTTGGTGATTTTGACACAAAATGATTTTAACTATATATTTTCATGTTATCCATGCCTGGTATCATGTTTGGAAGGAATTTAATAACTCAAACAACTCACTTTGTAGGAAGGTGTTGATAGTGAACTTGTATTCCAATTCTACCATTTGCAAAAAGTATCTTTATGTGAAATGGATTCAATCCAATGTAATATTATGTCTCACTCATTTCAAGGGCTAGGTAAATACCCTTATTTAAAAGTTTCAAACTCCAAATTTAGAATCATAGATTGTGTAGTTCAATGGGATGCATATTCAGATCCCAACTTCTTCTCACTCTTAGTTATGACATGTAAAGGCTATGAGAACATTAATAGGATTGTTATGAAGGTTTAAAATTTGTGGTATATATTCCTGGAACATGAGGTAGTTATTTGAGCCTTAAAATTGTAAATAAAATACTATGGTAGTCATATACAAGACTTCCAAATAGTCTTTCATGAATGTGCACCTACAGGTGCCATGGAGAGAGAGTGTCATGTTAGAATGAATTTATTTTAAAATTTTCTAGGACCTCATAAGTGGAAGGGGATACATTTCAACATTTTAAGAAGGTATAATATTTTTTAATGCTTATACACCATGTGTATGGTTCATGTTTCTACTCACTATTTTATCTACAACTCCATCGGCACTTACAAGAGGGTAAAATCACTAAAATGGAGTTTTGGACCTTGATTTAGGTATTTCATGGTGAGAGAGTTATGTTTGGAAATTTTTATAAGGTATAAAAATAAATTTAAGGCTTACATACCATACCCACTACCTAAAATCACATATAATACCTTATACTTGTAAAAGTCCACCTATAGGTAGCACCACAAAGCATTGAGAACTGTTAATAAAGGAAATGAAACATTATGAAACCCTTATTGAACTCCTAAGTGTTTTTTGGAGATCATGGAAAACATATTTGGAATGATATAGTGGTAGGCAAGGTTGAGGATTACTTTCAAAGGTAATGATTGTGGATTTAGGGATCAAATCCCTAAAACATGAAAATAATGCACCTACCCATTTTGTTGAGATCATATGACAAGGTTACCAAGGGTTTTAACCATTATAGATGCACTCATCATATATCCCTATCATATGAGTCCAAATTTAAAAATTAAGGGATTAATTTATTATTATTTATAATTACTAGAAAGGCCCAAAGATACACCTTTGACCACTAAATTTAGATAGTGACATCTGCAGGATTTGAGCTCCACAGAGACCTCTTCATCTAAGGTTATAGTATTGGACCATGAATCCATGATTTAATAGTTATATATATTTTAAAAATAAATATATGATCTAAAATTCATTTAAAAATGATGATATGTAGAGTTTTGAGCTCCATATACACCTACAAGTGTCTTCTCCTTTAAAACTACCCACCTATAGCTAAGGGAAAACTCCTACATCATCCATGATAAGGAATTAAGAATGGAAACACCAATATTGGTTAATGGAATATTATTAAAATTTACTCAAAGGATCCCAAAGTGATGTGACACATATTCCAAATGAAATCCACACCTACAAGATCCTACTTGTTCCAACATAGTCAATTGTAGTTGATTGTAGGTAATCGTGGACTAAGGAGTGATGTATTGATGTTGACACAACTTGAATATGAGGTAAATAGGTCCCAAAAAATGTATAATGACGTTAGGAGACTATAATGAGTCCTATATAAGCGTTTTTCAATATTAAACCATGTAGGTATCACCTATAGGTATGGTTCTTTAAAGCAAAACATAGTCAAGAAATTGTACACAGTCTAGGCCCATCAAGGTAAGCTATGAACAATGAAAAGTTTGAAGAAATTATAATGATGTACATGATTTAAAGGGACTCAAATATATGGAATAACACATCATTACATGCTCATGGTGGATACAAAATAGAGAGAGGGCTCTAATTATGCAACATATAGTCTATATCCTAAACCATGCACATAGTCCACTTCATCATAGTTTGTCTTGGGTATTATAATATTTAAAGGTTATAATGAGGTGAAAAGGTTTGAAAACTTATATATAGTGCCTATGTAACTTGGATAATCTAATTAAACATATACTTTATTTGAGGAAATATAGGAAGTACCCTCTATTTTGTCTTAGACAGAGGGTACTTCCTTAAGATGCAAACCCTATAAGTTTTGAGGAAAATGATGATCAAGTGAACTATGAGATTATTAAACATTTAAATTATTTGTGAAAAGTTATATTACATCTAAAAAAACATTATAAATGTTACACATAAGGAATAATCTCAACTGGGTAGTCTAGACCTTTAAAGATGTAGACAAGCCTATTAGACATGATATAGGCCTAAAGCCCAAATGGGAGGTCGATTTCACTTCCAACCTTGGGTTAACAATAAAATTAATTATAAAATGTTTATGGGTATTTTTAAAAAATTTCTAAGCTTATACCATGTAGAAAAGTCCACAAGAAAGCTACTTTTGGCTCAAAGATAATTTAGGGGTATGCAAAATGAAGGTCAAGGTTCGAGTAAGCAAGTTTGAAATCTCACATCTTCTCGAAGAGTGTGCATGGAGGTTAAATGAGTTTTAGGAAGTTGAAATGGGTCCTTAATATTTATTTTTTTGATTATTTCTACAACTCTAATGTCATATATTTATGAATGAAGCTTAAGAGTGAAATGAACCTAAAACCCTACAAAACCCTAAATAAGGACCCAATTGGGAAAGAAAGGATGTCAATCTATCTAAATAAGATGGAATGGGAATTAAAATTATTTAAACTTTTAGGGTAATATCTAGAGACCCTTCCCATCCATTTGAGGTGTTCATTATTTATATGAATAAGAGGGAAATTGGCTTTCTTTGACTATTTTGTGTATTTTTCAGGTTCTAAAGACTTTCAAGAGATTAAAAAAACTTTGGGATAAATATCATGGATTAATATAACTCTATATTATCATTAAATTATTAATAAAAACTCATAATTGTTTATACTAGTAGATTCAACTCAACCAGTCAAAACTAGTAAAGTGAGCAAGATAGTAAGAAGGGTGAGAAATTCAAGTGGATGAAATTTTAATTTGAAAATTAGGAATATAAGTATATTTTATGACTTTTATTGTTTAATTAATTCTTATTTATTTATTTTTATGTAAAATTGAAGCCAATTTTGAGGGAAAGTTTGAGGAGTGAGTGAAAGAGGAGTTTCTTTGATTACAAGTAGTGATAGCTCACTTCTAGAAGAATATAGATGATTAATAATGTAGAAAATAAATTTTTTATCATGTATAAAATACCTCCCTCTCATTAAAATCATGAGATATATCCCTATTTATTTTTGGGATGTTCCAAAAGGGATAAATGATGAAGGCAGTTTTCTTATGCAGAATAAGGAGTCTTACACCACATTTCATGAGTTTCATAACTTAAAGGGCCATTTTCCATATAAAAAATTGCATGGTCTATCTAATAATTCATTATAACACATATTTAACTTCTCCTCTTAGAATCACAAGTTTTCTTATGACTCTTGGACTTCTCTTTTCCCACTTCTCTCTCAAGTTCTATAAGTAGCAACCATTTTGGCCTTTGTAATCTAATACCACACCATGTATGGTGAATAGCTACTATAATTATGTCATATTTTGTATTTTAACATTAATTAAAATATATTTTTTATTTTTTGAATAATTTTATAAGTGTGCAAGTGATTTATGGTAATGCAAAGTGATAATTCTTTATCCTTTCTTCCATTATCCTTTCATGTTTGTGCAATAGTTCCTATTCTAAAAGGTCATATAGAGTGTAGTAAAGTATTTTAGGCCCCTTTAAAGTGTATTATTATCATTTTAGTGTTAAATATTCCATTTGTTTCATTTATCTTATGTTTCTTCACACATCTCACCTCTATATTGAAACACTCATGTTAGAAACCTACTTAAAAGTTAGTTTGTCTACCTTGATTTTTAGTGAATGAATTATCTTGGTCATGTGGAAAAAATATCGGTGTATCAACCCATTAAATTATTTTAATTTCACTCAAAATATAACTCTTTTACCCAAATTAAATCATTATTTTAAGTGATAAACATTTCAAGACATATTTGGGGAGCTAGCCCTTAAATCTAGAGGCTCATTTCCATTATAGGTACACCCACATAACTAGAAGTGTTACCATGTTTCTTAAATATATAATAGGAATGAACAACATCTTCTAGGGTGTAATATTTGTTTATAATAGTTTTTTAATGCCTAGTGGGACCATTATCTTCAAGACAACTTGTCAAGGTGAATGTTGGTCTTCACAACATCAACTATAGATTAGTGTGCTACTCAGTATTTGGTGACTCCATCAAGGTAAATCTAGTTCAAGTCCATTATTTTTTTATAAACTTATTCTCATAATTCATGGTTCTCACTAGGTCATCATATAGTATAGTTTTCAACCCCATTAGTCCACCTATTTAGCCTAAACTTCCTCTTGAAATTCAATATCCTCATCTTACTCTACCCTTTAATGACTAAGAGAATTCTGCTAGCCAAGGAATCGAATAAAGTGAAGAGGTTTAATAAATTTAACATATTGAATAATACATGGATATACTTCATTATTTCCATACCTTCAATACTAAAAATCCAATTCACCTTCAATCATGTGATGTTATTCCTCCTAATGCCATAAAAGGTGTGTCCATATTCAATGGTGAGAGTTATGTTACACCTTGTGAACACATTAAAGATATCTCCAACTTTTATAGCTTCCCCAATGACACTCAATAGAACATTTCCATTAGACTCCTTTACATGTCCCTTAGATGGAAAGCTCTTGATTGGTATAGTACTATAGAAGGTGGATGCATCACATCATATGATGATTTTGGAGTGTTGTTGACCTCAAGATTTGTAAATGAAAGTCACTATGCCTCTCTCATACATCAGCTCAATGTGATCAAAAGAGGATCCAAATAAAAAATACATGAATTAAATGAGAGGTTTAAAAAGACTTGGTGTATATTTCCTCCTCCCATGAGGCCACCTCCTAGTTTTGTGTTCCCCACCTACTTGAAAACCATTGGTATTGAAATTGTTATTATGCCTCAATCCATGGGTGGTTCCACTCTTATCAAAGCATATGAACCTTCTACCAAAGATGATAATGGTCTCATAAAATTTATAAGGTTGGATCCTAAAGTTTATATGCCTCAATTATATATAATTATATTAATACCATAAATGTATCCCAAATTCCTAATGCTAATACCAATCCCGAGGCTGCTTCTAAGAAGGCAAAAAATGTCATAGATCCATATGCAAAAATTTAAGCCTTAGAAGATGAGATTAGGAAATAGATAATGAAAAATGGTGAAAATAATTATCCTTATCAACAAAAATATTTTTAGTAATAAATAAATTAAGAGGCTAATTATAATCTAACCCTAATAGGTTTGCCAATGTGTATAATCCCAATTCCACCACCAATGCAAGAGAGATGGTACCGGTGCATAAAAATTTGGTACAAGGAGAATAGTGGTATAAATGTCAATTTATGGATACTAATGAAAGTTTATATCAATATATTTTTACTCAAGGAGGATTTACTCCTCTCTTATCAACTAAATATGAGGTTATGATACAAGCAAATGAGGATTGGCAACCTCATGGAGAAAGTTTCACCAACTTCTTAGGGGAAGACACTTTTATACTCGATTAAGGAGCCTTTTCATAGACAATAAAATTTATAATATGAATTATATATGAGGTTACAATAACATGATAACAAGCTCATCCAATAATCCTTCAAGGCAACAAATCATGTCTACAAGTGTGACAACTCTAAAAGCTCCTACACCTCCTTTAAGTCAAAATGTGGTGAATTTTTCTCAAGTTGCCTCTATTCCTCAAGTTCCAAGAAATACTTTGCCTGAAATAACTCAATAAACTATGATTATTAATTCCATAAACATATTTTATTCCTTGAAGAGTGCCAAAGCATCAATCTCTTTGTGGGATGTCCTCTATATGCCTATCCAAAAAGAGTTATTACAAAAGTAATTATCCAATATTCTTACTAGCTTTTCATATTCAATTAAAAATCATAGTCATTTTTTCCTTGTAAATTTCCTTAATACCATATTTAAACCATCTACTATGGATGAGAAACCTCCACCATTCTATCTCACTCTCATAATGGGTGATAAATTGGTCCATAATTGCATAATTGATAGTGGAGCCTCTACATTAGTCATGCCAAAATTTTTAACTGATAATTTGGGCATAAAGTATTAGCCACATATAAAAGTATTTATATAATTATATTATAAACCTACCAAGATAATAGGGATGATAAAAAATTTGAAGTTCTTTTTGCATGATTATCCTAGATTGCTTATCCTCTAATGCATAGTTGTTATTGACCTCCTATCTCACTTTACAAGCTACCTTTCAAGAGACTTTAAAAAAATATATGTAGTTATCTCTTATCTAATTAGTAATTATTATCCTTTATTACAAGGCATGGGACAAAATCGACCATTATAACTCATCCTGTTTCAAGGTTCAATATTGAGCCTTACATTGAAACAAGCTCTAACTTGAGTTACGTGATCAATGAGAAAGAAGAGCCTAATGTGGATGATGGAACTTATAAACTTGAAGTAATTTATGATTTTTTATTAGATGAAAATGGTATAGGTACCTATGGGAATTATCTTTATCCATAATTTGAATATACTGATCTTGGGACTTATATCATGCATGAAGAGCCATTTGAAGGAGCCGAGGTAAGTGTCAAACATTCCCATACTACTAAAGGTAACTTTATGATTCATGAGTATGATGATCATAGGCTTATGAATCTAATTGAGCATAATAGTGGTAAAAATTATGTATTTATCCTTACCATTGATGAGTATTATTTGGATTATGACACTCATGAGGTGGATGAGAATGACTTGTGGCAAAGGTTTGATGTCATATGTCATGATTTTGATCAAGTTGGTAATGTTTTTTCCCCTCTCAAGAATTATACATCTAATTTTGTTAATGCCTCTAACAAAAATGGTGTTGAGTGTCTCAATAAGCATGAAGAAAAGTCTCATGTCATTAATGAAGAAGAACTATGGAAAAATCCTAATAGCATATGTAAAGAGTTTGATAAGTTGGGTAAGTCTCCCTTTTCTCCAAGAAATTGCATATCTAATGTTGAGATTTTAAATGAGACTAATGATCATGTTTTTGAGTGTCATTTAATATATTAATAAAAATTTCTTTATCTTAATTAGAAACCTATTTTCATGAAGCAATTTGATGATTCTAGTGTCAAATAACTTGCAGACATGGATAATAAAGTTAAGGCATAAGTTATTGTACCTCAAGAATAGTCAAGAGACCCACTTGATGTTGAAACATATCCAAAGATATTAGATCATGAAGAAGAGGATATTTATTCTTTAAAACATCAATCACTTCTTATCCTATAGAAGACAAGGTTGAGAAGACTGTCATACACTCTAATTTGCACTTTTTTGGAGAACACCCAATGGAAATGATGGAAATACAATATTTATAGCCCCAATCAAGGTTATTATAGAACAAGAAATGTCACTTATGAAGGTCCTAAATATTTTAATTGCAAACCTAATAATATTCAAAGGTGGTGGGTTTCTTGACCATACACATATGCGAGTGATTGGTGATGAGCATGCTCCTTATGATAAGTTGCCTTCATGGAGTGACAAAGATGTAAGGGGGGCTATTTTTTTATCTTAGTTGAGGTATGATCAGATGTTTCACCTCAAGATTAAGGTTTGTAAATAGTATAATAGGTGTGTGTGTTCTATTTCAGTTGTGTTGTGTTCTATAAGTGTTCTAGTGAACATATGTGTGTTTATTTTGTGTTTATCTTGTTTTGTGTGTCTTTCCTTATGATTTTGTGTTGTTAAATGAAATTTGTGTGTTAAACTTGGTGTACATGTGACTCCATGGTCTAATGGATAGGATTAGGCAACTAGTCACAGCATAGCAAGCATACCACCCATGGGAAATTATCAACAATGTTGACCATTTTGACCACAAGTCAAAATGGGTCAACCCTCCTATAGTCAAAAACTTAGATAGGGATACAATATGATGTCATATGGTGTTTCATAGTATGTTTTATGGCATATATTATTTTTTTAGCCTTGGTTATGGTCTAATTAGTATATACATCAACTTAAGTCATTCAAGGGTCATATATGAAAGTGACATGGTTTTCAAGGTGTCCAAGTGTCCTAGTTTTCTTCCCAACATCCACTTTGTTAGATTCCCTATCAGGAATGTTAGTCCATCTAAAAATTGTAAGTTCTCTAACTAAAGATCAAGAAAATAAATAAAAAGGAGTTTGGCACTTATATAGCCTATAAGGGAGTTTGAAACATGTGAAAACTTTATGGGGTGACTATTTAACTTCCCTAGATTCTCATCAACATTTTATAAACTTTAAAAGTGCTAATAATGGTCAAAAACTATTTTTTTCCTTCATCGCCCTTCTAGACATGTAAAACCAATCAATAGGTTTATGCTTAGTACAACCAATAGAAGAAGTTTAAAACCAAATAATTTTATTATATATTAAACTTAGTGTACTTAATTTTAATAACAAGAGTTCAAGGATTGGTCAATTATGCTTTATGAACCATCTCTAACAAGTTGACTATGTTTTTTCGCTCACTATTTCCCATACCCTATAGGTATTTTTCTTGTTTAAACTATCTCATACAACTCAATTGGTGATTTTACCTCAAAATGATATTTACTATCTCCTTTCATGTTTTATATGTTTTGATCTCATTTTTGGAAGGATTTTTATAGCTCAAACAACTCACTTTATAGAAAGGTGTTGATAGTGAACTTGCACTCCAATTTCACCATTTGCAAAAAGCCTCTTTCTCTATAATGGATTCAATCCAATGTAACATGATGTATCTCTCATTAAAAGGGTTAGTTAAATATCCTTATTTCAAAATTTTAACCTCTAAGGTTACCATCATAAAGGTTATAGTTTAATGGGATGCATAATCAGCTCCCAACTCCTCACTCTTAGTCATGATGTGTAAAGGCTCTAAGAATGTTCATAGGAGTGTGATGAAGGTTTAAAATATATGGGATATATTATAGGAACATTAGGTAGTTATTTTAGCCTTAAAATGGTAAATAAAATACTATGTAAGTCATATGTAGCACTTCCACATAGTTTGCCATGATGTGCACCTATAGGTGCCATAGATAGACAGTGTCATGTTAGAATGAATTTATTTTAAATTGTTCCAAGCCATCATAAGTGTAATGGTACTATTTAAACATTTGAATAAGTTAAAATATTTTTTTAAGGATTATACACCATGTGTATGGTTCATGTTTCTTCTCATTGTCATGTCTACAACTCCATCAACACCTATAAGAGGGTAAAAACACTGAAATAGAGTTTTGGACCTTGCTTCAAGTATTTCATGGTGATATAGTTGTGTTTGGAAAATTTTATAAGGTATTAAAATCAATTTAAGTCTTACATCCCATACTCACTAAATAAACTCATATATACTACCTTATACTTACAAAAGTCCACCTACAAGTGGCACCACAGAGAGCTAAGATCTCTTAATGAAGGAAATGAAACATGATGAAACCCTTATTAAAGTCATAAGTGTGTTTTGGAGATAATGTAAAACACATTTTTAATTATATATTGGTAGGAAATTTTGAGGATTAATTTCAAAGTTAATGACTATGGATTTAGGGATCAAATCCTTAAAACATGAAAATAGAGCACCTAGCCATATTGTTGAGATCATATGATAAGGTTACCAGGGGTATTGACAAATATAGATACACTCATCCTATATCCCTGTCATAAGAGATGAACTTTAAAAATTAAGGGATTAATTTATTTATTTGGTTTTCCTACTAGAAAGGCCTAAATCTGTACCTTTGACCATTGAATTTAGATAGTGACATCTATAGGATTTGAGTTCCAAAGATACCTCTTCACCCAAAGTTATAGTATTAGACCATGCCTCCATGATTTAATGGTTGTAAATAGTTTAAAATAAAATTTATGATATAAATTTCATAAGATCCCAAAGTGATGTGACACATATTCCAAATAAAATCTACACCTACATGATCCTACTTATTCCAACATAGTCAACTATAGTTGACTATAGGTAATTATGGGATGAGTGATGTTTTGATGTTAACATAGCTTTACTATGATGTAAATAGGTAAAAAAAATGTATAGTGACCTTAATAGACTCTAAGGAGTCCTATAAACATTTCTTTCAATATTAAATCATGTAGGTATCACCTATAAGTATGGTACCTTGAAGCAAAACATAGTCAAGAAATTATACTCAGTCTAGACCAATCAAGGTAAGGTATGCACAATGTAGAGTTAGAAGAAATTATGATGATTGACATGATTTCAAGGTAATTTAATATAGGTAATAACACCTCATTACATTCTCATTGTGGATACAAAATAGAGAGAGGGCTCTAATGATGCAACACATAATTTATATCTTGAACCCTACACACAGACCCCTTCATCATAGTCTGTCTTGGGTCTTGTAAGAGTTAAAGGGTATAATGACGTGAAAAAGGGTTAAAATATTGTAATAAGTGTTTATTTCACTTTTATAAGCTAATATAACTTCTAATTTGTCTGAGGAAATAAGGGAAGTACCCCTATTTTGTCTCAGATAGAGGGTACTTCCCTAGGATGCAAACCCTACAAGTTTTGAGGAAAAATATTATCAAGTGACTAGGAGATGATTAAACCTTTAAATTATGTGTGAAAATTTGTATGAAATATAAAAAAACATGATAAACCTTACACATAAGGAAAAATATCAATAGGGTGGTCTAACCTTCAAAGATGTAGACAAGCCTATTAGACATGGTTTGGGCCTAAAGCCCAAATGAGAGGTCAGTTTCACTTCCAACCTTGGGTGAAAACTATAACTTAATATAACATGTTTATTTGGATTGCTTGGATGTTTCTAAGCTTATACCATGCATAAAAGTACACAAAAAAGCTACTTTTGGATCAGAGACAACTCAGGTGTATGTAGAATGAAGGTCAAGGTTTGAGTAAGCAAGTTTGAAAGATCACATCTTATTCGAGAGTGTGAATGGAGGTTAAATGAGTTTGGGTAAGTTGAAATGGGTCCTAAACATTTATTTTTTAGAATTGTTCTGTAACTCCAATGTCACATATTTATGAATGAATCTTAATGGTGAAATGAACCTAAAACACTACAAAACCCTAAATAAAGACCCAACTAAGAAAAAAAGGATGGAAATATATAAATTACATGTAATGGGTATTAAAATGATTTAAACTTTTATGGGACTATCCATATACCCTTACCATCCATTTTAGGTGTTCCTTATTTATACAAATAAGAGGGAAACTGGCTTTCTTTGAATATTTTAGGTGTTTTTTAGGTTCTAAAGAATTTCAAGAGATGCAACCAACTTTGGGAGAAATCTCAATACTTAATATAAATCTCTATGATCATTCAATTCTTCATCAAAACTCCTAAGTGTTTCTACTAGTAGATTCATCTCAGCCTATAAAAACTGGAAAAGTGAGCAAGATAGTGAGAAAGGTAAGAACTTTAAGAGGATGAAATTTTAAGGTGCACCTAAGGAATATAAGGTTATGGGAGGCCTTGAAATGTGTCATTCAATCTTTTTTATATATTTTCATGCAAAGCTAAAGCCAATTTTGAGGCCAAGTGTGAGGGGTGAGTGAAAGAGGAGTTTATTTTACTGCAAGCAATGATGGCTCACTTATAAAAAAATTCAAATGATTAGGGATGAATCCAATTCATGTTGGATCATTTCTAAAACCCCTGCCTCTTAGTAAAATCATGAAATATATCCCTAGTAAGTTGTGGGATGTTCTAAAAGGGATCAATGATGAAGGTAATTTTTTTGTGTAGAATGAGGAGTCTTACACCACATTTCATGGGTTTCATAACTTAGAGGGTCATTTATCCTATCATATGTATGTTATATCTCTTAGTTCATTATAATACCTATTTAACTCCTCTTCTTAGCATGATAAGTGTTCTTATGATTCTTGGACTTATCTTTTCTGACTTCTCTCTCAAGTTCTATAAGTAGCAATGATTTTGGCCTTTGTAATATAATACCACACCATGTATGGATAAGCCCTACTATAATTATTTCATATTTTTCCCTTGAACATTAATGAAAATCTGGTTTTGACTTTATGAATAATTTTCTAATTATGCAAGTGTTGTATGGTGATGCAAAGTGATAATTCTCTATCCTTTCTTCCCTTATCCTTTCATGTTTTTGCAAGATTTACTATTATAAAAGGTTATATAGATTGTATTCAAGTGTTATATGCCCCTTTAAAGTGTACTATTGTCCTTTGAGTGTGTAATATTCCCTCTAGTTCATTTTCTTTGTGTTTCTTCACACATCTCACATCTATATTGAAACACTCATGTTAGAAACCTTTTAAGGCTTAAAAGCTAGTTTGTATGTCTTGATTTGTAGAAAATGACTTATGATGGTCATTTGGAAAACATATTGGTATATCACCCCCTTAGAGTAGGTTCATTTCATGTAAACTCTAACTCTTTTTCCCACAAGCAAGCACTAATTTAAGTGATAAACATTTCAAGACATATTGAGGGAGATAGCCCTTAAATCTAAAGGTTCACTTCCATCATAGATACACCCACATACCCAGAAGTGTTCCCATGTTTCCAAAATATAGAAGAGGCTTGAACACACTCTTATAGGGTGTAATATTTGGTGCAAATAGATACTATGGGATGGTTTTAAAGACCAGGTGATTTTTTAGCTCCTAATCATTTCTCTGTGTCATTATTTTGTTAAATCTTTTCCAAAACTTAATGAACACCTACAAACATGAAACAAAAACAAGATCAAATTCAAAAATAAGAGAAAAAATAGGTTTTGGAATGTTATGATCACATGATATAAAACCCCTACTATCTTGACCATTACCTAAATTAACCCCAATAATAGGGGTCTCATATTGCATATAGTTATCCCTTAGGTAATGTGCATAATCAACATGCATGATATACTAGATTGAATTTAATTTAGGCCCTTCATTGATCAAGCATGTAAACCTAGGTGTGATTATTTAGTAATATTTAGTGTGTTGAGCTATATTATTGATTAATATTATGGAATTATGTGCCAAGATAGTAAGTGTTAGATGTAAAATGTCTTGTGAGGCTATTTATATAGAAGGAAAATTGATTTGAATATAAGACCCTTGTTTGCTAGATAAAAATACACAAAATAAAGATAAAATCATAATAAAAGGCTTAAGGAAGGGTTAGGAAACAAAACATGCTTAAAAAGTGACCATGGGTCACTAGTGCAAAATTAGACACTAACGCACTGTGATAGTGTCCAAGACTATGCTAGTGTCTTAGGAACACAAAACTAGGTAAAGACTATGAAAAATGGGCTAAGGGGTATGTGATTGGGATGGGATGACAAAGGACCAATGGGGATGTATAAAATAGGGAAAATAAGTCATAATAAAGATCAAAATACCCAAAATTACCATGTGAACAAGACTCACATTCATCACTAAGACCTTCTCATGAAAGAGTAACAAGAGACATAGTACATGTGGTTTCTTGACCAAATTAAGGTGTGTAAATTTTCCCCCACCCATTTTATTCTAGTAATGAAATTAAATGGAAGTGACAGAGTAAAATTAAAAATAAAATGTGGACCTTTACTTACCTATGTGATCAATCTATGTGAAGGATAGATGTGTTGTAGGCTTGGGCCAATTCTTGACTAGAGAAGTGGATAAGATGTGGAATGTTATCTGTGAAGAGGAAATCAATAATGTTGTTACTCCATGTCTTGATTTTTAATGATGAAATAAATTATGAGGAAAAAAACCCTATTTTTTCCCCACCCTGATATGTGAACTAAGTCTAAGAGGTATCTATAAATGTGGAGAAACAAACCTAATTTCCCCCACTCTGATATGTGAATTGAATCTAAAAATTATTTGTAAATGTGGAAAAATAAACCCTACTTCCACCACTCTTGTATGTGAACTAAATCTAAGAATTATATACTCAGAGGTCAAGACCATCACTCAGCCTTCTTAATTTGGGGCTGGTGATAATCTATGGATCACCCACTGTAGATGGCTATATGACCCAACTTGGTTAAATCTTAAGGACATCTTAGTGATAATATGAGTGTAATCTAATAATTTTCACTTACAAAATGATATAATGTGTCATTCCATTTAGAGAACCTAGTGAAATCTTGTAAGATCAAGGACACATGATCTATATCATACCCCCAAACTTGATATTTGAGTAATGTAATTATGTGCCCTGTGTATAAAATTATATCTGTATAGATATAGCGGACCATGTATGTTCCCCTATAATCATAATTCTCAAAAAGTGTCAAGACCCTATGTAAATTCTAAGAATGTGAGCCAATATATAACAAGATCATGGAACCCTATAAATATAAGTCAACTATGTCTGAACATCTGAGCAAATATATGTATATAAATATTTGAGTCAATCTGAACCAATCTAGATCAATTTATGTGTCTAAATTAATCTATATATTTGAATCAATATATATCTAGGAATCTAAATCAATCTATGTATATGGGTCTCTAAATTGGTGTGAATAGTGTATGTATGCTCCATTTTGGTGAGAGAGTTGTAACTATGGCAATGGTGACAAACCAAAAGTGATTCCAATAATAATGTTAGTGATAGTTAGAGTTACTAATATGAGCATAGGATTGATTATTTTAGATGTTTGTAACAAAATTATTTTTGGAAACTGTAACCAATATAGGCTTGTGGGTTATAGTGAGTTTGTTAACGAACCATAGGTTTTGTCACTTTGTGGATTCAATTTGATTGGAATAGTATTGTACCCAAAATAGTGTCGGGGATATCATAATCAAGTCCCATGCATTAGAAATAGATCAAGAATCAACATTATATATCTTGAGATATCACATTTGGAAGAATATAATATTAGTTGGTAAAATATACATGCAAGGTCAACCTTAGGTAGGTGGAATTTTTAAAACATGGCTTAAATAGGTTGTTTGATTGGTTTCATAATAATTTAAATCAATTGACTTGAGATAAATTATTATTCTGAGCTTAGAAACATGTTGAGGAGATGAGGAGAAAATGTGACATGTTATGGAGGTGGAGACACTCATCCAAGTTGAGGAGGAGGTTACCCTAGTAAGGAACCTATCATTTTCCCTAATTTTGAAACATTTATTATCTTTTCATCATTTTTAGTGAAATTTTGGTAGTTTAGGTCCCTATTTAGGAACAACACACTAGTGTCTCCAAGATAATGCTAGTGTCTTAGACTTCCATGCTACCATCTTGGGTATAACACTACTATCCAACACTATTGTCCTTGGTACATCCCTAGTGTATAATGGAGCCAATTTCACTAGTTTTATTTCTAGTTTATGTTTAGTGACTACTACTACATGTTTACTTGTCATTTAAAGATGTTAATGCAATATTTTATTGTGTTTTTTAGGTGTATGCATGTATGAGGGAGTTTTGGAGTGGTTGGATGATGGAGTGTTTACATGGAATACCCCTAATAGATGATGAGAGGTAAGTGATTGATAGAGTTAGATTGTGCCATGTGGTATCACTTACTTTGATGCCTTGGGACTTCCATATGATGATGGCATTATGCAAGAGGTGGAATGAATATACTTATACATTTCTTTTTACCACTAAGAAAATTACTATGACATTGGAGGACATATATAAGATATTAAGATTGCCCATTATTGGTCAGGATGCAATGTTATAAGAGTCTATTAGAGATAGAGCTATAGAGCAGGCTACAAAGTAATTTTTAGTTATGCTTATGAGGAACCATCGACTAGGGAGTTATAGTGACATGATGTTGTATTTGATTATTATGGCTAATTTTATATGGTTGCATAAGATTTTGGTGGTACTATTAGCTTCCTTTGTTGTTGTGTATGGGAGTTGGGTATCTATCTCATATAGGACGTGTTAACCAAATTTCACCCTACAGGTCAAATTAGGGCACCCCTAGGTAAAAACTTGGTATTTAGATGTTTTAGGTGGTCTAATATTTTTTCATAAGGTGTATTATAGGTCATTTAGTGTTATTTCATGTCATATTAGCCTTAGTTAATTAGTCTTTTAGTCCATTTATCATTTTGAGTCCTTTTGGGGACATAAATGGGCATTAAATGAGTTATACAAATTATTTGAAAAGTGTGAAGGTTAAAAAATGTAATGTCACATGCCATGTGTCCTCACATTTCTTAATCAACTATTGGTAATTAAAAGTGGTAGGGGATTTAGAAGAAAGATTAGTTTTCTTGGGAAATACTAAGTTTGGCACTTGTACAGCCCATGGGGAAGTGTGCCACATGGGGGAAGACCATAGAATGTCTTTTAAGCATCCTCAAGCTTAGTTCCATGTTTGAAATTATATGGAAGTTCCATTTTAGGACCAAAACTATTCTAATCCTTTTGACTCTTCTAGACATACAAAACCATTCTTTAGGTTTATACTTGGTACAACTAGCAAGGGAGGTTTAAGACCAAACACCTTGGGGAGGTGAAATTAAAATATAATAGATTCATTTTCATAACAATATTTTCAATAATGGTGGCCTACAAATTCTGAACCATCCTCATAAAGTTGACTGTGTTTTTGTACTTGCTTTTTCATGTACCCTATAGGGTTTGATCCATTTTGGCCAAGTTCATACAAACTAGTTGGTGAGGTGGACTACAAAGGATTTTGTATCTCTTATCTAGTTGGTTTTTTCATGAGAAAATCATCTCAAGTTGGCAGATTAGTCTCATTTGGGATGACAAGTAGTTTTTTGCCATTTTTAGAGATCACATGCTTGATAATGGTTAATAAGATGTATATATGCTACTCACCATGTATAAATGTCATATTGGTCATATCCCTTTATGTTTTATCTCACGACATCATGTTTGGAACAAACTTGCAATCCACTATCATACTCAGTCAACTTCTTGCTCACTCTTACTTGTAGTTATGGTGAAGTACATGCATAGGGCTTATACAAAATGTCCATAAAGGTGTGTTTAAGGTTTTTGAATTCTTTGTGTATCCTTTGGCAACATGAATTGGTGATCAATATTCCATATGGTGAAATAAAAGTATAATTACAATCATGTGTAACATTTTTAGTTAAGAAATCATGAACATGCTTACCTATAGGTGTTTGGAAGGAGAAAGACATGTGAGAACTAGGAGCATAGATTTTTTAATCCATTTATAGGTTTTGAATATTAATTTTAAGGAATTTTAATGGCTTAATATTTATTTAATGGTCAAAATAATGCATCCTAATAACTTACTCTTCACTAACTGTACAAGAAAATGTGCATCTACAAGTGATAATACAGAGAATTAAAATGTCATATAGGGGTTTTGAGTCAAGTTGTAAAACCCTTTTTGGAATACTAGTGGGTTGAAAAGACCATATCAGACTAATTTGGAGTTTCATGTTGGTAATTTGAAGTGGATAAACTTTCAAAAAACAAAATGATAGTATACAAGGACCTTTTCCCTAAAATGAGAAAATAGAGGTCTGAGAGTTTTTGTTGATATATTTTGATAAGGTTCCCAATGCCCTTTATGCATCATAATGTGCTCATCTTGTATACCCTAGCAAGAACATGGACTATGAAAAGTTTTGAATGCAAAGGAATAATATAAGTTAGTTTTTAGAAGTCCCAAAGATGCCTCTTAAACCACTAAATTTAGGTAGTATACCTACAGGACTTGGAGATGTAAGATGACCTTTGTCACCCAAAGTTGCAACTTGACTTTCCCACCATATTTGAGTGATTCCAAATGGTTGAAGAGATTAATTATGACCTAAGAAATCATATAAATATTAGATCATGTTATTCTTTGAATCTCTCATACACTTATAGTCCGTACAAATAACCTAAATACCCACTTACAACTAATAATGACCCTATTTTCCAAGTTGGTACATGATTATGAAATCAAGGTCAAATGGTTCCAATTAGTTAAAATATAATTTTAATATTTAGGTATCACTTAATGGAAATTTTAAACTATGTTTGGTCTCCCATTAACACTTACAGGTCCCCTATTCTTCACAAATATGTAACTACAGGCTAGTTGTAGGATTACCATGAGTAATGGGCCTAGTAACTTTGGTGATTAAATCAATATAGGAATAAATATAATTGGATTATGGTGTATAAATATTATAATAAGGTTGTTTTCATCATCTTTAAGTCCTAGAACAAGCATAACCACTTACAAGATTCACTATTAGGGAAGTCAGGGATCACAATCAAAAGACCTTGACTAGTCAGATAGGCCTATAAGTAAATTGACTCAATTTCACTAAGTCAAAATGAATTAAAGGATATAAATTAAATATAAATCATATATACAATCCCAAAACTTAATCTTAACTTACAAGGGTAAACTTTGAGTGATAATAATAATAATACATAATCAACAAGAACACTCAGTTTGAGCAGGCAAAAGATATAAGGAGCATGTGGAAGGTTGGATAAAAAAATGAAGATGTGAATCCCTCCACCATTATCATTATGGTATTATTAGGATATCATGATATATATGTAATATAGGATGCCATATTTTAAAGTGCACATACAGTTCATGTGACAAACCTTACTTATAACCTATCTTCCTATGAGCCTATTTTTAGATTTTGAGGAGTTGGGAGGCCTATAAACCTGACCAAGAATTGAAAATTGATAAAAATCCTATATAATACATGAGGAATACAAAATATTTATTTTTTCTAGGATAATAGGGTAAGTACCTATGTTTTGTCTCAGATAGAGGATACTTCCCCTTGAATGCAAACTATTTATTTTAGGGAAGGAGGATGATCAGGTGAGTTGGGGACTGATTTAACATTTTATGAATGATTAAAAATATATATTACACCTATTAAAACATGAAAAACCAATATGAAAGGATAAATACCCAATAAGATGGTATAAAACACCAAAGTTTGCAAGTAAGCCTGTCAAACATAGTTTAGGCCTAAAGTGAAAATGAGGACCACTTCCATTTATAGCATGAGATAGGATTTATAAAAAATTATAGCATGTATATTGGAACATAATATAGGTATTTTATCTATTGGTATGTAGAGGAACCATCAAAAACTCGTGTTGGTCTTTAAGGTGTAAATAAGCCTACTAGGCATGACTAGGCCTAGAATCCAAAAGGAGGGTCAAATTCATGTATGGCTCTAGATGATCACTAAAAAATATTAGATCATATTAATAAGTTCATTATAGGTGTGTTTCATATTCCACCTTATGGATAAAACATCAAGAGAGTCAATTTTGGCTTGGGACCAATGTTAGGCCTATACAAAGCAAGGGAAGAGCTTGATAAGATAATTTTAGATGCTCATATATTTTTGGAGGTTATACATGGGAATATAAGGAGTTTAAATATGTTGATTAAGGTATATAAATTTTATTTTGTGGAATTATTTTGATATTATAATCTTAGGTTTTTATGAATAATGCTTAAGAGGAAAAACATGCCTAAAACCCTTGTAAACCCTCAATCAAGATCTGATGAAGGAAATGGAGTTAGATAACTGATAAAATGTCATATTTTGTATATAATAGTGATTGGAATTTATATATTACTCTCTCAAGCTTATTCCCACACTTTTGAGTTGTATGGAATTGTATGAATAAGGTATAAAATAGGGTTTTTTAACTATTTTTTCATTGTGCAAGTTTCAAGATGTTCCAATAGATGATACCAAATTTGGGAGAAATATTGAGACTTTTTATAGATCCAAATGTCCATTTAATTCCTTATAAAAACTCCTAAGTTCCTGAATAGGAGATCTCATCTCAACCAATCAAAACTAGCATAGTGAACATGATGGTGAGAAGGGTGGAAAACTTCAAGTAAATTACTTTTAATGTGTTCCTGATGCTCTAAACCCATGGAGAGTATTGAATCTTGTCATCCACTCCATCACATATATTTTCATGGAAAATTTATGCCTTTTTAGAATCCAAGTGTGCAGGGTGCATGAAAGAGGAGTTTCTTAAAGTGTAAGCAGTGATAACTCCTTTCTAGATGATTTTAGATGTTCAAGATTGTAACTAATGCATGGAGAGGCATGTCCAAGATATTTACCCTTCATTATAATCATCATACCTATCCATAATGAGTTTTGTGATGTTAAAATAGGTCCAAATCATGAAGGTAGTTTTCTGAACTAGAATAAGGAGTTTCATGCCATTTTTCATGATTTTTATGACTTGGATGGACACTTGTGCTTTGTGACCTTGCATGGTTAATCCCAAATCCTCTTCTCATGCACAAGTAACTAGTTTTTTTAGTTTTAAAAATTGTCCTTGTGACCTTTAGACCTCTCTTTTCTCCTCTCTCTCTCAAGTTCTATAATAACTTACCATTTTGGCCATTATAACTTATGCTCCACCTGAGTATAGCGAAGTCTTGCTCATTTACATACCTTTTGATCAATAATACTATTGAAATTTATCTCTTCATGATTATTCATAGTGTGTTCTACTAAAATTTTGGATCTTAGTGAATACTATGGATTTTTTATCATGTTGTCTCATTCTTTCATCTTTTTTGTAGTTGGAAAGCTTCGTCGTACAAGGCATGTGAAGTGTTTTAGGAAGTGCTAAGGTTGAGCTAGTCTACTCACTAGTGTCATTAAAATCCTCTTATCTAATATTCATAGCCTAAACATTCATCTATAACCGTATAGTGTAATATTAATGTGAGAATATGTAGATTAGACAAGTGTATGTTTGGTTAGTCTCTTGGTTTTAAGTGTAACATGCAGCTGGTTGGAAGTCATTAATCTATTTGGTGTTTCACCTCCCTTAGGATAGTTTTATTTTAGTTATCTCTCTCCCTTTCCCCCCCAAAGTTTAGGTGTAGTTTTGATATAAATTGGTACATCAATGGAACTAGCCCTATTTATAGATTCACCTCATCCTTAGGCTACCTACAAGCCTAGAGGTGTTTCCATTATGCCACTTGGATGAGCATATCTTAGGCATCTCCTCAAAGGGTGAAAATCTAAGTGATAATAGTTTTTTGCATGCCTAGTGGGACTCTTAGTCTAAGATGTTGAAATACTTTTGGTGTTGTCTTTCAATAATTAACCTTTGGAGGCATCTATCCAAGCATCAATGGCAACTCTGAAGATACATCAGCTAGTCAAGTAGTCCAATTTTCATTTTGAATATTGTTGGTAATATATTTCTATTTTTTTACTTTCAATGAAGTTCCATGGCTGACTTTGGTGTTGAGTTTTTTTTACACAAGTTGGTGATGTTTACCAAGCTTATGGAAATCCTTATTAGCCTTATCATGATTATTATCAACCCCAATAGGGTTATTTTCAGCCCCAATATTATCATATTCAACCTTATCATGAAGTGTATACATCTTATATCCATCCTTCTCAATATCTTACTTCTCTTAGTCAACCTAGCCACTTTTCAAGCCAATCCATTTCCACCTTCAAGTAGAAATTTTTGGGCTTTAAGAGGTATATGTTAAATATTGACACACAAAGGGGATATGGTCAATAGGTTCCTATTCATATTATTCATAAGGTGAGATATGCATTAGATATGGTCAAAAGAGAATGGACACCTATTGAGAGAGATAATTGGCAAAGGCTCATAAGTGAGATGTTAGATGTGAGTGGCTTGGTTTATTCCTTAGAGGATAGGATAAAAATTTATAAAAGGTAGCCTCACTTCCATAAGATTATTATCAATCCTAAATGGTTCCCACTCATGAGCCCAATCAAGCCTATCAAAGTCACCCTTTTCCTAATCTATTGGAAGAGAAAGTTGAAAAGAGAAACCTTATTTTTGAAGTTAATCTTGATAGGTATATTGAGTTAGTTAATATACATATGCAGTAGACCATGTCATCAATAAAAAAAGTAAAATATAAGCCTTCATTTACCTCTCCCACTACGTCCCCACCTCAATAAAAGACCTCTAGATATGAGATTCCAAGTTGGAGACAAGGTGGAGAATCTAAGCCTTTGGAGATTCCCAGTTCCTTAAACACTTCACCCACTCCTCAAATTTCATCACCACCTCAAGAGAAGACTTATAATCCTAAAATCTAAAGCTAGAGTAAGATAGTGGAGTCATGGGGAATGAAAGAGTATAGAAGTTTGGTTGATAAGGAGTGTGAAGTTGAGAATTAAGTTGATCCTTTGCAAGTCCCTCCCATAATTCCTCAAGAAACCTCTTGTGTTCCATGTTAGCCCTCTTGTGCTCCTCATCCTCATGAATATTCCTATGAACTTTAAGAAAGACTTTTCTAAGAGAACCTAGCCAAGCAAATTGAAGAGTTAGAGTTAAAGATGAAATTGTCAAGTCAAGGTGTGATGGAAGGTTTAGACCCAAAAGAAGATCCTATGCGTAAACACACCCCATATAACCTTCCTCAAGACAATTCTCAAGCCTAATCAGATTGAATTGAATTTATTTTCAAATGGAAGGAAGAAAACCATACCATTTTAGTAGGTTAATTCCTATTACTCAAGATCTTCTAAAATAATTCCCTACATCTCACTCTCAATCTAATTTTGAGTTTTATGTGCCACCTCCACCAACTAGTTCATCTTGTCCTCACCCCATCACCCTTTTCCTTGATGGACCTATGGTATGGGAACCTAAAAAGGAATAGTTGGTCGATAAAAACTTATAAATCTTGCTTGGATAAATCCTATCTCTTTGGTATCCTCATTGGACTAAGTCACATGACTTCAATATGCCTAGCCTTTAAACCACAAAGAAGGAAAAAGAAATAAAAGATCTTGTAGCCTTTGAGAATTAAAGTCCTATTGTAGAGGTTGAGATGAAACTTGAGATCCCTCAATAGGTTTTAAATGATAAATAAGAGATTTTTTCTTTTGTGGAAACTTTATATTGGGTTGATATGGAATAATGCCTTCCTTTTACCAAAGAGGAAGAAATAGTCCTTGGTTCTTCCATCACTATGCAAGATATCATGGATGGGAAATAAAAAGTTCTTAATAGACCTTGGGATTACTTGTTTTTAGTCATTGGATCAGGTTATACTCCTCTTTAAGGAGGCTATGATATAGTAAATAATGTATACGGTAACCTTGGTACTCAAATGAGTATGCAAAGAAAAAACATCCTTTAAAATCTGTCCTTTCAAGAAATATATGCATTTAATGATGATATGTTTGAATTCATCAAAATGGGATATCATCCTCATAACTATTTGGGAGAAAAACATCATCTTTTTAAGGATAGAACAATCTCTTATTGGCCTCAATCTTCCAAAGAATATAATCTACTCCTCTTGAAGCCATGCCTACTAAGGAGATATAAGTTGACCATGAGATGAAGAGTGGGTAGTAGTATGAGGTATGTGTACAAGTTTAAGAGGAATATATCTACATTGGAGACGTATTTTAATATGATCTACTTGAGATAAGATCATGTGAAGTGCCAAGGAATAGGTCTAATCTACAAAGCATTGAATCCAAGGAAAAATGTGCTTAGCACTATAACTCAACTCATGAAGAAGAAGATTCAATAAATTTTCCTTTTTATCTTGGAAAGGAGGTATGCTTAGTTTCTAGTTGTGCATAATAGTTGTTTTATGATTCCCCTAAGTGTTTTGAGCACATGTGTGTATGTGTATTGTTAGTGTGTTTACTTTGCTTGTGTGTGTCCTTTATTTTATGTGGTAGAGGTAATTAATTATCATGTCTTGGCCAAGATTATGGTCAATGTTCAAATTCCTCTTATGTGTTTTAGACTTTAGATGACTCTCTATGCCCAATGGACTGATAAGGTTACTAATCTAGTTAGCATAGAAGGCATGATACCCCTATGAGTCACCAATATGCTGACCAAATTTGACCCAACAAGTCAAATTAGGGTACCCCTAGGTAAAAATTGGTATTTATATGTTTTATGGGATCTAAAAAATTTTCATAAGATGTATTATAGGTCATTTAGTGTGATTTCATGTCATATTAGCCTTGGTTAATTAGTATTTTAGTCCATTTATCATTTTGAGTCATTTTGGGGTCATAAATAGGAATTAAATGAGTTGCATAGATTCCTTGGGAAGTATGAAGGTTTTAAATGGTTGTCACATGCCATGTGTCTTCACATGTCTTAATCAAATATTGGTAACTAAAAGTGGTAGGTGCTTCAAGATAAAGAGTAGTTTTCTTGGGAAAAAAGGTGAGTTGGTACTTGTACGACCCATGAAGTTGTGTGCCACATGAGAGAATATCATATAATATCTCTTCAACTTATTAAATCTTTATTCCATGTTTTAAATTCTCTATAAGTGCCATTTTAGGCCTAAAATTGTTTTTCTCCTTTTTTACCCTTCTAAACATATATAACCAGTCTTTAGGTTTGTACTTGGTATGCCTAATAAGTGAGGTTTTAGATCGAACCCCTTGGGGAGGTTAAATTAAACTTAGAGAGATTAATTTTCATAAAAATATTTTTAATAATGGTGTTTTTTGGTTTATGGACCATCTTCATGAAGCTGACTATGTTTTTCTGCTTGCTATTTCGTACACCCTATAGGTTTTGCTCCATTTTATCCAAGTTCATAAAAAAAATTGGGTGGAATATAGATAATTTTGGATCCCTTCTCAAATTATTTCCATTATTTTTAAGGTTTCATGGTGTTTTGGTGAGAAAATCATCTCATGTTGGAAGATTAGTCTCATTTGGGATGTCAAGCAATTTTCACCATTTTTAGAACTCCCATGATTTGATAATTGTTAAGAGGATGTATATAGGTTCATAACCATTTATAACTTCCATATTGATCATATCCCCTAATTTTTTATCTCACTACATTATGCTTATAACAAACTTGTAGTCCACTATCATAATCAGTTAACTTATTTCTCACTCCTACTTGCAGTTATGGTGAAGTACGTGTATGGGGCCTATAAAAAATGTCCATAAAGGTGTGTTTAAGGTTTTTTAAGTATGTCCATAAAGGTGTGTTTAAAGTTTTTTAAGTATTTATGTATCCTTTATCATCATGAAGTGTTGATAAATATTCCATATGGTGTAATAAAAGTAGAATTATAGTCATATGCAACATTTTCAGTTAGGCAGCCATGAACATGCTTATCTATAGGTGTTTGGAAGGAGAAAACCACATGGAAACTAGGAGAACATAATTTGTTAATAAATTTAGAGGTTTTTAACATTAATTTTGAGACATTATAATGGATTAAGATTCATTTAATGGTCAAAACAATGCATGCTTCTAACTTACTCCTCTTCACTACCTATATAGGAAAATGTGCATCTATAGGTGATAATATAGAGAGTTAGGATGTCATATATAGGTTTTGAGTAAAGTGGTCAAACCATTTTTGGAATAATATTGGGTTTAAAATACCATATCAGACTCATTTGGAGTGTTATGTTGTAATTTTTAAGTAAATAAACTTTCAAAACATAAAATGATAGTATATAGTGACCTTTCCATAAAATGAGAAAATAGAGGTCTGAGAGGTTTTGTTGATATCTTGTGATAAGGTTAGAAATTACCTTTATGAATCATAATGTGATCAATCAAATTTAATATGAAAATTTTGGAAGGAAAAGGACTAATGGAAGGTAGTTTTTAGAGGGCCCAAAGATGCATATTGAACCACTAAATTCAAGCAATATACCTACAGGATTTGGAGATGTAAGATGACCTTTGTCACCCAAAGTTGAAACTTGACCTTCCCACCATAGTTGAATGATTAAAAATGGTTGAATAGATTACTTATGACCAAATTTTATTATATAAATTGAATAAAATTATATTCTTTTAATCTCTCATACACCTACAATCCATACAGATAGCCTAAATACCCACTTACAGCTGATAGTGACCCTATTTTCCAAGTTGGTAGATGACTATGCAATCAAGGTAAAATTGTCAAAAGTGGTGTAAATATAATTTTATGATATATTTATCACTTAAGGTAAATTTTATATTGTTTTTAGTCTCACATTAGCACCTACAGGTCCCTTATTCTTCATAAATATGTACTAAAGACTGGATATAGGGTTACCATGAGTAATGGGCATGGTAACTTTGGTGATAGCCTCACCCTAGGAATAAATGGAAAAAATGTAGTTATATTATGGTGTCTAAATATTGAAATGATTTTTTTTAATCATCTTCAATTCTTATAAAAATAAAAACTACCTACAAGATTCACTATTAGGGAAGACAAGGCAAGAATCATAGTCAAAAGACCTTGACCAATTAAACAGGCTTATAAGTAAATTGAATTTATTTAAAGATAAGGTGAAATAAATTAAAGGATAAAAATGAATTATAAATCATATATATAATACAATAATATAAGCTTCTCCTACAAGGTTAAACTTTGAGTGAGAAGAACAGTACACAGTTAGCAAGCACACTCAGTTTGATCAGGCAAAGGATATAAGGAGCATGTGGAAGCTTGGAGAAAAAAATGAATATGTGAATCCATATATAATTATAAATATGTTATTATGGGTGTATCATGATAGATAGGGAACAAATTAGGACCTTTTTTCAATTGCACATACAGTTCATGTGATAAACCTTGCTTACAACTTGTCTTCTTAGGAGCTTATTTTTAGATTTTGAGGAGTTAGAATGTATAAAGACCTAACCAAAAGCTAAAAATTGGTAAATATACTATATAATACATGATTAATCTGAAAAAATATTTATTTTATCTATGATAATATGGGAAATACCCTCTATTTTTCTCAGATAGAGGGTACTTCCCCTTGAATGCAAACTACTTATTTTAGGTAAGGAGGTTGGTCAGGTGAGTTAGGGACTGATTAAACCTTTCAATAAGGATTTATAATATATATGAAACCTATTAAAACATTAGAAACCAATAAATGAGGATAAATACCCAATAACATTTCCAAAACACCAAAGTTTACAAGCAAGCCTATCAAACACAGTTTAGGCCTAAAGCCAAAAGGAGGACCACTTCCATTTATAGCATGAGATAGGATTTATAAAATATTGGAAAATTTATATGGGTGAATAATAGAATTTTATTATCTATTGGTATTCATATTAACCATAAAAAACTCATGTTAGGCTTTAAGGTGTAAATAGGCCTACTACGCATGACTAGGCCTAGAATCTAAAAGGAGGGTCAACTTCATGTATGGATCTAGATGATCACTAAAACCTATTAGATAATATTAATAAAGTCATTATAGTTTTTTTAATCTTCCACCTTGTAGATAAAACATCATCAATAGACTCAATTTTGGCTTGGGACCAATGTTAGGCATGTGTAAAGCAAGGGAAGAGCTTGATAGGAGAACTTTAGATGCTCACATATTTTTGGATGTTGTAAATGGTAATATAAATATTTAAATAATGTTTATGAATTTCTTGAAATTTTATTTTTTGGAATTATTTTTATATTCCAATGTCAAGTTTTTATGAATAATTATTAAGAGTGAAAACAGGCCTAAAACCCTTGCAAACCCTTAGTCAAGACCCGATGGAGGAAATAGAGTTGGATATATAATAAAATGGTGTATTTTGTATATAATAGTTATTTTACCTTGTATATTACTCTCTAAATATCCTCCCCACCCTTTTTATTTGTATGAAATTATACAAATAGGGTATAAAATAGGTGTTTTGTGACTATTTTATGCATTATACATGTTCTAAGAGGTTTCAAGAGATGAAACCAAATTTTGGGTAAATATTGATACTTTTTATAACTCCCCATGTTAATTGAATTCCTCAAAAAAAATATTGAGTTCCTCAATAGGAGCTCTCATCTCAACTAGTCAAAACTAGCATAGTGGACATGATGGTGAGAAGGGTGGAAAAATTCAAGTAGTCTAATTTTATGGTGTTCCTAATGCCTATAAGCCAATGTATAGTATTAAAATTTTTAATTCAATCCATCCCATGTATTTTCATGAAAAAATAATACCTTTTTGGAATCCAAGTATGTGGGGTGCATGAAAGAGGGTTTTCTTAGAGTGCAGATAGTGATATCTCCTTTCTTGATGATTTTAGATGTCCAAACCTACAAAAAATGTATGGAGAGGCATGTTTTAAATAATTCCTATTAATTCCAATCATTATACCTATCCATAATTAGTTTTTATATGTTTAAATAGGTCCAAATTATGAAGGCATTTTTCTAAGCCAAAATGAGGAGTTTCATGCCATTTTTCATGAGTTTTATGACTTAGATGGACATTTGTTCTTCTTGACCTTTCATGGTTCATCCAAATCCTCTTATAATTCATAAATAACTAATTTTATCATCTTTAAAATTGTCTTTATGACCCTTATACTTATCTTTTCTCTTCTCTCTCTCAAGTTCTATAAGAACTAGCCATTTTAGCCATTGTAACTTATGTTCCACCTGAGTATGGAAAATACTTGCTCATTTTCATAAATTTTGATCAATAATACTACTAATTTTTACCTCTTTATGACTATTCATATTGTTTTCTAATTGAATTTTAGATCTTTCTTAGTGAAGACTATGGATTTCTTAGCATGTTGTCTCATTCTTTCATCCTATTTGCAGTTGGAAAGCTTCTTCTTGCAGGGCATGTAAAGTATTCTAGGAAGTGTTAAGGTTTAGTGAGTTATTCTATTCAATAGTTCCATTCAAGGACTCTTGTCTAGTCCTCCTAGCCTAAAAATTCATCCATAACCTCATAATGTAATATTGATGTGAGAAGATGTAGATCACATAAGTGTATGTTTATTTAGTCTCTTGGTTTCAAGTGTAACTTGCAGCTGGTTAGAAGTCATCAATCTATTTGGTGTATCACCTCCCTTAGGATAGTTTTATTTCATTTATCTCTCTCCATTTTCTCCCCCTAAATTTTAGGTATAGTTATGATCCAAAGTGGTACATCAAGGGAGTTATCCCTATTTAGAGATTCACCTCATCCTTAGGCTACCCACAAGCCTAGAGGTGTTTCCATTATGCCACTTGGATAAGGAGATCTTAGGCATCTCCTCAAAGGATTAAAATACAAGTGAAATAAGATGTATGGTATAGTGTAGGATATAAAGGAGCATGGGATTGTATAGTTATGGGTTCAAATTATGTTAACCTACTTGTGTCAGGGTTTGTACCATTTTAATCAATAATTTTACATGGTTGGTATTAGTTCTTCTACATTATTATATTATTGGGATTATGAGAATATTGTAGTGGATAGACTAGAGGGGTTTATATATATGGATTAGGCCCACCCATATATGTTTTTAGAGAGATGACATGGCATGGATCATGTGTACCCAAGGAGTATGATGTACTATCGATAGGTGTTAGATTATTCAATATTTGGAGACATTATTTGGAAACCCTACAAGGGATTTTAAGGGTGTATTGAGGATGATGTTCAACTAAGATGGGTTCAAGTGAGTTATTGGTTACCTAACCATTGGATTAATGTATTTAAGATATTTTAGTATGAAAAAGTTAAATAACATTTTGGTGTTATCCAATATATGCCACCTACACCATGGGTGTGGTTAAGGATTTCACGAGTGTCAATGAGGTTGAGAAGTATGCTGAGACCCACAATTTCTAATTTGGTTCTGATTTTGGTGGTGGAATGAGATCTAGTGCTAGATATACATGATGTGGATGATGTAGGAGTAACCAATGCCTATGTAGTATGGTGGTGGCAACATAGATGGCCACCACTATTTCTAGGAGATGGGGCTATCATGTAGGATGTATTATATATAGATCCTATTAGGGTAGTTTAAGGTACATTATCATTATGTATTTATATATTTTATTTAGTTTAGTATTTAAATTATCAATGAAATATATAATTCACTATGTTAGTATGTGTAGGTTCAAGAGATGACAAGTACTGAGAGACTGTTATTGAGGCTGCACTATAAGAGCTGACATAGAATATCCTTAATGATGTCATGGATGATGAGCTAGTGGAGAGGGCCATAGAAGTTATAGGTATTCATGTGTATCTATTTGATCAAGTGGACATTGATGCTATGACATATAGATGAGTAGATTTTGATATTAATGTGGCATGTGCTAAGCTATAGAGGTGAGTTATGCCCCCACCAATGTTCTAGGTGGGGAAGGTGGTAGGATCATGGATGAATACATCCATATATAATTAGAGCATATGGAGATGATGGCTAAGGTTGAAGTACTATGGGATAGAAAAAGGAGATGTAGGTCTTGATTGATATCTAGAGGGGATGTGAGGGTATCTAATTCTAGTGTTGATGTATCTAAGAGTGAGAGTGAGGAGGGTGGTCTTGGTGACCAAACTTTGATTATTGATTGATTATTTATTATTGTATTAACACTTTTTTTGAATGATATATATGGAATTTTTATTACATGGGTATTATGTTATTTGAAATCTTGATTTGTGGAATTATTTACTTGAGTAAGTCTTTTGGTTGTATTTATTGCTTATGTTTTATTATAGATATGTATTTATTTTGATAGGGAATTGTAATTGATTGATCATATGTATATGTATGTTGCATTAGATATTTATATTTCATTAGGAATGTTAATTATTAGTTGTTATAGGAGTGTCATAGTACATCTGAGTGTGGATCATGTAACTATGGCATGCTCTATCTAAATCTAGATGACATGGTAGAAAAGTGACCATATTGTTCATGTTGTATAAGCATATAAGTATAATCTATAACTACTAATGCTCATGGTACACTACTGGTAGTTAGATGTGTAGACTCTATAGCAAATAATTTAATTAGATGTTGTAATGAAATGTTTCTCTAATCTTTGTGATTATTACCAAATATATTAATAGGTGATCGAACTAAAACTATGCTCTAATCTCGATGATTAGTGCCAAATATCTTAATTTAAGGTTGAATGAAAATTATACTCTAATAGCTATATTTTTTATAAATATCTTAATTAGTGATCAAACTAAAAATATGCTCTAATCTCTATGATTGTTATGAAATATCTTAATCGGTGGTCAAACTCAAACAATGCTATGATCTATGTGATTGTTTCCAAATATCTTAATTGGTAGTAGAAATGAAATTGTACTCTAATCTCTATGATTATTTCTAAATATCTTAATAATTTGTTTAACTAAAGTTGGTGGTGGGGTTTGTTTCCATTTTTTTACCATGATGTTATAAGTAGGTTTATCCCTATGAACTAGTTACCATCTCTACTAAATATTTGGTGCATGAGATCTCACATAAGTAGTTTCATAGAAACCACATGGCTTATATGCTGAGAAACCAATGGTTCCTTAAAAGTAACATCTTGGGATAACTCACTCATAAAAGACTATGATTCAGGAGACTGTGGATAAATAGATATCAATTCCCCCTATGTTAATGTTATAATGCCTTTGTCAACACATTGATCAATATAATCTCTGAGTGTATAATAGTTATATTATCCTAATGTCCATTAATTATGTGATAGTTTCAATATGTTTTTTTTTTAATTCTCTATGAATGATGTGTTGTGTGATGTTGAGTAGGAGTACGGGAGATCATTCCTTTTTTCTAGTAGTGTAAATAATATGTCATGGGGCTTATCTTTGTCTGAAAAATATATGGCCCCACTATGGGTGTCATATACTCTATCCATTGTAGGAAATGTTGAGTAAAGTGGATATTTGCCTTTATTTAGTATATTGATTGGTTGTTTATATTCCAAATTTTCCTTACTCATAGGTGGATTAGGACTTTTTACCATATTAGATGACTATGGTTGTGGGATATCCAAATCTAAATCTACCTTTGAATCTATCTCAACTAGTCCCAACTTCTTTTCTAATGTCTTAGTTATGTTACATAGATGTTAGAATTATTTGTTTGTTTCATATAGTAATTTATCCTTAATAGGGAAGATGAGACCTCTATCAAAGATGTATTTTACCTATAAATCTATCAGCTAATAGATTAACTACTTTATGCATGATTTGAATTGTAGAATATAATCACTCACTATTTATGACTTACTTTGGTCTAGGGAATGCAACCTCTCATATGTGACTTTTTGTCCAATATTATTTATATAATGCATGAGAAAGACTTATTACAACTCATTGTATGTATGTAGTGAACCACTAGGGAGTGGATGATGAAACCAATCTAATGCCTCACCCTCTAGAGTCTATGAAAATAACTATAGGAGAATCAAATTGATTGTGACATGTGCCATAACTTTACCATAAGATTTAAGGTGTAAGTATATTTATTTATGTCCATTGAACTTTGGTAAAATTGGTATCTAAAACTGCTTTGGTAACTTTGTATTGAAGATTATGTGTGGGATAGGATTGACATGAATATCATTATCATCAACCTAAGAGTAGTATGCTTTACTTTTTAGGGTGAGTTAGTGTACTTTTTGTTGTAAATAACCTATGACATGCATCAAGGATATTAGCTCTTGTGAAGGTATATTAACTTCATCAATGGATTCATTTAATTATTAATTTTTTTTAAAAAAATTTAGCCATTGGTACATTTCATTGAGGACCTTTTTTAGAGATAGTTTATCTACTCTTTGTAACCTTAAGAGGGGTGATATATTGGATGTGGTTAGATGTAAATGGTCTATCACCCTCATGGAGATTAGGATGAGAAATGGGTTCTAATATAGTAAGGGGTGTTGAGGGAGATTTTTGGTATCTTTATTTTATTAATTTATAAATAAGTATCACATGTTAATGGACTAGAAGATACATTATTATCATGTGAATGTAAATTGTGTAAACTATGAACATAAGTATAAGTTAATTTATATTTATGTGAAGTCATATTATCATTTAAACTAGAATTTGATAAGAAATCAATTTGAACATGAGATATGGGTGAAGTAGGGTGAGAAATAGAAGGACTATACTTAATATTTTCTTCACCAAAATCATAATGATCATTGTTATTCCAAGGTTCATTAAAATAAAAGTTTAATTCACTTGTAGAGGTAAGAGTAGAAGAATTATCATTCACATGATCACTAATAGAGAGATTAGAGGAAGATTTTAATTTTTTATTATTATGCAATATATCATCATGTGTAGATGCAATGTAATGAATGTCTTTACTAGATATGAGTAGACTGCATGTATGATCATTATTTTCAATATTTAAGTCAATTGGATAATAAGTAGTAATCATGTTTTTATTTGACACATTATGACATGTATGAGAAAAGTTAGAGATATTTAAATTATTTGAATTTTGCATAGAATCATTGTCGTGAGCATTGGTAAAATGTGTAATATCATTTGTACATGATTTTTCAAATTAAATTGAGAAGGTTAAAGAAGATGCATTGGTATTTTCTATATTTTTTGAATCATGCAAAAGAAAATTTGATTTATGGTACTTGTATTATTTTTATTTTAATAAGGAGGTAGCAAAATTGGTTGGAAAGCTAGGTTGACATTGGATCAAATTATTGTCCTGATTATTTCCTACATTAACCCCAATTATAGGGGTCTTAGATCAAATGTAGTTATCCCTTAGGTAACATGCATAATAAACATGCACAATATGCTATAATGAATTTTAATTAGGCCCTTCTTTGATTAAACATGCAGATCTAGGTGTTATTTTTATGTAATATGTACTGTGTTGATCTATACTATTGAATAATTTTATGTAATTATGTGCCAAGATAGTAAGTGCTAGATGTAAAATGCCTTGTGAGAATTTTTATATATAAATAACTTTGATTTGAAATTAAGAACCATGTTAAATATCTAATAAGATGAAAAATAAATATAAAATAATAATAGAAGGCTCAAGGAAGGGTTAGGACCCAAAAAATGCTAAAAAGGTGACTTTTGGACATTAGCACTAAACTAGACACTAGTGCACCATGCTAGTGTCTAGGACCATACTAATGTCTTAGGAATACAAAATTAGGTGAATAATATACAAAATATGAAAAGGGGTCCATATGAATAGGAAGGGATGATAAAGGACCACTTTTGGTCCATAAAATAGGGAAAATAAGTCATAAGAAAGATCAAAAGACCCAAAATGACCATGCAAACAAGACTCACATTCATCACTAAGACCTTGTTGTGAAATAGAAACAATAGACTTAATACTTGTGGTTACTTGAACAAGTTAGGGTGTGTATAAAAATAAAACAAAAAATAAAGCAAGAAAACACACACAAACTTGAAAACAAAAGCACTAGAAAGCATCTTGTCTTTAACCAAGTCAAAATCCATGCATGATGGCTCAATGATACTGATAGTTAGATGGCACCCCCAATAAAATACAAGATAAATTATGGAATGATTATCTACCCCAATCAAGGAAAATATGGGAATGAAATATCTTGAGAATGGGTTTCATGCTTATTTGATTTGCCTAAAACATGGTGAAAACTATGAGTTTGGTTTAGAAGAATGATTGATCTAACTTGCCCCAAGTAGGGTAGATTTGCTAAGGAAACATCCTAATGGTAGCTAAAATTATTTGATTAAGTATTTTTAATAGATTCTAAGATAAGATTAAAAAAGAAATAGATTTTGTGGCATTATATCAGTCTTGGATATTTTTGACTTTTTCCATTTTTTTAGGATTTTTATAATTTTATGATATTTTTGGGAATGAAATATTCTGAGGATAAGATACACACTTTGATTTGTCCTAAACAAGGAAAAAATTATGAGCTTCATTTTGATGAATTATTACTCTAAATTTCCCCATGTAGGGTAGATTTGGGAAGGACACATCCTAGTGGTAGCTAAAATGATTTGATTAAGGATTTTGACTAGATTTTAGGATAAGAAAAATGTTTTTAGATTTTTTGGCTTTATATCTCTCTTGGATATTTTTGGCCCTTTCTTATTTTTTAAGATTTTTATGATTTTATGATGTTTTTGTATTTTCCATATTTTAGGATGTCTTTGAGTTTTTTAATATTATTTGATGTTTATGGATTTTTCTAATAATTATATATAAAGGTTCACTAGTGAATAAAAACATGTTTTATAACTAGGATGGGCTATGATAAAAAATGTAATAAATGAAATGATGATAATGGATCATTAGGATGAACAAGCATTTGAATGGCCAAGATGGATAGAATAGGATACACAGGGATGGAGGATGATAACTAGGAAGGGATTAGGGAACTCCAAGGACAATGTCACATAGGAACCAAGACATCTAAACATTAAAGGGATATACTAAGAATATACCAAGATGTTTCCCAAAATAAGACTCAAAACATCTTCTAGTTCCTTATCAATGTCAAGATGAGAAGAAAGATAGGCATGATAGAAGGGATAAATATGGATAATGGATAATGGATAATGGATAATGATTTAAATAAAATTGAATGGCCAAAACGGATTTAATGTAATGGATAATAATGCATAAGGAGTTTCCCTGAAGTGTCAAGGTACTTGTAGATAACTAAATTATTTACACATGATCCCAAAAACCTATTTTTTCATCATGGAACTTTACCAAGGTACCATAAGCATGGTTTTCACCATTGGATGAATTATTTCTCTTTTGATTTTTTGATTTTTTTTTTTTTTTAAATTAGCATCTCAACTCATTGGAGGATTAAGATATGCATAATTCTAAACTTTTGATCTTTCAAGTATATGCTTCAAATATTTCCTTATGAACTACATTGATTTGTATATTATCTTCATCCAAATTGATTAGGATGTTGGCATAGCCACTATAAAAGAGGGGATCACCAATGAGGGTGAATCAAAAGTTGTGTTAGATGGAGGATGTTTGTTGATTGCTTGAATAATATGGAGAGATGTGAGGGTTATGATGCAGAGGGGGATTGGGACCAAAATCTCACATTTCACAAGACTGAGAATATCCATCAGTTAGATTCTTAGGGTACTTTCCTATGTATTATTGGTGTTTTCAACAAATGATGTGAATTCATAATTTAATTGTGATAATGTAAGAGGGAGATTGATTCTTTTATTTTGGTTTGATAGTGCCTCAAAGATGTTTTCACTAAAGGACTTAGATTTTTGAATTTTTAGTTTTTATTTTATTTTGATTATCCCATAGTGCCTCAAAAAAGGTTTTACTAGGGGATGTTGATTTTTAAATTTATGGATTTTGACATTGATTGTCCCATAGAGCCTTAAACAAGGTTTCACTAGGGGATTTTGCTTCTAGATTTCTAGGATTTTTAATTTGACTTCCTCATAGTGCCTCAAATAAGGTTTCATTAAGGGATGTTTATTTTAGATTTTTTATTGTTGGATTCTTAGATTCATCTTGATTTAGGATTTATTTGTGTTCCTTGGGATGTGTTGATGTATATTTATGCTTTTCTAGCTAGATGTCAATCATGAATTCTACCATTATTTGATTGATATGGAATAAGGTTGATGGTAAGTGATTTTGTCAATCTAAATAAATAGGTGTAGGAGATTTAACTCCAAGATGGTTGATGTTACGGATGGTAATGTTGTTAAAAATATTATTATTAGCATGTTCTTGATAGGGACTATGAATAGAATTTGTTTCAATGTTAGAAGAGGCTTCCTTAAAAACCATGGACATGTCACAAACATATTTATGTGGATTTGTAGATGTTTTTAATTTGATTTCATTATAAAATTTGTGTACATAGATATGGGCAGGTTTTATGATTCCTTGCTTATGAAGGCTAAGGCCTTTGCCTCTATAGTTCATACTTTAAAAGATTCTACTTGCTATAGGATATTTATTTATTTAAAATTTAGCTATGGGGATGTCTCCATGTAACCATGTTTAATTTTTGTTTTTGATTTATTATTTGATAAGGAATTTAGATTTAATAAATGATGTGGTACTAAACTAATAGGATGTTGATGTTAATTGTTTTATTGATGTTGGGCCTATCCACATGAAAGACATGTTGATGTTTATTATTTACAAATATTGTTACTAATTAAGGCATGTGGTTTTATGTGTTTGATGGCTCAATATTTTATGGGATATGGGGTGATATACCAAGGATGGTCTCATCCAAAATAGGTTCACCAAAGGCTAGTAATTGGTCAAAAATGAGTGGTTAGTTAAAGATAGGTTGACCAAGGATAGATGGTTGTCTAAGTGATGGCTCATCGAATATTGGATCATCAAATATGGATTGGAAAAGAATGATTTTATATTGATAAAATATGGGTGATTCAATAAAAATGGATTCATCAAAGATGGATTGGTCAAGGATAGTGTGATTGTATTGACATCTACTTGGAAGTGGATAAGTTTTATTTTGATTTGGAATGGGATATTTGAATATACCTCATAGATGATTCTCATACTTAGATGTACCTATTCCTTTATTAAATTATGATCCTTAGAGCGGTAATGGTAGGACATGGTTGGATTATTTGATTTATTATGGCTCTAAGGCTAGATGGGTATTGGATAGCAGATTGTTTGATGTTTATGAATTAGAGGAATTGGATGTTGGACTAGTGGATGAAGGTGTTTCTACGCTATTTTTGCTTTATACATTCAAAGAGAGAAATGAGAAACTAAGAGGGAAATGGTCTAAGGCTTGTATGTACCTGGATATAGTTTTGCACACCAAAATTCAGATGATAGTGAGAAATCCTCTTTGGTTGTGGAGGATGACACCTGAAAGAGACAGACACTAAAACACGAAAAATGTTAGCTGATAAAAGGGTGGATTGCCAAGCAAAAGCTTGTTCTTAGAAGTGCTAAGGCTTCTTGGAGGATGAAAATCCACTGTTAAAATAGAATATGATAGAGACAGAAATGAGAAATAATAAAAGAGTGAAAAGAAAGAACTGAAAGCAAGTGCGTACTTGATAATCTGCAATCTGCTTCGCACAACCATCGATGTCGGTGATATTGCCAGCATTGGTCAGGAATGTCACCGACATCAGTTATACTACCAACATCGATAGGGGAAATGGATGAGGTCAGTCGGGGTAATGGCCAGGGATGGGTTACAAGTCTAGTTTCTAGTTTGCAAGATGGACTGTGGTCTTGTCTGTGAGTCAGGGAGTTTGTTTGGGATGGTAAAATAGTAGATAGAATATTTAATAAGAACTAAGGCAGAGGGTATATTGTTAGGAAAAGGGGTAAGGGGTAGGAAAAAGGCCTTTTAGCCTTTCTGGGAAACAATTTAGTCAAGTTGATTAGATTGGCCTTAAGATGGTCTATAGGTCTCTGATAGCTTGTGCTGAGTTGATTGGATAGAGGGTATTGTCTAAAGAGAGACTAAACGGGTGTCAGAGGCAAAGAAAAGGGAATAAGGGGTGAGAGAAGGCTTTTCAGCCTCTCTGAGAAGAACAAAGAAGGTTGGGTCAAGGATGCTTGGAATAGACAGTAGATAGAATGCTAATATATTTGAAATGACACTGAAATAAAAATAGTACAAATACTTAGCTATGACATGAGTTGGCAAAGGTGTAGGAGCTGTGTTTCCATTGCCACTAGTGATGGAGATATCATGCAATCCCTATGTAGAATGTCTGATGCAAGACCTTAGTGCCTAGAAAATGCTGTCAAGAATGCTGATCCCTGCAAGAAAACAAGAAGCCAGAACACTAGAAAGCAAAAGCACGAGGACTTTGTTTCGCTGGAAGAGGTTTTGAGATTCGTGATTAGCTCCAGAGATTAACAATTTGTGATTAGCCTCAACAGAGGTTAGAAATTTGGTTTAAGTAAAATATACGTCGGTGATCCCATCGGCGTCAACCGACATTTGACCGATGTCGGCGGGTGGAGAATAAGTAATAGAGCCACCAAGCCCGTTCTTCATCTGCCAAGTGCATGATCCATTGGAGAATTGTCGAAGGTTGGGCTAAATATGCATGAGAGTTGGTTAGGCAGTTAGAAAGAAGTAAGAATAGGTCTTGGGTGAGTCATAGGGTGGGAAATAGTCCAAGGCAAGGTGTCAGATGAGGTGTTATAGGTGATGTGTCAAAGGGGAAGATATCAATAATAAATTATTATTTTTAAATTAGTAAGTGCATGGTTTAGGAATGGGTTAGGAATGGACCAAGGGGAGGATGACCAAGGGTTAGACACGATTTCGGTGTCTACAGAAGGGTCTAGAAGGGATGCTATGTGGGATATTTTCTATCTAATATATATGATTTTTTAATCATTTATTAACATTAGGATGGTGATGTTAGATCAATATTGGGATTGTGAGATGTCATGGGTCTAAATGGGATTTGATGTAGGATTAATTGATGTTTGTGTAAATTGATTTGTTTTAATTAGGGTTTTGGATTTGATTTAATGTTTGATGTTAAATAATTAATGTGAGGTTTGATTAGGCTATTTTATGTGATTAGGCTCAACTTGGATTTTGAATTTGATTTGGATGGAAGATAAGATCGATGTTATGATTTCATCATTCCTAACTGACAAGTGTAGGATATTAAATTGAAAGATAAGGATATGATTTAAATTTGTAGGTTTAATTGATTGGAATTGATGTGACTTGGTCAAAATAGACCTAATTTAAATTTGTTTCAATGTTTAACTTTAGACTTGGTTAAATTTGACTTGATTAGAATTAGTCAAATTTGACATATTTTACTTAGACTTTGGTCCAAATAGGTCTTAACATTTGAATTGTTGACTTAGTTTAATTTGGTAAAGTTTGACTTTGATTTGACATTTTAAAGTTGAATTTGAAATGTTTGACCAAATTTGACTTGATTTAATTTGATTTGATTTGGAAAATGTGTGTAGTATTTGAATAATTAATTTAGATTTAGATATTGATCAAAGTAGACCTGATTAGGTTTTAGACATGGTTAAAATTGGACAAAGTAGCAATATAGTTTCAACAATGTAATGTTACTATTGGATAGAATGACTCTTGATTTTGGTAGAGTAATTATTTAATGCATAATATTATAATCAGATGTGAAAAAGTTGAACTTAATAAATTTAGACTTGTTTGATGTATATGTGATAACACATAATATGAGTATTAACAATAAATAAGCAAGCAGATAAGTACAAGAACTATGTTTAGTAATAAATGGGTGTGTAAATAAACCACTAGCCCATAAATATAGTTGCATAAAGTGGCGAATAGGTTGGTATCCCAACCCTCACTAAGCATTTGTATATGATGGGTAGTCTTCAATAATGTTGGTTTCCCTACATTGGGTGTCGTTTATGGTAAAAGGTCTTAAACTAAGCATAAATAGGTTTATCAAGTTAAATTCCCTATATAACTTATAGTACATTGGATCCCAAGTTTTTAGAAAAGGATAATGATGATCTTAATAAGAGGGTTTATTCCCTTTGTGGCGACTCCAACCATAAGATGTTAGTGGAGTGTCACCAAAAATTATTCCTTGAGAGTGTTGTCTGAAGCCTATTGTTAGATAAAAAATCATTTCCTTCATGGCTATACTTAAAAGACATAAATTATTGGATAATTTTGATCAATCCTATCAATTTTTATACCCTACTAGAATATAGGGTTGGTATATATGTTGGGAGATGAAATCCTAGTCATTGTGCCCTAAGGACTCACGATTGGTGATCAAGGTCTAACTTTCATAGCTAAAACTAAAAAATGAAGAGAGGTTATTAATGATCCTTAGAGTCCCACAACGGGAAATATTAGAACATAAATAGTGTATCTTTGGGAAGTTGGAAAAGATAACTTAAGGTTTTTTATCACCTAAGATCTTAAATTCAGGTACGGGGAAAACATACACATGTCAAGCTATAACAAACAAAGACAAAAACACAAAATCAAACTCCAAAAAATTAATTTTCAGCAAAAAATATAAGTGTTTTTCCTTTTAAATACACCAAAATAAATATTTTTTAGATGTTTGATTCAATAATCACATTTTGGACAAGTGAAAATTTGTAACAAATAAGTTAGTAGTCTCAAATGTGATCTTTGACAAGTGGATGAGGTATCAAAAGTTAATTATTTAGCTTTGTCTATGTTTTTAATATTATGTAGATTGATTCTACCATTTGACAAGTCAATTTCACCATGTAGGATATATAGAATTATGTTTATGTTGTTAAGGTTAGTAAATTTGCTACTATAAACCACATTTTTGTTACTACAAAAAGTGCTTTTGCTACTACAAAAAAATAGAAAATAGAAAGCATAAAATCATGATATCACCAATACCAATAACAATTTCAATAATACCCTTTGAAATTCTACCAGTATGCAAGTTAATTTCACCACTTATAATTTTTCTTGATGGTTGTATACATATTTTCTATAAATGAGAGGTCAAATAGACACCAGAGTAAAATGTTATGGCCTTTAGAAGGTAGGTAATGCAAATATAAAAAATAAATAAATAAATTTAACCATTTAACATAGTGATTCCACCACTAAATAGAGTGATTTGACTATTTCAAATATTTCTACCATGAAATCATGATTTCTTTGTTCAGATGATATCAAACCTAGTGTGGTGATTTCTCCATTTTAGAGCATTTTCATCATTTGGAACCATGTTTACACTGATTATATAAAATAGATAGATAAATATAAATCATTTAAATCATTTATAGTTATGACACCATTGTTATCAAGAGTATTTCCACTTAAAAACAAAGCATTTCCACTACTATATTGGAAATATAAATTTTGACAAATTTGAAGCAAAATAGGAGAAATTAGCTCAAACTTTGCACTAAATTACAACCTATAATGATGATGAGATGTTCTCAAAGTTATTATGGGGTGTTAGTCCCACTAGGCATGTTATATGTAACATCATGAGACAAATATTAGCTCTGTTAGTAGAAAGCATTATTAAAATTTGAAATCCTACCACTAACCTAAGTATGCACCCTTGGATTGAGAAACACTAAGAATAAAGCAAATAAACATAATTTTTATACTTTTTATTATGATCACCTTGCCAAAACTTAGGACGTGTTCAGATGTATGGATGTAGTTACAAGTTTCTTAGTGGATGCACGTGAACTAATGAATATAATCTCCCCTTGATAAATGGATAATTTGTCTTGATGAGTGATGTTTTTGATGTAATATTGGCTCTCCAAAAGGGTAACATTTCATTGAATTATCAATACTTACTAATAATGGAGGGATATCCCTCTATTTATTGCTTTTCTAAATGGATATGGACCATCAAATGAGGATAAAGATTGATAGATTAGGACTAACCCTCCTACCCATAAATGTGGTATGTTGAGTGAAATAAAGAGGGATAGAGTGTGTAATATGGTGTAATGATGAATGCATGGAGTGTGTAAGAGCATGTCATAGATTTTAATTTCATTGAATTTTCCTTATGAAAGACACCTTGAATTTTGAATATTATTTTAAAATTTCCAAGTGGGTCCTTTGATGACATCATAAGTTTGAGAGGGAAAATAAAATTTATTTATTTGTATAAAATACTAATTTTTCATTCCACAAATTTTTCATTATTGATGAAATTAGATAATTAACAAACAATAATTATATAATATAATGTGGTGTGATGTTTTTAGAATTGGATACGATCATGGAATAAAATATTAAGTTATTAAGGGGGATTAATAGTGAATTTAATATGTATTTTAGTGTGAATAGAATATTAATTAAATTATTTAGAATGATGTTAGCATGGATTAGTAAGATACTTAAAATCAACTTGAAGTGTCTAATTTTAAGTGTCTATATAAAGTTGTTACTTAAGAAATTTTGAAATTTCCATGTTGTAACTTGAACATGAGTTAATATCACACCCCATGTATTGTATTAAATTTATATTGAATTTCATTTTAACTTTGTAACTATTAAAGACATGTAACTATTTAAAACTTGCCACTTGTAACTATTTTCAAACTTGTAACTGTAGGAATAGGAGTACATGCATATCACATGCCCCAATAATATGAAATTTTTGTATCATTTTATAAATTTTGAAATTATATAGTGCCATACATTTTAATATTTGCTCATGAAGACTTGACTTCTCAATACAAGCCCATTGTGATGCCCCCTTTTGAAATGAGGGACATATAATATAAGTCACTTATCTCAAAAGAGGAATTATGTAACATGTGAAAGATGTAATCATATAATATCATGTGAATATTTAATTTTTATTTTCATCATAATATAGAATGTAGTATTAAATTTAATTTTGAATATATGTTTTTATTAAGGTTAAAAGCAGGGATTTTTTTGACTAGGGACCCCAAACCCTAGAAAGAGTACAACCAAAAAGAGAATAAAAAGATTGACCAAGTCCATAAGAGAAATAGAGAAAAATAGACACATAAACAAATAATACTACCAAAATACATCCCCAAAATATCATAAGAAACACTTTAAAAATAGCTAGAAAAGAACAAAAAACCTTTTACATGTCCAAGTTTCCTACAACATCCTTCCAACAAATTTTCATGCATTTAATATTTGAGTCAATCTAAAGAAGCAAATTTTCCTTATATGTATCTTTAAATAATTTAATACATTTAATGTTCTTTCCTTTTCCCATAAAATAGGTCCTCGTATCAAACAATTCCCCCATGTGTGATCTTATATTTTCTACATTCTAAATTCCTTCATGCATGGTAGCCTTATTGCAATTAACGAAATAACTGATGCTATTTTTAAATTTATCATTTTCACATTCTAATGCACTAATCTTATCTATGAGACTTTGAATTTGCATGATATGATCATTATCAAAATCTTTCTATATCAATCTATCATTGTCTTATTGAAACATTTTCACTTTTCCTTTGAGTTCAAACATTTCCCTCATAAACCACCTCATTATTGACTTTTTCAAGTCTAATTCTTGTTTACTTTTATTATTACTTTGATTACCTTTGAGAGATTCAACCATGGCATTGAAATTATCACTTGGATCATGGGATTGTGTACCTAGTTCTTCCACCTCTTTCTCTTTAGATCCATCCCTTGATTTCCTCTTTCTACTATCAATTTTCTTAGTTGTAGAATTATTTTTCTCCCTTTTAGACCCTTTCTATGTATTGGTCTCTTTTTTACCCTCAGACGCATTATCAACCATGATGGATTGCCCATCTAAAATCCCTATTTTTCCAATGTTTGTAACCTTCTAATTAGAAGCAAGAGAATCTTTAGTAGCACTTCTTAGTCAAGTCTTAATATCTAGGCCTTGAGATTTTGGTGGGTTCTTAGTGGTAATCTATTATTTATCCTTAGAAGTATTACTTCTTGGATAATTAATCCAAATATTATATACTTTCATAACTTCCTCTTTCCTTTTATGGGATTTTAGAAGTTCAAGGGTAATTTGATTTATCCCTTTGAAATATTTATAAATGAGGGAAATTAATCCTCCATGCCTAGGAACCATGTATTTACCCTTTTTAACCTTTTCAATGGAGGTTTCCATAGAAATTAGAATATATAAAAGTAAACTCAAGGGTATAGCATGCCTAAATTAATTAAGAAAGATGAATAGAGACTAATGAATTACATTAAACCTGCCCTCTAGAGTGATTTATTGTATGATATGGAAATACACATCTACATATGGTCTCAGCAAGGATTCATAATCAAAACCATTATGTAACACCTCCAAGGTTTCTCTTTCTAGAAGAAAGCTTTTTTATCCATGTAATATCTACCCATTTTATACACTTTTATCAGTTCCATCTCCAAACTAGTGACACAAGTGATCAATTCTTCAGAGATATCAATCAATACTCCATTGATGTTCAAAGTTTTATTGTCCCAAGAGTCAAAAAATAAGGTCATGACATGTTTGGAATGACATTATATTCTCTACATAAAGTTCCCCATTCTCTTTGTTTGGAGGATGTCCTAAACTCATTCATTATTTTTCACCTCTTTTAGCATCTTAGGTTTGGTTCTATTAGGAAGCCCCATGAAGAACAAGATGATTTGACTGTAGCTCTTCAACCTAAAATAGGGGTTTTTTAGACTCTTAAAATATGAAGTAAAAGTTCACCTTGAGTGTCTCATGTCATCCCATTCAAAGTAGTTATAAAGGTGCTTCCAATTTTGAAAAGTCTTAACATGACACTATCTTCTTCCTAACCAATCTAGAAACTTATCTCTAGGTTTTTTGAAGAGGACAAGTGAAGTAACATTAATAAGGAACATAGAAAAATAAATATACTTAACTATAAAGTTCCAAAAAACTTTATTTTCACAAGTGGAGAAGGCCCCCACATTATCAACCATTTTAAACATTAAATAAGAACTTCCTCATCAATCCTCTAGAAAATATGTTGAGGTAATTTCTTCTCTCACAGTCTAGCTAATAAAAATAGAAGAGATAATAACCATGTTGGTGAACCAACCATAAACCTTTTTGACTTCACGATAGATGTTTTGAAACACCACTTCTTTCCTAAAATATAAAATAGAAACAAATTCATCCACTAGCTATTTAATATTCCAACTCACTATGTTTTTATTAAAAATAAAATTTATTATATTCTTCGAGTCTCCCTCAATGATGATATGTTGAACATATAATTGTTAGGCCAATTTTAACTCCCAAAAAGAAGCAAGAGATTCTACCCAATCTTTCATTTTTATCCCTAGTATAATTAGAACAAATATCTCTAGGTGATCTATTAGAATCCCTCCTCTCCCTGAGGGCCCTAGATTCCCTTTGGAGGCCCCGTCAAAATTAAGCCTTAGCCATCTAATAGGTAGAGGTTTAAATTTATTCCTCTTTCTTATTTCATCTCTGGTATCAATCTTACCAATGCATAAAGAATCAATTTATCAATTTAAATTTGGTTATTTTTCATCAAACTTGTGCATTGTTTATTCTTAAAAATTCTTTTATTTATTTCACCCCAAATGACATGAGGAAATGTGAGCTTCCATATTTTATTTAGAATATAATTTTTAAAAGGAAACTCCTAAAACTACCAAAAATCAAACACAAAACCAACAAATACCCAAATGACATTAAATTTTTTAAGGAAGAAGCTCCAAAACTCATTAGCAAATAGATAATAAACTAGCAAATAAAAAACTATTTCATTATCATTTTCACACATAGGGCACCTATTGATCAATATGAAACCTATTTTCCTTAAATTATCCATAGACAATATTTTATTCTAAATAAACACCCATAAAAATAAGTTAACTTTGGTGATTAGGTACTTGTCCCATAATCTATCCCAGATCACATCATTTCTTGGAAGATTAACCATCAAACTATACCTAGATTTAACTAGATATTATCCATCAATGGATTATTTCCAAACTAACTTATCTTCATTGATGGTTTTCATTAGATGATGTATTTTCAATAAATTATTTAGATTAGAAAAAATATTATTATCTTCTTGATCTAAAATATCAATACTCAACCTTTTTCAACTTCTAGTACCTTCTTTAATTTGCCAATAATATTGAACCTTATTACCATATTTGTTTTAAATGTGATTTTTAATGCACTGCCATGGTTCTAAGGAATATAGATATTGGTCTAAAATATACTAATATTTATATAAATTAACATGAATACATTACCTAGTTTCCATTTAGAACTTGAGGAGATAACATCTTTGTTTGAATTTATAAAATTCTGGAAGTGAGACCCCTGGACAAATTATTCATCTTAAAAAATACACATAGGATTTATTCCATCTAAGTATTTTAATCTTAAAATAGTATCCCAATTAATTTTTATTTCAATAAATCTCCAAACAAACTTGGATAGAAGAGCTTTGTTCATCTAATTTAATCTTTGAATGCCTAAACCTCCATTTTGTTGGCCATACAGACATTTTTCCAAGCCACCAAATGGATTTTATTTATCTCTTCCATAACTATCCATAAAAAATTTCTTTGTATTTTATTAAACTTATTTTCTATGCTCTTAGGTAGACTAAAAAAAATAATATAGATTGAAAGAATCTAAAAAACACTTTTGATAAGCAATAGTTTGCCTGCCTGAGATAAAAACTTCCCTTTCAATCCATCCAAATTTCTTTGGAATATTTCCACCAAAGGATTTCAAGTTATAATAGGAATTTTTTTACTAAAGAGAGGCATGCCTAGATAGGAGGATGGATTTTTTTCTATTTTAAAACCTAATATTTGAGCAATTCTAGTTTGCTTTACAAAGCATATTGAAAAAAGAAAACTAAGATTTTATCAAATTTTACTTTTTTATTTAAATATTTTTCATAAATAATTATAATTTTTTTTCACATTTTTGCTTCCTTAATGGATTCCTCTAACATAATAATAGAGTCATCAATAAATTATTTATGGGACACTGGATTCACATTCTTAGTTGGTTTAAAACGTTTTATCTCTCCAATTATCATAGTATTTGAAATAAATTTTCTCAAAGATTTAACCATAATGATGAAAAGGAAAGGGGATAATGGATCCTATTGTCTCACTCCTTTACCACTTTTGAAAAAAACCTTATGACACACCATTTACAAGAATCAAAAACATGAAAGTAGAGAGACAAGATCATCTAATTTTTTTAAACTTATCTTGGAAACCAAATTGTCTCATGACTCTATCTAAAAATCTCCAATGTAATTGTCATAAGCCTTAGCCATGTATAAGTTTATCACATTATATCACTTTGTATTTTATCCAAAGAGTGTATAGATTTATGGACAATAATGATCCCATCTTGGATTTGTCTACCAAGGACAAAACCTCCTTGTTGAGCCAAAATAATAGCTTTCATAATTGACTATAATCTTAAATAAAATAAATTAGTAATGATCTTATTAATGGAATTACACAAGCTAATTGGGTGGAAATAAAAAAATTAACAACTCCTTCCTTCTTAGGAATCAAGACAGGGAAGGTGTGATTAAATTATTTTAACATTCGATTAGAATCAATAAATTCATATCTCCAATGATATTCCAAAACTTCTAAAAAATGGCTATTAGAAATCCATCTAGGCCTCAAACTTTATTTAGATTCATTTTAGAAATAACAAATTTAAGATCTTTATTAGATGTGGCCATAATAAGATCTAAATTATCTTCTTGGGTTACTGATTCTGAAATAACATGCAAAAATTCTTGGTCAAATTTGATGTTTCTTTTGAAGTCATTCTTAACCACTTTTTTGAATAAAATTACACTCTCTTGGTTAATGAGATCTTTATCAGACGTGATTTATCCTTAGCTAATTATTATTTCTTTGATTAAATTATGAACTCTATGTTTTAAAGTATACATATGGAAAAAAAGGTGTTCCTATCCCCCTATTTGAGCCAAATATTTCTTGTTTTTTATCTTCATAGACTCTTCTCTCTTGCAACAATTGTGTGATATTCACAAAGTAGTTATTTTTCCTTATTCTGAGTATCTATATCATACATGTTACTTTTTGTTTAAGACTCAAGCATATAAATTTCAAATTTTAGATTTTTTTTAATAAGAGCATTTATAAATACCTATTTATTCCTTTGTCTAATTTTTATCTTAACATTCTTCAAATTTTTAGTCAATCAAATATGGCCGTGCCATTCACACTCCAGGACCACCATCACATTACGCTATCATGAATGTCTAGATGGGTAAACCATATGTGTTGCATTCTAAATGGATATCTATTTTATTTCACAAAATTTTCCATAGTATTTAACTCTAAAGGGTTATAATCTAAGCTTACATGAGGTAGAGTCTTTAACATGAAATCCTTTTGAGCTAACTACTTCATAGAAATGAAAAATATATCTAGTCTACATTGAATTATATTTTCTTCCAACATCCTATTAATCCACATGTATTTATAACATTTTAATTCCACATCTATAAAACCAATATCTATAATGAGAGAAGAAAAATCCTCCATATTATTTGAAACAACCTAATTTCCTCATTTTTTATCCCCTAGATATAGGGCAGATTTGAAATCTCCATCCATAATCTAATAGAAATCCTTAAAAGTATTTCTAAAGTATCTAAAATCATCTCATACTTTTTTGTGATAATTAATTGATTTAGGTGCATAAATATTAAAAAAATCCATTGCTTACTATCTACTAGATTTGTGAAAAGAATTGTTAAATGATTAGATGATTTAAAAAAAAAGGCTCCCCAACCAGAATATTGTTGTCCTAAAATGTAATAAGACCCCTTGACACACCTACCAAACTAGAATAAAAATCTCCAGCATCATTCCAATATGTGTTTTTATGATTATCAAAGAATGCTTCATCAATTTTAGATTCTTAAATTGCCAAAATAGAAGGTTTATGAGTTCTAAAATATCTAAACACTTTTTATTTTGAGGAATTATGCATTCCTCTAATATTTTAAGAATATATTAGCATAGTTAACTAAAAGGCGAAGGGTTACCTCCCTTTAATGGAAGAGTGGATTAAGTTTTGTCTATAATTTTCACCTCTGTGATCTTTTTGAAAACTTCTCTTTTGGTATATTTCTTAGCTTTAGGAGGTATACAAAAAGTAGGACCTTTTTTCCCTCTTCTAGCAATGGTAAATAAAAGAATTATTTTTTGACGTTGAGTTTAAGGGTTAAAATAATATCTTGTGAATCCACCTCCCCCTCTTGGGAATATTTTGGGGAAGAAATTACCTATTGATTTAAAACTTTTGCTCTTTGATTTTCCCATAAAATCTTTTTGCTCAATTCATTATCATTCCAAAAAGTTTTGTGGTTTTCTTGTAGTTACACTAAGATATAAAATTAATTTAGAGATATTTTAAAATATTGATTTTATAATGCCTCTACCCTATTTTATATCTTTGAGACTATTGAATCAGTCTCCTGAATAATCAACAAGTGATTAATATTCCAGCTATGGAACTGATTTTTTTTTGTGTTGACTACCTCTATATTCTTTTCATTTTCTAATTTAGATAATTCATTTCTTCACAAACCACTTATTATAAATAAATTTATTCTTCTAAAAGTGTCACCTTACCTTTATTTCTCCTTCTCTATAGTAACTTCTAGATTTATAGGCTTTTCTACTTATTTAAATGATACTCCTTTTCTATGCCAAGAAGGTTTGAGATGGGTTTATTTATTTTGAATAACTATAAGGTAAACATTTGACAGATTTCCCAGTTTATGACAGTTTTCACAAATAAGAACCAACTTTTCAAACTCTATTTTTTTGTTATAAACCCCAAAAGGGATATAAAGAACAACCAAAGAATGAAGTTATTTATTAACAAAGGTGTTTATATAAAAATGAGCATGCACCAGTCTAGATCTAGATTTTGTTATTAAATCAAAGGAAATAAAATATCCAAATGTATTATTATGTTTTTGAATAGGTATTCCTCTAAAAATTTAACTAGAAGACTAACAAGACACACCCAAATGGGCATTAAGTTGATGGTTTTCATTTTTGGTCAAAACCTGGGTGCCTTTTTTTAGAAAGAGTCTTGATCTACCAAAGAACCAAGGACATCCTACTAAAATATGAGTAAAATACTCAAGGTTGTTAAATATAATCATAAAAGATACATTCACCTTTTCTAATATTTCTATATGTCCTTTGGGTTTCCATTTTTCTAGGGCCCGTGTTAGAACATATCAATATTTGGTCTAGCCTTCATAAATTTTCCCACTAGCACCTATTCCATTATAGAAGAGACTCAATTTATGAGTGAATCAAAGAATTTAATATGAAATTTTTTTCCATCCTTAATAGTCTCAATCTATTTTATAGGCTATATGTCCTTCTTCTCTTATGCTCCTTTAAGTTTAGAGCTCCAGGAAGCCTTACCTAAATCCAATTTTTGTCCCTCTTTATCATATTTATTGGGGATTACTTATAAGATGAATTTTGTATGTATCATATCACTATCCTTATCATTATTCCTTTCTCCAATGCCCTGGGCCCCTCCCTATCCCCATCTCCCTTTTCTTTTTCTGAGGTAAAATTTGAATTTTTTTCTCCTATCCATTGCTGCTCTATCCGCTACTCCATTTGGTCTCCATTTAAATTTGTTATATTTTTGTCTTAATTTTGAACATATTTTAGATAAATAAAATATTAAAGTACATAAGTATTATATACATGATATAAATCATGGCACCATACTATATGCACTAAGTAGTAATAATGCATGATAAAAATATTGGCACCATTGTATCAAGTAGTGAACATATAAAGAATGTCATACAATTTCACATAATTTTCATAATACTGTCACATATAAGGTCCAAAGGCCACATATAAGGGACATGTGAAATGTCAATTAATACACAAGGCTAAGGGCCACATGAAAATGGCATGATGATTCCATATAAGTAAATTTTTTCACATATAAGGCCAAGGGAAACACACAATAAGAAGACAAGTTGTATTTTATCATGTAGTAAAGTAAGAGAGGAAACTTAAAACAAATGAGGCTAATATAAACCCACCATATGTATTAGTGTTATTGTTATCAAATACCATAGTTCATATAAAACATATTTATTATGAGTGAATATAAAAAAATTTTTATGATATATAACTTGACATGGTATAAAGTTTATGGATAAGTAAAACATGTTAAATTATTCATGAAGAATGAAGATATGCCCCCAACTTAGAAAATGTTTTTGAGTAATTAGAGAAGCTTGATATCAAATAACAATGTGAAAGTATGTCATGTATCACACTCAAGTACCTCATGAAAATAAATGTGTAATGAAAATTTAAATGTGATACATATCTAACATATAAAATTAACATATCTAAATAAATAAGCTAGAAACATTTGAGAACTTCTTGTTAGTCCTGATTTTGAATTTTTTTAATATTTAGATTTTTTGAATTTTTTTATTTTTTAGAATACAATTTTTTTTTTGAAATTTTTCCATATGTGAATGAAATATTTTAAAATATGCTAAGAATTTAGGCTTAAAAAATATAATAAGTGGGAGGGATTCAAAAAATCCCCAACTAGGTACTAAAGCGTAGTGCTAAGAAGGAAGGCAATCAATATGCCCCCAATATATGAGTAAATGAGTCATAGTAATGTAGATCAAATTATTGATAGAAAATAATGTGCATACTCATCATGGGTAAGAGATATATGTGACCATATAAGTACAATTAAATACATATTAAGGTAGGTATGCAATAGTAAGCAAAAATGAGCATTTGTAAGATAATTGTTTTGGATTGTGCAAATTAGTTTTGAAAATCAAGAGGGAAAGTATCCAAAATGAAAAATAAATCCAAATGATAGAATAATTAAATGAAATTTTGGAAAGAAAAAGTAGAAAATTAAAAATTAATAAACTATGTATAAATGGAGATATGCAACTATAAGCCAAGTATCTCATCAAGGGGATGCCTATGTGTTGGCCTTGTATCATCAGGATGATATCAAACTTTTGTATTATTAGTATCATAATCATCATCACATGAGAGAACTAACTTATTTTATTGTTATTGATTTTTTTTTTTTAATATCTATGTATGAAAAACTAATTATGCCATGGATTAGGGTTAGTATTTTAATATGTGCATCATTGTTAGGATCTTGTATGCCATGTTTAACTAAATAATAATTATTTGTTATTTGGAAAACATTAGGAAGATAAGTAATTTATACTTTAACTTTATCTTGTTGCTATATGCATGAAGTAGATGTAATGCTTGATTTATTAAAAATTATAGTTATATCATTAGACTGTGTGGAATATTTTGCTTTTGACATGAATTTATGAGAAACCTTTTCAAAAATGTGCTTTCTTGATTATCTTGAATTTAATATTACAACTTTTAATTTGGTAATTATTATTTTTTCAATCTTAATTTTTCATCTTGTTCTTTTTGTAATCTTTCTTATTATAAATTGTCTTTTGGTATCCTTATTTTATATTTTTGTTTTTTTCTACTTGTTTTTTAGGATATGAAATGTAAGTGGGTTTCTTGATTTATTTATCTATTCTAAGATCACCACTATCAATGATATTTGTATTTTATTATTCAAATTCAAACAAATATTTGTATGATGCCCATGTATTGTATGATATGCATAATAATATTTTGATATTCATAAAAGAGGCATATAAGGTAATGCAATTAAGTTTTTTTGAAGCATTTATCTTATAAGCTCACTTGGAATCCTAATAAAAAAATTTATACTTTTTAAAGCATTAATGTACATGTAAGTTACTTATGATATAATGGATAGCTAGATGAAGATACATGATTGACACTAGCATACTCTAGATTATTTGTGTATTTTATATTATTTTTAGGTGATATGATATTTAAACTAAACTATTGATTTTTTTTACAACTATTCTATTAATTTTCTCATAGTTTTGATCTTGGAGGGATTCATAAACACAACCCTTATGGATATATGATTGAATATGCACACCATCAAGAGGAGGTAGAGGGATAGGCTCTTCATTTATAATAAGAGATTCATTGATTATAAATGAGTTACTTGATTCTAATTGATTATTAAAATTAAAATAATTATCATTATTAAGAGATGCATTTTCATTATGTGGTAATTGTATGCTAATATTATGACATTGTGGTGCAAGAGTAGTATCATGTGAAGATAAGAATAAGGATGAAGTAGAATCAAAATAAAAGTATATGTGAATAATAATGCTTATTCTTGAAATTTTATCTTGTGATATGCTAATGGAATAAGGAATTTGATCCTTATTGATAGATAAGGGAGAAGAGCTATGACATATAGGTTCAATATCCACTATTTTTGAAGGGGTAACTTTAGAAATTGATTCTTTCTTTGAAATACCTTTAGTAAGAAATCCTTTTTTGAAAATAATTTGATATTTATTTGATATATTTACCTTTTAAGGATGGTTTATTTGAGACTTTGATTTATCATTTTTCTAAAGCTTATTGTCAATTAAGAAGCTGAATTTGAAGAAAACTATAGAGATAGAATTATTTTTATTGACTCGTGTTCCCAATTTACATCAAAGTCAAATTATCTACTTATTTATATGTCATAAAACCCATAATCATCCATGTATTATTTTGTCATAAGTTTTTTATTATTGTTATTTTTCCATTCATTATTATAAGTAAAAGGCACAACATGAGTAAAGAACAAGGAAAATTGACTAGCCATGATGTATATAATGAAAAAACACATTAAATGTAGCAAATAAAATACTTATTGCTATCAAATAATTTTACATGTATGAAATAGATAATGAATATGAATACAATACAATAAAAAATCAAGGTATGGAGGTGATCTAGGTAAGGGTTTGAATGATTATATGGGCTCTCAAATATACTGGTTCATTCATTCATTAGTGTCAACTTAATGGTTTAGAGCATTAACTAAAGAGTAAAAACCATGATTGTATCCCACTAACCTCATTTATAAGAGTATGATGAGACTAACTTCCTTAGGTGATACACTCCTCTTAGGTATACCACAAATAAAACAACTAAAATAGGCTTATTATGTTATAAATAAGATATCCTAGGCATTTTTGACATACCATGAGGTACATGAAAACTAAATTTTGTGTTTAGTGTTGTACAATGGTTATAAGTATTAGTTAAACCCTTCAAACCATGATGTTTGTAAATATATCACCATATATTCATTCATGACATTCACTAAGTAATTTTTAAAATGATTGAACATAGTTTCTAAAAACAAGAATAAGCAAATATAAAATAAAGTGAAAATAATATGGAAAAAATTTGTGTAAACAATAAAGAATTTCTATTTTTTATGAAATCAAAAAATTCAACTAAAACCCTAGACCACACAGAAATTAAGAAGTAATGTTATAAAAATAACAAGTTCACCATATTGGTTAATTTTTTTTAATTTAATAAACTCCAATTAAGAGAATATTAAACTATTAAAATGGAATTGTTAGAATATATAGATCTAATATTTTTTTTGGATCAATACTGAGGAAATATTGGGTCCTCAACCCTATAAACAAAAAAGGATAAAAAATAACATTAACAATCTAGCTTAAAATATATCCTTGTTAAGGCATTGGACTATTAATAGTTACAAAAAAAGTTTTTTTTCAAAACCATCATAGATAATGAATAGTATATCACCTATTAACAACTATTGACAAAAAAATAGACAGACCAAATAGACTAAAACATCTTACTCCAAGATAAATAATTCAATCAGTCTACCCTTTTTAGGCACTAAGTTACCCAAAGTTATCACCTTCTTAGACCCATGCCTACTAATTGATAAGACAACATGCCCTTTCATAACCTACATAAAACTAGTCTTAGCTTTCTTCCTACCAACCAACTCTCCTGCTAACTACTCCATTGAAGAAAAAATTAGATGCTTCTACACCCTCCCAAGATCCTAGAACTACCTTCCCTTCCACCAAGGTGGAGATTTAAATGAGACATGAACAATGCATTTCCATAGCCATTTAATGGCCTTCACCCTTTTCAAATATCACCTCAGTTCCCTCTACTCTTCAAACCCCAAAATTGGATTTAATAAATATTCAATAACTGGTATGTTGACCCTTGCTTCTTAGAAAAATCTATTTAGGCCAAGCATGTAACCTCCACATCTTTAGCAAAGTCAAATAAGGCCAAAAATGGGACTCCATCTCTCAAAACATGGACAAAGGAACATAACCCAAAAAATATCTTAGCAAGAATGGAAGAGTTGTAAACTGCCCAAGAGGCAGGGTGTCCATTTTTGACATCAACTCTAATATATATTCTAGCTAAACAAAAAACTCAACCATTTCTCAAATTTGATCCCTATCAAACATTATCAAGCAAATATTTTACATGAAGAGAGACTCCAAATCTGAGTTTACCCAAACTCACATACTATCTACCAAAATTTCCATACCTATCACCTTTTCAATGGCCTCTACCACCTCTAAATTTGGAATCCATAAAATTTTAATCAAGTGTGTTCTAGATACCGACCTAATGAAACCCATATCTTTGCTATTTGTGTATCTAAAAACCAATGGCCAACCTACCAATTCAACACTAAATCTATACATTCTTCCCCTAACCTAGAAAAAAATATACGATCAAATGAAGCCAAACTAACCACCTTAAAAAAATTAATTTCATTGGGATATCAAAAGCAATAAAATCCCTTACTGAATAATCAAGAAAATCCATCATGAAATGGAAAGGCCCATCCTATCGCTCAAAACCTAGAAGACCCAAACCATCAAAAACCCTCCGCACACTTCACTCTATGTTAGCCACTCCACCTAAATGATAAGATGGCCCAATGAGCAATATGTCCTATGAAAATCTAAAATTGATATTTTTTTATTTATGAGAAAATCCAACAAACTTTATTTTAAAATACTTTTTTTCAAAAATATTTTAAAATACCAACCACTGAGCAAATAAAATATTTTAGATGAAACAACAAAATAAGATAATTTCCTTTGCTATGAAAAACTAATATACTTGAGAAAACACCCATAAGTCACATGAGAGAAATTAAAATTCAATCTTCTCAAAAATTGAACCATCTACACATTTTCTACTAATATTATCCTTCATTTCTTCTTCACTTTGATCATTTGCCACATTTACCAAGAAATTTATAGTTTTATTACTTTCTTATAAATAATGAGAGTAATTCTAACCTTCAAGAGCTACCATCTTGGGCCAAATGACATCTAGAATATTTGTGATCTTCTAGGATTTTGCCCTCAAATTAGTCAATGTGTGAATCACCACCTATGAATCCCCTTCATTTTCTAAAAAAGTGATTCCACATTTCATAGCCAAATTCAACCTTGATGATAAGGCTTGGGATTTAGCTTCATTATTTGTACCATCAAAAATTTTAAGGGATAAAACTCTAATTAAAGGGCTGCTATAGTCTTTTATTACACAACCTACCCCTGAGGCTCTTGGATTACCTCTACAAGCCCCATCAAAATTATTTTAAACCACCTGAGTTTAGGTGGAATCTAAATTGCATCTTTTCTTTTTTTCTTATTTCTCTTATCTACCATTTTCCCCTTAATTGGAATATAGATCTAATATTAATATACATTATATTTAATAATTTTAAAGAATTTGTAATTTGTTGAAAATAACAAATGATCCTAAAAAATATGCAAACCTCCCTAAATTAGATTTATCAATCACTATGTAAGTTGATTGTGATTGGAGACTACTTGAAAATACATACGAGAAGTGTTTCATCCAAAAAATATAATGGATAGCTATAGTGGGACAAGACCACATAAGGATAGTAAGGGTGTAATGTAGCATTATCTATTGATCGTGTCCACATCATAGTTGATTATGAAACTATTTTTTTGATCTGGATCTATGCACCTGTAAAAGAGGGTTTATTGACTCTATATGGGACCTGATTAGATGGGCAGAAGACCTACAAAACACAAACCCTTATTTTTTCACAATAAATAAGATAAATATAAAATAAAAATTGGGGAATAGGGTTAGGGTAATAGATGAGTTATCCTAGAAAAACTCATGTAATCTGAGTTTTTTCTACATAGCCCAAATGGACCTCAATATGATGTAGTTTTCCCTCTTAAGTTGATTATGTGACATGTGACTATGTAATTATATGACTAAAATTATAATATTGATTTAAATTATTAATAATGGATGTCATTTATTTACAATAAATGATATTCAAACTTGACCTATGATTGTTAGAATGCACTAGAATTGTAATTGGCAAAAATAGTGCTCTTTTGCTCGCTCAATATACAATAGAATTTTCAAGTGAAGTATTTGAGTGCAAAATGAGTGGACTTGGTGTACTTATATAGGATAAATTTTGAAATTTTTCACTAAAAAAATTTAAAAGATATATAAGAGATCCATTTTAAAACATCTAAATTTTAAAAATTGGTTGTTAGAGTGTGGGGGACAAGATCATGTTAGTGGACAAGGTCATAGTGCATCCATGTCTAACCTAGGGTAGGCTTATCCCAAAATACCAAAGACTATAGCGACATGTCTTAAAGGAGTTATTAAGATGAATTAATATGAATCTAACTAAATAGGGATGTTTATATGATATTTTTAGTGCTTTTAAGATAGTGAAGGCTTTCTTACAAATTATGAGTTAGCAAAATGGTGAATAGGACCAATTAAGGTAGATATGTCAAGAATAAACATTTTAAAGAACTTAATACTTAAAGTTATGTGTTTACAGCTACCAATTGTTATTTTTTATTTCACATTACAATCCAAGTGTTTCAATTAATAAATATCTAAGTGTTCCACCCTCTTTAGTCAGTGGTTTTGTACTAAAAACACAATGATTCATGTACATGAAAAGGTGTATTCATTCATTGTTATTTTATATACAAGTTTATTTTTTTAATATTATATTTTTTATTTTAATTAAGGAATAATTTATACATGTTTCATTACAAGTTTTCATGAAGCACATGTCATCATGTGATCTACATCCAAGCCTACTCAACATAGATAAACTCAAGTATAACTCTCTTCCTTTTACTCTAATAATTTTGCGTTATTGTAATACTAGAATAAAATTGGGGGAAATTTTAGTCACTAAAATTAACATTTAATTTTAAAACAATTTCTTGTGACCACTCCTTATGCAAACTTAACTTGTGCTCAATTTCATGGTTTTAAACTGTCATTCCTCTACTTCTATGTGGATGACCCTATATCCTTATACAAATATAATATTGAATGTTCATATTCCTCATTATAAATAACATAGAATCACTATTATGTTAATTCACACTTCTATTTTATATATCTTTGTCCCTCAAATGAATTTCCCCTTTAGGACAATTACATTGGTTGGTAGTGTTTGAATCTATCTATTTCATCCTCCCACCAATTAAAGGTTGATTTCCAAAAATAAAAATAGGTCATCCCACACATTTCTCAATCCAAATTTGAATAAATCCTAGAATACCACTATATAATCACATTTTTTATCCATTTTTTCACGAGATGGAAAGAGGCTACCACTATTGAAAATTATAGAATTATCTAACTGCACATTGAGAGGAAATCACCTATTCTTTCCAATTATAAGTATATACAATCCAAGTATCCTTGATCAAGGTTTTAATACAACACTAATATCACAAGTCATTTTTCAATCACATAATTACACTAGGAGTACACCAGCATAAAGAATTTTACCAATGTTTCACACATACCACCATAACATGGGAGAAATACATGGAGTTTGATCCCTCTTTAGAGTATTGATATATAGGTAGTGATTAGAAAATAGGGTGTTAAGTTTAATAAGAACCCCATCCTATATCCTACTCCCTAATTTCACTACATTTATTCATCCTTCTCACTAATCTAGGGTTTTAAGTGAAGAAGAAGGCACATGTCATCTTATGCAGTGAATCAAATGGATTTGATCATATGCATAAGACCTCTATGTAAATTTGCATCTTAAATACTTTGTATAGATGTAAAAAAATCTTGAAGGACACTAACACACCTTATAAATAATAGCATGAGCCAACCTACTCCAAACATTATGGCCTTATCCCAAAATAATATGGAGCCCTATTCCTAATTCATAGCACCATCATATATCCATATAGTTAGTTTCATTTTTACTATTGTATCCCTACAAGCCCAAGTTCAAGATAATTCATCCATTTCTTGGTATTTTACCATTTTAGAATATTTCTTAAAATAGTTAGTTCTAAATAAATCATGTATATTTATTATATATTTCATACATTATGATTTACTTAGTAGTTTGTATTAATTAGATTAATATTCTCTTAATACCATTTTTTGTAAAACACTTTCAAACCATTTATTGTGACATAAAAATTCTCTTAATATTATGTACCAAAAAATTCTCAATTTTTCTTAGTTTGTGTAACTAAGTTTGAGACCATCAACCCTAGAAATAGAGAAAAATCATGTTAGTTCTTCCTTTTTTTTAGAAAGGAACCATTAAGTTGATCTATAAAAATACTACATGTCATATTATTTCAATTAAGATAAATTTCAAGTAACAATCCCATGTTAGTGAAATATCTTTACAATACTCCAATATTTATAGAGTATAACAACATTAGGCATTCCTCACATATGTTAAGGTACCACAATAATCCTAGTTATTCTTATTTGATTCCATCCATGGGTTAATTTAGCATCCCACACTAACCACATTAGACATAAAATAAGGCATCAAAGGCATTTACATTCAACCTCATGACTTTTCAATATGTTGTCCATCACATTGTGAGCTCATGATGGTCCAAGGTAAACAAACCCACCATTAAATGGTATCCATCAAGGGCCTTAAACCATGCACCCATTTCCCATTCAAATTATTGAGGTAGGTGCCTAGGATTTCAATACATCTTGATTAAAATTTTATGTTACCCACTTTAGGGTTAAAACAACACCAAAAAACCACTTAATGTGCTTAAATGGAAGAAAAAAACCATGCTTCAAATTATCATTACCAACATAAGCATGACTATACTACCTTTTGGAGAGTAATTTTGCACTTACTAGAGTCAATCAAGAATTTTAGTTCCAAATGGGTACCATATCTTTTAACAAATATAACCTTGCAAATTCTTTTTAATATCCCATCATGGGAATCACAATAGTGTATTGCCAACTACACTTGTTCACTTTATAATGTAGCTTAGTTGTTCATACTAAAATTTCACATATTAGTCTAGATAATATGCACAAAATATAAAAAATAACTAATAATTATCTTTGGGTTTAATTTTACTTTAATGGGAATTAGTGTAATTGCACTAATTTAAAGCAAGGAAACTATAGATTCTGGCATAATCTTTATAGATCAAAAAATGTTGTTAGTCTTAAATAAAATCATTTTTCCATTCAATTTTTCTCATTTTACTACAATAATACAATTTGCAATTTAGATTTTATGGAACTTCTAATACCATCAAAGGTCTTATGCAAGAAACTTAATGTTGCTCCTTTTTTAAGGCACATGTTTTATTATCCCCTTAAATAAATAAAGTGTTTTTAATTAATCCAAAGAACATATTAGATAATAGTAAGGAACTCAGTGATTAAAATTTTTCATCATGATAATGATATGGTTAAATTTATTACCTTTATCATTTATTATGCATCCTTACTTTTGTAGGGCTAGTCATGCTAGGTGAAAATTTTCCAAATCTAACATGATGAAAAACTTTCCTTGCCTTCATATACCCTATTTAGACAATTCATTGGCTCAAAAAATTAAACCACATTAAGGTGAGATCCTAGAGTTTAAATTAGGTATTTTCATAAAGAACAAAATTTTATAATTTTTTAACATTTGTCTAAAACAAAAAGTAAGTAATTACTTTCTTAATAACCTATTATGTTATAAAAATTCGTAGTATTATTACAACAATTGTCACAACTTGATGGAATCAAACAAGGAATCAAACATTCATAATCCTATTTTAAAAGGTGAAAAATGGATCCTCATTATTTCCTACAAGTTTTCATCAGCAAATAATTAGAACAGGCCTTGAGTATGCATGTTTATTATTTCATATAATTCGTGCCCATACCAATAATTTATGAAACTAAAATTATCTTCAACATAATCAATCCTACAGGCTCTAATACGTATTTATAAATCATGATGACTAGTTGAGACCAACATCCAATACAATACAAACATTTTTTAGCCTCAAGGATCTCAAATATAACAACACCTCTTCCCAATAAAATTTTATGTATAGTAGATACTAACCTTAAGTATCCATTAAAAAAACCAAATTTAATAATAACCATACATGCCTTATGGATTAATAATGACTCATAGTGTTTCTTCATAGGCAAGGATCACTAAGCTTCATTGGCTTGTTCAAATAAGTAAGTGACATTCAACTAGTATGGCCTTATAGGCTTAAGTCATACCCCTATACTTCCCTAAGGATATCATAACCTAATAATATTATAATGAATCACCCATACAATTCATTTAAATAAATTGATTAAGTACCCTTAATTCAAAGAGCAAATTTTTATCACTTTGCCTTGTATTGGCCTACCCATACAAGCCAATGATAAATAAGTGATGCTTACCCTATCATAATAATTTGATTTTTTTAAGGGTTGAATTAGATAGGAATTAGGTGAACATCATATTTTATTGAATCAGATTTTATATTTCCCTAAAATACTTCAATTGTGAATAAAATTCTTAACCCACAACACCATAAAGTTATGAAATAAAACATTGTCATGTTCAGATCTTAAGAGACTAAAATACTTTTATAATTTCATATCATTGTTTTTTTAAATACAATCCCAACTATAATTAATTTAATTTATCATAACATTTTAATTTATTTTACCAGAGATCCCTAGGGTTACAACATAACTCTAATACCAAATGTAACAACCTCAAAACATTTAAATTTTAAAATTTCAAATAATTGAGGATATGCATACCAATTCCACCTAAGATTGATTAAATATCTTAAGAATTCATCCAAATTTTTCCATTTTTAATACTTATTTCTTTATTTAAACCCATGTATGTTAATATATACCTGAAACGAGCTTTGTTATAACCATGACTAACTCTTGAGTCAAGCAATAATAATCCACATAGCACTATAGGAAAATTAAAGTAAGCATATATAAATAATGTCTTCACAGATAGTGAAACTATGATAAAAATCATGGCATGACTCAAATTATGAGAAGCATGGTAAATTATTATTCCTTGTAGGAAAATATGGACTATCTCCATTTTAAAACTAAGTAATTGAGAACCAAAACAACATACAAAGCTAAGTATAGTTTTGATTTTCCATTACGAGGTTAAAATAGTTGAAAGATATCAATTGTAATAATATCCCTCATACATTTTATGATACTTATAAAAAAAAATTATATACCAAATTGATACTTATCCAATGGATTTAAAATATGTTATGAAATTAGTATTTTTACAATCCTAATTTAGTAACTTGGACCTTTCTCCGATCAAAAAATTCAAATCAATGACATCAAGACTCAAGTTCATTAATAACTAAAAATTTAGAGCTTCACACAACTTTAATCATGCATATTAGAATTCAAACATTTAAAAACAAAAAGGAAACAAGCCAATAGGATATTATAATAACTTCTATATTCCCAAAACACTACATACATTAATTAATCCTTAATTCCATAGCCCAAGCAAGTACACAATCAACATAAGATCAAAGTACACATAAGAAGTCAAAATATGTGAGGAGTTAGTTCCCAAGAACAAACCCTCTCATATAGACACCAATTAGTGGATCTATATAAAGACTCCATGTTCATATAGTGACCCACTATGATTGATAATTCAATATATTAAAAATCAATTTCTATCAAGAAAAAAAAAACATAAGGATCTTTCTTCATAAAATAACTTTATGGAATACTTAAATTGAGAATAAAGTAAACTATATCAAGTAGGTTTATGCATATACAAGCTTATATTAATTTTTTTTAACATCATTGAATGTCTATATCAAGGTATTTCAGTACAACCAACCCCAAGTGTTATAACCCAAATTAAGGTATTTCAATAACTACTTAGACATCCTTACCATAAAATACCAAGGAACTAAAAATGTTAATATTTAGCTATACTCATATTCCTAAGAAAACTATTAAAATGAATTTTGTGAACTAAGAATTCTTAATGCAATAAACAAAAGATAATAACCTATTAAAACTCATTTAGATGTAATGAAGATTTTTTTATTATCAAAATAACTTAGGATAATACTTCATAAATCCTTCATACAAAATGAAACAACACAACTCGTGCCTCAAGACTCATTGTCACCACTTCCAAACAATGTTACAACTCATAAAAAGAGTATAGTTTACTACTCAATTCATGAAATGAGTACTTGATTATCAAGAAAACTAGTTTATGAATGTGTAATAACTCACCAAGAATTTGTATAGACATTATATTCCAATGATAGTGGGTTATTCATTTATTCCTTTTGATAGGATCTCCATGGATCTCGGAGTCATTTAATATTTCCTAGCAAAGAAGTCATGTTTTGTTAATCAATTGAGTAACTACTTCCTTTTCAACTAGGTTGTCAATAATTGCCATACTAAACTCATACACAAATAGATCTATTTAATACCTCATGATCATATGGTTTCTAATCAATATGATGGATTCTAATACTTCTACCAAATACAAAATTATAAAAATGAAAATAGAGAGAAGAGTTTCATTCCTACTCTAAAAAATTAAAATCCTTTAATGCTCATTATAATGCATAATACTATAGTGTAAATATTTTTTTAAATAAACCATTAATTTATTTATAAGTATCATACCCCACACTAAAATTTATGTCTTATATCATTCAAGTAAAGGAATGACTCTAGTTTTAAAAACTCAACTCTTTCATTTATTTGTATGCCAACTAGACATGGGAACTAAAATAGTCTTCCATATAGCGTAAAGAAGGTTATTATGGTTTTCATAACCAAATAATACTTCAAAATAATTCATTCTGAAATATATACAACCTCATATAGATAAAAATTCCACAAATTTTAATCATATTTAATACCAATAAAACATAAATATATAGCACACTAATAACAACATAACAAGACATTATCACATATTTCCTTGTTCAATGTACTTTTAAACTGCAAAATAAATAAAAAGATGTGTGACCAAGAGAGTTAGGGTTTTATCTATTGTAAAACATATCATTATAAACCAAAAATTCAAATCTATTATCCTCATTCAATTTATATTAGCTCGATTTGAGATCATGCCATAATTCAAGTTGGATTCCTCTATCAATAGTTATAATAATTTTGAGAACATTTGAGCCAAAGGCAATGCAATATTTATTTGAATTAGGAATATGATGAAGATAAAAATCAAATGTCTCATCTAGGAAAAATTTCACTTAAATTATAATGTCAATCAATTTATTCATAACCTAAATTCAACTGGTAATAAACATAGTTTAAAATACTAAGATCAACACCAAACTTTAATGATTTTGGTAATTATTTTTCAAAATTAACTATTAATCCAACTCTCTATGTTCCATAACATGACAAGATAAAGTAGATTTCTATCAAATAGAAGACAAAATTCTAAGATTTATTTGCCTTAAGCTAAGTACAAAAAGGTTTATATAACATAAAACAATTTGATGCCTTTAGTGGTATTAATATAAAGGATATAAACTACAATACATAAAAATATTGGTCTAAGAACTTATATAGAGAAAGGATTAACAAAAAATCAAACTGAGATCCATAGAATTCAATAAGAAGAACTTTACAACCAAGAAAAAGGACCTTCTATAGATTGGAACCTATTGCATAACATCAAGTAATAATGAGTCAATATAAGTTGGAAAAGTATTTTATATCAAACCAAAAACCACCCATTTATGAATATCAAACATACAAAAAAATTATCACAAACCATAATATCAAATTTGAAGTCCAATACAAGTTACCCATGTTAGCCCATATGATTCATACTACATAAATATCACTTGATAAATATAAAAACCCAAATAATATAAATACAAGATTTAGATATTCTAGAATATCTTTAGGCTTTATTTCTTTTCTCTATTAATGAGAATAAAATAACATAAAAAATTCAACTTATCATTCCACAATATCATCTTGAATATGGATTACAACTATCAAAGAATACTTAATCAAGTTTATGAAAATGCATAAAACAATAAAATGATCATAGAAAGTTATTATACAAAAAAAATTATTATCAATCAGAATACCAAGATTACTTGTGAAATCTTAAGTGGATTCATGATTCTTGTTCCTGATTTCTATACTCTGTGTGTGTGTGTGTGTGCGCGCGCACGCACGCATGCGTGCATGTGTGTGTGTGTGTGTGTGTGTGTGTGTGTGTGTGTGTGTGAGAGAGAGAGAGAGAGAGAGAGAGATTGTATTGTCAATGTATATAAATTATGAATAAGAATCATGAATCCACTTAAGATTTCACAAGTAAATTTATATTATATACATATATACCACACATATAAAATGTAGATACTTTAAGTCATGATTAAACCTGTATAAATAGGTTTACAAATAATGCACCCAAAATAATCAAAAATGTGAAACCTTCCTAAGAAGAATACAAAATCATGAGAAAAATCCATATTTCAACTCTTTAAAATATAGAAATAAAAAATCATAAATACAATCAAGGAAATTCAAATAATTTCATAAAGATTCTAAGCTATTATTTAATGTATTCAAAACAAAATTTAGGGGCAGGCTATATAAATAAGACCAAGTCATTCTCTAGATTAAAAAAATAACAATTTATATAACTTATTATTGATACCACAATTTGCAAAACCCTTTTTCTTAGCCTAACAAGGCCTCATTGCAAAATAGTTCATATAATTTTTACCTTGAATAACTAAATTTATGTTTTGAATTCATTTAAAATTTTATATGAAGTAAATACAACATAACTAATCATAATAACCTTTAACAACATCATGGGTCAAATACTATAAACCGTAAACTTGAATACATCAAATAATATTGAGAAATAAAATGATATTAATGCATTTTTTAAACCCTAAAATGGTACAGATAGATAAGGGAATGGTTTAAGTGATTGTAACAAAAGATATCAAATATTTAATAATTATATGCACTAAACATCACCTTCTATTCATATTAGTCCAAAGAATATATCAAATAAAGGTTAAAACATTTTTAAATAATTCCAAGCAAGATATCCAATAAGAAAAAATTATCTCATGTGACATAAAATGTGAAAATTAAATTTATCGACATCCATTATTAGGCCATCATGTATAAATTTGTATAAGTATTCCTATGTTTTCATAACCATACACATTTATATTATGAAGTGAAATAAAAAATGTTCAACTAAAGCCATATAACCCTAACTTCTTATAAACTCAAAGAATAAGAGCATAAGGTTCAAAATATAATAATTTCCTATAAAAAATAGTGGGTCCAACTTTTCCTTTCACCTTCTCCTTTATTTCTTAATTGATCCATTCTGAGTGTTGCCTTTTTCTCAGGCTACACTTATACTTGATTCACAACTACTAGGTAGTGGGTACTAATGATTCTTTTTAAACTCCAGGGAACGTAATGTCCTTTGAATAATTTACATGAATCCAAAAATGTAGTGAAATATACAAATAACATAGTTAATATCCCACCATTACACTTTCTCTTCACCCTTACATGATCTAGCTTATTTGGTAACTATGCCAAAGTTAATGGATTTATAAATGATTTTCATATAGTAATCAAAAAAATATAAAATGAACATGAATTTAACCAGATCTAATAATTGAATCTTGACCTTATTAAGGTCTTTTAACTAATATTATAATTATAATCATGACTTAGACCTAATTCTAAGTTCTTCTTCAACTTTCCTCAAAGTTTATTCAAACAACCCTTGTCAAGCATTTACCAAACCTCAAACGGTTATTCAACAAAATAATAAATAATGTACATAATTAGCTTTAATCCATTGATGTATGCTCAAACAAAAATTATAAAATTAATGAAAAAAATGGGTAAAACATAATATAAAATCTCAATGCTACTTAATCATCTTTGAAACTTACACAAACAAGATTATAGATTTAATGTGTTACATTGATCATTAGTCAGATGTTCACATCCACTTATGAATACTCAATGATGATTATTAAAACACATGAATTTAAATTAAAATAACATTATATAGATTGATTATTCCTTTTTAAATGACAATTTATTTCATCATACATTATCATGAGATGATCAATTGAGAAGCTTGCTAAAAATCTCCTAGTAATGTGTACAACTATCCATGTTATATGATTCTTGACAAGATATAGATTTAGTAATTCAAGTGATATGATAATAAGTGGGATAAATCATGTGGTTTGATCTCTCTTTAAATTTTTTTAATGTAGGCAACACTCAAATACTTATAGGGGAATGGTTAGGTTCATTCCAATCCAAATAACTAACCCATTTTTCAAGTCAATCTTATGGTCAAAAGCACAATTAGAGTTTGGAAAAATGAGAAGGAAAATAGAGATAAGTGCATGGGATAAAATTAAAATATACACACATGAAGAATTTACAAGTGTAGGTGAAATATTATTAGGAATTATAGACCCACATAATGCACAAGGACACTATTGATAACCAGTTGATAGTGTTAGCTACTATAGAAGTAATAATCTTTTGGCAGCATCTAGATAAGTTTTTAGCCTCTATTTCAAGTCTCAGTAGTTGAGACATAGGAAAATAGAATTTTCAATTTTGGAGACACCTTTTTTTAGAAATTCATATCCATAATTATCTATTCACACTTATACTCTCTTGATTTTTCAATTCTCAATTGAAACAATGTAATATCTAAAATATCAATCTCAATTCATATTAATGTATTTATTGCTATATTTTACATAATCTAATAATGAATATTTTTACTTTATTTTAGGACTACCTAAATCCAAAATAATTACAATAAATCAATATATTTAAGGTTCCTTATTGTCCTTTATAAAAATATAGACATCTAATTTTCTTTGGTTGCACACATAAATTCACCTTAGGACAAAAAGGGGAATTAGAGATAAGGATATTTAATTAATGTAAAATGAGTTAGCATGACTACTTGAAGATATTTAGGATACAAATTGAGCCAATAAGAAACACGTAGTATTTGGAGTCACTAACTTGGGTCTAATTAGGTCTTCTTTTTTCCACCTTGACTTCACATAAAATTATCTCTCACATAATACTACAAGCCAATGGGGATATTAATGTGCTGACAAGTCAACCCAAGGTAGGTGACCTTAACCCTATACATTTTATTTCATACTTTGGTTAGTATTTATTATTTATTAATTTTATTTTTATCCATGCTTATATTGGTACATGATTTTTATTATATATTAATATCTTTGGATGCCCTTTATTTACACATCAAGGTTACCATATATTGACATTTATACAACCCTTAGATTAGATACCTCATGGTTACTACCTAATGAAATTTTACTATCTTGATTACATATCTTGATCTTGATTTTCCATTTAAGATATAGTTAGGTTCTATGCTTGTTACTATATGTGTAGATTCCTATTTTATATCCTTTACAACCTATTATGTTCATGACCATTATTTATAGACTCAAACTAATTTTTGGGCTAGTGTATTTTATGTGTGTTATATATATATAATGGTATTTTACATTTTCCTATATTATAGGATCCATTTATTATAGACCATTTTAGGTATACATATTATGTCTAGCCATATATAATTAGTTCCACCTCTAGTCACGCTCTATCTAAAGGAACTCTTGCTCTCTTGAGGTAATACTCATGTGCTCTTTACACTTCCCCATTTTTTAATTATCATTATAACCTATTATCCCATTATGATAAGTATAAGGATATTTCATATGTTATTTACAGTGTTTTTCATCTCTCATGTATGTAACCAAAAACAATGGGGCTCGTTATTCCATTACTTGGCCAAATAAATGAACATAATAAGTTCAAATCACATCATGGGAAGACACATTATATATCAAAGGAAAATTACATAAATATAAAATCAATTAAACTCATTTATCCTAAAATATTGATTTTTTTTAGCATGACCCAATGGCATTGATCTAACACATGTATGATCACATGCATCACATTAAATCAAGATAAAATGAACTTTTTTTGCTATGTTTTTGACATAAAATTATGTGGCTAAAAGTATCAAAAATATCATTTTTATGTTATAAGAGGACCATGCAATTTATAACTAGAATAATATTATTTTAACCAAGATAATAAAGTCTTTGGTATTGTATAGTGTGTGCCAAGACTATACAATGCTAAATAGGGGGAAACTATTCCCCTCTACTATATCTACAAAAATTTTGAAAACTTTATAAAATATAGAGCAAAATGATATACTATAATTTACTCATCATCCAATGTAGCAACAAACTTTACATTATCCAATCTATGTGCAATAAATGCTCACCAATTTTTTATGGTATAGTTTTTTCTCAATCTCTAAATTGTAAAAATAAAAAACTAAGAATGATATAAGTTTAATTTTTCATTTCACTTTATATAGTGGGGAAAAACCCTAAAATTAATAACCATTTAATACATTTTCCATTACTATTTCATATAAAAATTAATACATATAGATTTGAATTAATTATAATATCACATTGTTCCACATTACCACATAAATATTTGATACATTTTTTCTATTTATTCATGATGGCATGATTTATGATGTATTCAATTCTTTATTACTTGATTGTTCATGACTATTAAATGATGCTATTTAATTAGTAACTCTACATGATTGATTATGATGCTTATGAGATATTATGGCTATTACATAATTTTCCATATTATACACCCATCACAAAGGAGGTGTTTTTATGTCAATTAAGTTTCGTCAATGTTTTCTATTTTTTACTTTCCCTTGCTTTTTCAAAAAATATAATTATTTTGTATATTCCAAGACTCAATGAATCAATACATATAGATTCAAATGTGCAATATCTTTTTTATGTGTATTTATTTTTAAGCATATGATTATGCCACTTATTTTGTGGCTAAACACATACCTCAAACAGGGACAAAATGTAAACACCTAAAAATGAGTAATTTGACTTTATTTACTATTATTTTATGAACATTGTCACATTTTTATTTGTATGGGTGATTTGGTCCAAATTAGCCATTATTCAACTATTTTCTCAAATTTTAAGGCTTGAAACTATATTTCTTGGTTCATGCACTATCTTCCCAATCTATATTTCAATTTACATGTCTCATTTTGGGACTATCTATACAATCATGACACCTCACGGTCATTCATATAGTCCTAACATTTCATGATAATTTTTATGGTCTTATCATTTTACCTTTCACTCCCCTTTTAGCTATATGAGACACTCTACCTCTTTTTAAATTTATCATTTCTAGTTATTGTAATTCGACATGTGTACAAATCTTTACAAAGTTTGAATTCAAGTCCTATAAATATCAAGTGATTGGGTTGATTTTCCACTCAATCACTTATCATTTTCATTCTAGCATTTTATTATGGAGGACTTTTGGGTCCCTTGTTGATTTTTTTGTTATTATCCAATTTCCATTTATTGATATCTTTATTCTATTTTTGGGGTATAACTATTAAATGGATAGTTAGTTTACACTAGTCACCCAAACCCTAATATAAACTCCCAAATAAATCCTTATCCTTATCTCAAAATTTTAGGAGTCACAACATGCAAAATTAGGGAAAGAAAGTAAAATAATGTAAACATTTTGAACATGTCTAGTTAATCATTTTGAATGTAGCATTTTCTTAATAGAAGTGTCTATTTAATCAATCACATATTTTAGTGAAACATATGTTAAAACTTTGTATGTGTATTATTAGGAGACTGATTTAACTACATTGTATAAACAAGATAAAAGCCTTCTATTTACCATATTTCTTTACATGTTTTATTAAGCATTTAAGTAAACATTATTCTTGTATTTTTACTATTATGTGATGCTTAATTAAAAAATAAATAAAAGTTTTATTAAATTATTATTTGTATAAATTAGTTTTTTATTGGTAAAAATGGCTGACATGTCCATCACCCTTTTTATTGATTAAAAAATTAATACATCAATACAAATATTTATTTCATTAGAGACTCAGAATGAAAGTATAAATCCTAACTAATGTTTTAGGAAGATTAAAAATACCACCCAAAAGATTTATTTTTACATCAATATAATGCCCATTCTAGAAAAAAAGTATCACAATCAATGATAAATCAACCTTAAAAATTAAATTTGAGGATAACACTAGATTCCATAAATTAGTAATATAATCCACAAACCTTATTTTGTAGCTACAAGATGCAAAAAGAGTAACAAACAATAGATATATAGAGTCCAATTCCTTTATTCAACAAAGATAAGTTATTAGGTTATAATCAAATACCACCAAGGGTCCCAAAATCCATGAAATATTTAAATTGACCTCCACAATTACAACCCTAATCTTTTGTGGCCATAGCAAGACATCAACTTTTTCCATAACATCAGGATGTAAATAAGTGAAAAACATCATAAACAAATATATTATATCCTTAATTCAATATAGATGTATTAATAATTTACAAACAAATATTTCATGGATTCTAAAACTCTAAGAAATATTAATATATTTATCTATGGCTATAGCCCTAAACATTAGTAGGCACTATAAAATTAGAAGAAGGATCAAGAAAGAGCATAGACAAAATAGTAACTTTATGAACAATCCACCATTTTCACCAAAAATTCCTATGATAAAATAAGATGTCCTTATCAATAAAATAATGGATCCAAAAAACACATTCCTAGCCACTCCCTAGGCCACCAAAACCCACAATTACACATTCAAGTTTGGATAATACAATCAGAGAATTCTAATGAGCCACCAAATTTGAGGAATACTACTTTTATATCCACAACATTAGTGTTTCATCAATCATAAAATACCATAGACACTCCTTGTAGCATCAACTATAAACTTTTTCTCTTGCAAAGCACTGGTCTCTAATTACAAGAATTGAAACCCATTTATCTTCTTAGAAATGATCAAACATCATAACCACCTCCAATACCTCCCAAGAATTTTACTCAATGTTGAGCATGGTAGGTAATAAGTTTTTATAAACACCCACATTAACCAAAAAAATCCTCCTTTTTACATTCCCAAAATATTTCCCTAAGATACTATGTAAAAAGAGATGGCCAACATTCTTGCCTCACCCAAAATAATATTTAGAATAATAAACTTAATATTAAAATATTATATATTAGAATTGTTTTGGTTCTCACATACATCGAATATACATCTAAATTACTCCCAAAATATTTCTTTATAATATGCCAATAAAAATGCAATAAGTATACATAATATTACATGGTCTTATCTATGCATCCCTAAACTTGTTTATGCATACAAGATTTTTAGGTCTTCAGTGCATAATTATTACCCCACTTCTATCTCTCCTTCCCTTATGTCTATTCAAATTAAGTATATTCCTATTATTTTCTCAAAGGAAATACCAAAGTTGGTATTATCTAATCCTTTTATTCAATTGGAGCTTGATATAGGCTAAAAATTATTATTTTATAAATATATGGGCACTTTCTTCTCATCTTATGATATTTCCAACTAGGCCTCCATTGTTTTGAGTTCCATCACTACTCCCTCATTTCCTATGCTCATCTTGGGTTTCTTCCAAGTGGTTTTTCAAATCCTTTTAAAAAGGGATTATGTTTAGTTATTAGTGCATACATAATAGTTTCAAATTTTATCAATTATTGATACTTTATCTCTTGTAAGAACCCATCGAGTCTTAATCTCTTTGAGTACATACCTTAAAGTGTGCACCAAGTGGGTAGACCATTGGTTATTTGTAATATTTTTTTCTCCTATACCACCACTTGAAACCAACACAAACTTCTCCTATACACTTCCCTAAGCTTTGAATCCTATATTAAACACTCCTCCAAATAATTCACTATCTTAAATAACATTCTAAACAACATTCTAAATCTTTCCTTAGTTTTGTAACACTCTTCATGTTTCCCTCCTACCATCTACTCACCAAGCCTGTAGTCATGTTTTGACTAGGAATACCTTCTATCTAAGATAAAATAGAGGGCATATCCCTTATTTCATTGGTAAAACTAAGACTATGAAAATATAAAATAGGTCATGAAGACCTTATACACCAAATGGAAAATCTAGATAATCTCTACAGAATCCCAAATACTTTAAATTTCTAAGATAGACTTATATGGTTTGATTGTGTAGGGTTTTAAAAAACTCTAAGGCTATGGATATAGGTTGGTGTTCTTACTCCTTTGGTCTAAGAGATATATTGATTTGATAATACCAATTTTAGATTTATCTCAGTAATTTCAATCCATCTATACTTATGATAACCTTCTCATCATGTACTCTCCATTTGACTAGGCCTAGTTTGTCTACTATAGAAAATTATATATGATTCTTTGGTTGGAGGTTGGAGATTTATTTTAGGTGGAGGTAAATTATTTAACCCCATGTTACATGCATAGGTCTTCCTTGAGGTCATAAAGATCATCTCACATTCTTTTGGACTCATTTATATAATGTTTAGGGTTAATCCAACACCCAAATTGCCTTTTCCCATGTCCTGTCAGTCTATAGTCAAACTATAGGTGTCATTTTGAGAACAAAAGGGGGCCTTATAGGTGATCACCTATGTCAAAACATTATACATGAACTTATAAAATTGATCTTTGGGTCAATAGTGTTATGTATCATCAAATTATGTCACTTGTCTTGAAGGTATTCTTCCATTATGTCATATTGCATTGAAAGACCACTTGGGGCTTCAAAAGTACTATAGATGACTAACAGTCTATAGTGAAAGATTGTTTGAAATGAAAACCTATTAACACTACCTTCTCATGACTAATAAATCAATTTTATATGTCAATACATTGACCCTATGTTTTAGCTACATGATGGAAACACTTCGACTATCATACACTTCCAATTTCTCATCATAAGATGGCATTGAAAATAGATAAATCCCTGATTTGGAGAACCTAAGGTAATATGTCTCTCTTGCATTTTTCTCAACTTGCAAACTTTGAGCTCAAGTTTTCCTAAATGAAATTTCATCATAATTATCACAATGGCCTTATCAATTTTCCTAAACCTTGATAAGGTTTCAAACAATTTCAAACACCTATTAGTCAACACTATTCTACCTCTATGGATTGCACTTAAACCATTGTTGGAGCCACCTGTAGGTGCTACTATAGGATATAAGATAGTGTGCATTAAATTGGCTCCATAAGAAAATATTTTAAAGGCTCAATATCACTATATTTAATTTTTAAACCTCCTCACAATATTTAAACCTTATCTATCATCATGATGGCTAGTTAAGTCTTAGTTTCACCTAACTATAGGTGACTACTACAAGGGAAACTAACTATGAAATTCCTAAACCTTTCATATCTAACTATGGCTAGTATTTATACTAGACCTTAATATAATAACTAATCACCATGATATGTGAGAAGTGGAAAATATCATATCCCCTTTGATCTGAGATCACTATAGGAGAGTGAAACCTCTACAACTAATGAAACTTGTCCATAGATTGGTAATGAAGTCCTTTATAGAAATAAAGATATGTTTATTCCTATTCCTTGACATATACACATGAAAAAATATTTATAAACTTTTGAAAATAATGTTCATTCTCTTAAATAACTTGTACAACACTTGAATTGATTAGATTAATCCAAATAGGGAAGGAAACTTGAAGGCTATAGGAATGAGCAAGCATAAAAAAGGAACAAATATTATTAGCAATGGTTTATATATCATGGTGTGCCAAAATTGAAACTATTACCATGTATTTTTATTATAAATATAGTACTATCATCCCTCAAAATAACTTGCTCTAACTCACCTCCTTTTATCTGTACCATGTAAATACCATTTGACTATTTTAGCTTACAAAGAAGAGTGATGGAAAGATAAAATGTTTTTATGCCATTTTTGATCTTATCAAAGCTTATAAATCATGGGAATGGAATTAGGAGAATTGAAGGTTCATTATAATGCCTTTTACACATGCCAAGATTGTCTTGTAGTATGTACAACTACCCAAACTCTTCCTTTTTCAACTGATTTCTTGTTTCCAATGTAGAACCCTACAAAATTTTAGTTATGAAATAGTATATATGACATCTATAGACATGGGATGTTAAATTACACTTGGACACACTTTTTTACTTATAAAAATTTTACAAGTAAAATAAATGATCCAAAAATGACCCCTAGATGACATAAGACCAACTATACAACTATGACAAATCTAAAGTGCATTATAAATGACCTCATTAAGACCATTATACACATTTTTCACCCTATAAAACCCATATAAAAAGTTTTAAACTATAGGGGGTTGACATAATTTTAATTATGGTCAAATTAGTCAACATTTTAGTGATTTTGTAGGGGTGACAAGCTAGCTATGCCAAAGACCAATAGCCTAATCCTATCCATTGGGATATGTAGTCACCTATACATTGATTATACATTGAAATGCCTCTAAAATAACACAAAAAAAACACCATAAAACAATAAATAGACATAATACAAGAAATAAAATAAAAATAACACTTGTGTTCACAAGAACACAGGGAAAATACCAACAAACTCAAACAAACTAACCTATACATAAACTAACCTAGATGAATTTCTTCTCCTATATCAAAGGGGAAGATTGAAACCTTTCTTTTTCCATCAAGTGAAAGAATACATGAATCATGTTTCCATTTTAAAGTTTACATTTATTCCTCCATCTCCTTCATGTTATTTTCCAATCTCCTTGACATGATACTCAATGTAACCAAGGCAGCTATAACTAGATCACCTATAAAGGTGAAATCCTCTTTAATTTAAATAAATTAAACCTTATCATGAGACTCTTTAACTATAAAATCCCATGGTGCTTCAACAAAATATACCTTCTTAACTTCCATGTTACTTTGAGAGAGGTTAGATTACTCACTAACTACAAGTTCCTCAAGCTCATTTAAGATCTTTATATAGTTCATCCAATCTTGATCATTATCCTCCATAAAAACCTCTTGCTATATCTTCTCATGCACTTATTCCTCAACTTGGAAAAGCTCTTCAAGCTCTTGTAAAATCCTCATCTATTGCTACCAGTCATCCTTGCTCTCTTTCTCTTTGAGAACTACCACCTTGCCAAATTCATCTTCTTGGCCCTTGATTAATTGATCAACTTCAAAGTTGACCTCAACTTCAATAGTTTAGGGTGTCATAAGGTCATCTTTTGAGAGCACACCATCAAGAGGTAAGTAAAATTTAGACATGTCTTGAATGGAAACAAACTCCTTATCAATTGTAAGCTCATTAAATGGCACTTCAACAAACTTTATATCTTAGGAGTTATCATGTTTTAATTAAAAGGATAAAACATTTTTAACAACATTGTCAATAACATCTTCAACAACATCTTCAACTTATAAATCATAAGGTATAGGTTATTGATTCTTTCATGGACATCAACTAACTTAGTAGATATGGAATCCTTCTCAAATACCTCTTATTCCAAGCCTTGGATACACTCTTTGTAGACAACTACAACATGACTTTCAACATCTTTCTATTCACTCAAGAAGATTTAATTTCACTTGTATTCACCAGGGGGAGTCCCTATGGTGATCTCTTCTTCATAGTCACTTGAATCATCTTCTTAATTAGATTCAAACTAAGCTTTTTTTCACTTTCCTCTTATAATATGGATTCTCCTTCAATAATGGATGAGGTAGGAGGGTGATATATAAGATCATGGGTTGGAGAGGGAGTGTGAATTATGATGGAGGGCTTAATAATGGGTTTAGGAAATTAGGCTTCTTGAATGAGCTCATGAGGAGATGACAAGTTGGATTGTGGTTGGTGAATAGGAAATACACCTTCTTCAACAATATTTTCACTTTACTCATAGTGTTCTTGAGGTTATTTAATAAATATAAGTTCATTTTCAAGCCCTTATTTTCCCACATTCTTAGTCTATCTATTAAGCACTGTACAAAACTCCTTTTCAAGCATAGTTGCTTATTGATATTATATTGGTTTTCATTTTCAAATTCATTCCACACATCTATCAACATTTGAACAAAACCTCTTAACCACTCCATGATATGGTTAGGGAGCACATAAAACCTTTCATCCCATATTACCATCTCATTTTCATTTTATATGAGGATTTTCATGAGTGTAAATAAGGATTTGGTATGAAATGGGGTTAAAGGAAGAGGAGGAGTGTAATAGTGGGGATTGTGATGAGTTTCAATTTGTTTAACTATGAATTCATATTTTGATTTAAAATATCTTTAACTCTAATCAATGGGGTCATCTAATTCCTCATGACAAGACTGATAAGAATAATCTTGAGGTTGATATGCATCATGACAAGGATGATAAGAGTCATATTGGGGTTGATAAGAAGGAAATTTTTCATAAGGATTATCAACAACATGACTTTCATATGACTAATGACAACTTTGATAGGGCTATTGAGGGATATATAATGGATCATAACAAGGTTGATAGGGAGGTTCACAGTGGGGATTCTCATCATAACCATCCATATCAAATTTATGAGTTAGATGAAATACAATAATTGATAAAAATATTCAATAATAAATACTTATGTTTCTTACGACTAGATGATTTCATTTAGAGTTTCCATTGGTGCTCACTTAAATGCTTCTAAAAGTTGATAAGAGGAAAGACACACCAAAAATCTATCCAATATTTTGGACCTTGGTCACATTGAGCATGTCAAAACTTTAATCACCCAATTTTTCACCTTATATTTGGTTATTCAATAATATTCTAAGATTTAGGAAACATTAGAATACCTCTAGGCATGTGGGTTGTGTATGATAGAGGTAGACCTCTAGGTTTAAGGGATAGATCCCTAGATTTATCCTTTAATGTTTATCACCTACACTAACTATTTACTTGGATGAAAATGTGGGTATAATTAACATGAAATAAACCTACTCCAATGATGTGATACACCAAAAATATCTCAACTAGACTACCATACAAGTGCACTATGAAATAAGACTTACAACACTAGTCTCAAAATCTTGAATTATTCTAACATTAGTATTTCAAACATGGAGGTGATATGAATTTAAATACTCAATGTGGGTGAACTATAGGTCAAATTACACTTAGTATGGATAAATTCACTAGCTACACTTCATGTGACCTATTAGAGAGAGGGATAATTTCATCAAAATGAAAGGGTTGAGAGAAAGCAAGGATAGGCACTAATCACTTGACCATTCACTATACACCACTTCAAACACTTATAAAATATATATTTTGAACTCAAAACCATATTGTATATCTGATTTAAAATTCAAAGTAAAATATCAAACTAGCAGTGCCTTACCATACTAGGTGTGGACTCTTTTACAAAAGCCAAAATGACTTGTTTTTATAGAACATACAAGAAGAGAGCGAAGAAAATGAGCTAAATGGTCACAATTCCACATTTTAAGGCATGAAAAATAGTTACATTATATAATAATTAAGTGAATAATATAGGTCTATAAGGTCTTATTGGACAAGTGTCCATATGAAGCATAAAAACTCCTCAAACTGGCATAAAGGTCTTAATTACCTTCTTAAAAATTACCTTCATCATGAAGCATCTTTTGAGTACTTGAAACTAGAATAGGGAGATTTGACATAATTCATTGTCTCATGTGGTTTGTAAACATTCCATTATAATCATCATATGCATCCCTAACTGTTAACCAACTTTTACACACTTGTACTCACCATCTACAGTCATTCATTAATCTTCTAGGTCTCATTCTTCACATTTGTCATCCAAGTGGCCTTTAGTTTCTCAACCAAATCCATGTAAAATGTGTTAGGACACCTATATAAGACCCATTTTCATTCCAATCCATGAATTAGACCATAAAAGGTCCTAAAAATAGACTTCTTATTCTCTCACTTGGTATTCACTCTTCATTTTCACTATCTATCAAAGACTACCTCAAATGAATCCCTCAATAAAGGTGTTTTTAGGACTATTTATGGTGATAAATGGAAATATGAAGTTATAAAAAGTCACAATTTACCTCACCAAATTATTCTCACATATCCATCTTACTTTATACCTATAAAACAATTAAAACTTGCCAAAAAACCTAGTTTTAGACTTGTTTGTATAAGTAGGGTACAAACCAATTAGATGGGAAGGAGAATGGGAGAGTATTAAAAAATAATAGAATAATTTTAATGAAAAATTATCCCCTCTAAGTTCATCTCCATTAGTTTCTTCTCCATCAGGTCAAATATAAGGTTTTAGAAAGTTTTGGTTCTTAGGGATGATTCAAAAAAAACAAATGTTGAATAGATGAAAAAATCCACTAAAATTAAGTGTAGGACCTCCTTAAAATCTCCCCAAGTTATTGAGGTACCATGTAATAGGTCGGTATATTTATGAGTGTTTAACGTTGGCCTATTGAGCTCTTGAGTGAATTTTAGACACCCTTATGATGGAATTGGGTCAAATATGACCACTCTATTTAATCCCTTATAAACCAATGGTTATAAATCATCCTAAACTCTCCCTTAAAGGTATTTAACTATATTTGAGATATATTTTTGTCATATAAATGAAACTAGACCCCTGAAGGGCTTAGGTCTAGTTTTAGGCCTAATAGGCCTAACTGTGCTTCACCACCTAAAACCTCCTCTAAGTATTAATGTTTCTTACATAGTATTATACACCTTTTTCCATGCTAAAAACAACATTATACATATTTACTCAATTTTTTAACACTCCTCATGTTTCCCTCCTACCATTTACTCACCAAGTCTGCAGTCATGTCTTGACTGGGAGTGCCCACTATCTGAGACAATATAAAGAGAATATAACTTATTTCTTGGTCAAAATAATAATATAATAATATTAAATAGGTCATGAGGACATTATACACCAAATGGAGAATATAGATCATCTCTGTAAAGTCTCTAATACTTCAAATTTCTAAGATAGACTAATATGGTTTGACTGTGTAGGGTTTTAAGAAACTCCAAGGCACTATAGGTTAGTGTTCTTAATCCTTTCGTCTAAGAGATATAATGATGTGATACTACTAATTTTAGATTGGTATCAACAAGTTAAATCCATCTATACTTATGTCAACCTTCTCATCATGTACTCTCCATTTGACTAGGCTTAGTCTGTGTCCTGTAGCAGACTATAAATGCATATTTGGTTGGAGGTTGGAGCTTTCTTGTAGGTGGAGGTAAATGATTTATCCCTATGTTACATGCCTATTTATTCCTTGAGGTCATAAAAATAATATCATAGTTTTTTGGACTCATTCATATCATGCTTAGGTCTAATCCAACACCCAAACTACCTTTTCCCATGTACTGTTAGTCTATAGTCAAACTATAGGTGTCATATTAAGAACAAAAGGGGGCCTTGTAGGTTTTTACCTATGTTAAAACCTTTTACATAAACTTATCCAATTATTCTTTGGGTAATTAGTGTTATCTATCATCAAATTAGGTCAATTGTCTTTAAGGTATGCTTCCATTATGTTATATTTCATTAAAAGACCACTTGGGGCTTCAAAAGTACTATAAATGACTGACAATCTATAGTGAAAGATTGCTTGAAATGGAAACCTATTCACATAACCTTATTATGACTAATCAATCAATTTTATATTTCAAAACATTGCCCCTATACTTGGGATACATTATGGAAATGCTTATACTAGCATAGACTTCCAATTTATCATCATAAGATGGCATTTCAAATAGACAAACCCTAATTCAAAGAGACAAAGGTAATATGTCTCTCTTACATTTTTCTCAATTTACAAACTTTGAGCTCAAGTATACATACATGAAATGTCATCACCATTTTCACAATGGCTTTATAAATTCTCATAAAACTTGATGAATGTTTCAAACAAGATCAAACACCTACTAGTCAACACTACTCTACTTCTATGGATTGCACTCAAACCATTATTGGAGTCACTTGTGGTGACTACTATAGGATATAAGATAGTGTGCATTGAATTAGCTCCACAACCAACTATTTAAAAGGCTAAATATCATTGTATTTACTTTGGAAACTCTTGATAATATTTAAACCTTCATGTATCATCTTTATAGATAGTCAAGGCTAGTTTCACCTGACTATAGGTGACTGCTACAAGGGAAACTAGTGCAATTCCTAGACCTTACATATCTAATTATGGATAGTCTTGATACTATACATTAAAATAATAATTGATCACCATGATATGTGTTAAGTGTAAAACATCATATCCCCTTTGATCTAAGATCACTATAGGAGAGAGAAACCTCTACAACTGGTGAAACGTGTATACAAACTAATAATGAAGTCCTAATGTTTATGCATATTCCTTAACCTCCACATGTGCAACTAGATTGAGAGACCATTTATAATAATGTTCATTCTCTTACATAACCTATACAACACTTGAATTTCTCATACTAATTTAAACAAATAAGGAAACTTAAAGGATATGGGGATGAGTATGCATAAAAAAGGAATAAACCTTCTTAGAAATGGTTCATAGAGCATGGTATTATAAACTTGAAACTATTTCCATGGATTTATATTAGATATAGATTACTATCATCCCTCAAAATAATTTTCTCCAACTCACCTCTTATTTTTTGTACCATGCAAAGACCAGTTGACTATTTTAGCTTGCAAATAAGAGTGATGGAAATATAAAATGGTTTTATGCCATTTTTGAGATTTTAAAATTTTCTCAAGCATGGAAATTGACTTATGGGACTTGAAGGGTCACTCTAAAGTATTCCACGTGTGTCAAGTTTGTCCTACAATCTATATAATTTCTTGAACTCTTCCTTTTTCAACTAACTTATTATTTTCAACATGGAACCTTACAAATTTTTATTTATTAAATAGTCCCTCTAACATATACTGACACATGGGATGTTTAATTACACTTGGACACACTTTTGTTTATATTAAAATTGTACAAGTCTAATAAATGACCCAAAAATGACCCCTAGATGACATAAGACCAACTATACAACTATGACAAAGCTAAAGCACATTAGAAATGACCTCATTAAGACCATTAGACACATTTTTAACCTTTTAAGACCCCTATAATAATTTTTAAACTATAAGGGGTTGACCCAATTTGACTTGTGGTCAAATTAGTCAATATTAATTACTAGCAATCCTCAAACAAAACTAGGAGTAGCCAAAATGGATAATCCCCAAGCTTCCCATGTACCCCTAACTATTAAATAAATGAAAAAACTATTAGCACCTTCTAAACCATTCCTTATGCTAATAATCCACCTACATGGTATGATACTAAAAAAAATGTTGGTTTCATGCCAATATCAATCATTCCCATTTAACATGTCATGGGCTTGCCAAATTCTTCATTTCTTTTATGTTTTAAATACATTCAATCATGATGTTATGATCAAAATAAGTCATCATGATTATGTTAATTCCTCTCAAAAGAAACAAACTTTCAATCCTTCTTCCTCTAACAACCCAAAAATGTTTTTTACCTCTAAACCACAACATTCAAATAAGGATATTTGTGTAATTGATGTTGACTATGATCAACACTATACCAATTCTCAATACGTGAATGTAGCTAAAGTCAATTATCGATACAAACCTACCCAAAAAGATACCATCACAAGTCTAAATAAACCATCACTAGAAGAATAAATAATCAAAGACACCACTACCACTAACATACCTTCTAAAATCAATGAGGACACACTTAGAGAATTATAACCTCAAACTACCTCTCTTCCTACCAAAAATATTTTACCTTTCAAGCCTCATGTTGGTTCTTCATCTTCAAAATATCATTGGAGTTTATTAAAGGAACTTAAATTTATGCCTTGTAAAATACCTCTTATAGATTTAATTCATACCTCTCCATATCATCACAAATTCCTAATGCAATAGTTACAATAAATTAAATAACCTTGTTCTATTGAAGTAAAATAACCTACTCAAGATCCTTCACCAATAGAAGTTCATACTATTGAAACTATTTGTCCTTATTCTAGACCTTCCATAGCTTTCCTTGAAGAATACATGATCAATGATGAAATTTTTTTCAAGTTGATGACCTACCTATCTTCGTTAAAATCACCATTAATACCACCCTTATTTGAAAAGTATTAGTAGATGAAGAGTTGGGAATTAATGTGACATCTCTTTGGATAATTTAATAACTTGGGTATAACAAAGATCATATTAAGCAAACTCATCTCACATTCCATGGATTTGATAAGACTAATTAAAAACCATTTGGTTATATTTGGCTCCCTCTCATTATTAGACACAAAACTATATGTACCAGGCTCATGGTTCTCTACTTACCATTATCTTATAATATACTCTTAGGTTACCCATGGACATATTACATGAGAGATATTGCATAGTCCAATAGCCAATGTATCAAGTTTATTCATAATGTAAAATGTTATAAACATTAGGTTGATCCTAATTCATGGAGTATTTAGTGTCCCAACCCCAAATCTTAGTATTATATTCCAACCATTCCACAAATTAATAGTGCACCTCTACATGAATTTGACAATATGAATCCATATTTATAGGTCACTCTTGCCAATTCTAATGATGATGAGACAAATGACTTTAAAAACACTTTAAATACTAATAATATACCTTCTTATATTTTAGAGTGTCTCCCTCCTTCCTCTCTACCCCATGATTATACCATCCCTCTCATCAATGAGATCACTGACCTCCCTCCTCCATGTAATGCACATGAAGCATCTTACATAGAAGATGATTTCACATGTAATGAATATGGAGTGGCCAAGTTATTTCAAGACCCTTTAACCATGTCACCTCATAAAGTTAGTGATTTGGGTGTATCTCATTCTAATGCTCCTCTAGAGACATAAACATGTACTATCTCTCACACCTATGATGATAACCACATCATGTCCCAAGATCAATCATGAGACTTGGACATTAAACACTATCAAAAAACCTTATCCAAAATACATGCTTTCAACCATGATGTTCATGTCATTTCCATAAATAGTGAATTATATCCTGAAGGTCATGTACCTCCAATTTATTCTCCAATTCTTGATACCCCTTGGGTTTTTAAACAAATCTTACCTATCAAAAATATATAACTTATAGAACATTATATGACTTATATATCACCAATCACTCTACCAAATTCCTTCCCTACCAATGACTCTAAAGATACACATATTATTAATCCAATCAAGCTTCATCAATAATTCCACCTACACCTGAGATTACCTTTGATGCTAAGGAAACATATGTATGCTAGATACATTCTAAATATGATTACCATGGAAATAAAATAATTGATATTGAAGTATACATTTAATACCATGGACCCTTACCCATGTTCCTTAGCGATGAATCCATACTTGAGTTAATCCATGCTAGAGAACCTCAACTTCCACATCAACATCATAAACTTGGAAATTTCAAATGAAAATATCCTCATTTTAATATCTTCATTTATAGGATTTATCCCAAAAAAAATCCCATTTCTTATCTTCTCAATGTTTCATATCATTTTTAAGATGAAAATTTATGTGATGACACTAAATGAATCTTTCTTGCAATCTACCTTCAAAATAGTCTACAAATTTAAGGTCAATCACATTTATTTTTTTAGAAACCCTATATAACTCATTAAATATAATAATATATTCTATTTATTCATTCATACACTTTAAAATATATGTCTCAAGCTCATAAAAATCCTTTAATAGATTTAAACACTCAATAGCTTATTTTAGGTCCTCAAACCCAACTTTCTTGCCAAGACTGCTATAGTGTTAGTTTTAGTAATGTATACCTTAAACATTATTTTAGATTATATACTCTTATAATTATATCTAATAATCCCCTCTAATTTTTTTATATTGATTTTGTATCCAAGAAACCAATATTAATTCATTGGTTTCTCAAAAGTATAAATTATGGGTTGGACTATGTTTTAGTCTCTAGGCTTAATAAGGTCTTATCATTAAATTGAATCCTTTATCACATTTAAATCACTATTATAGTGTTTTAAAATGTTATATAGATTTTTTTAGAATCCTATACCAAGTTTTGAGTCTTAATACTAATGAATTTATTCAAAACGTGCAAGAGACTGTATTCCCAAATGGAGACTAAATGAATTTGATACACAGTCACCTTTTCCTCTATGTATGGATTATTTCCATAAAAAATAACACTAAATATATCAAAAACATTATCATTTACCTTTACACAAAATATTAAAGAGTTACAATGGGTAAAAACAAAATTACAAGCCTTTTTCTTATTGTTAACCTTGTTTTAAGGTTTTAACAAGGTTTAGAGGTTGAGAGAAGAAATTTGATTGTTCATACAATATAATACCTTTATGATTGATATAATACCTATATAAGACACTTACTAAGATTATATAACTTCTCCAAACCTTCATTTGGATTCATGCACAAAATTTCACACATTTTTAAAGGAGTGGAAGAGTGTTTCAGACAAGAAAATAGGGGATTTTCTAGGTTTTCAAAACTAGAACCTCATTATTAGATTGATTACATCCCATAAATGATTAAATTTATCTCATTATTGTACAATAAACATGAAAATATATATTCAAAAAAAAAAACTCTTTATTGACAAGAAAAATGACTAAAAACACCTTTGTATGACCCAATTCTTACAAATTGTGATTGTCATAAATCTTCAATAATGAAAATTTGTCTTTTTATGCTTTAAATGTCCTTTGTATAGTTAATTTAAGTAAGGAGTGATGGTTATCATGTTTTTAAGTTCTATTCCAGGATTATAAATTGGTTAAACCAGCTCATATTTCCTCTCACTCACCCAAGTTCAACTTAGTAAAATTGACTACATATGTAAGCTTTGATGATGATATTAACTATTTAGGACATAAGGATGATTTTGACCTATATAAGGTCTATAATAATTAAATTAAATTTCACACACACACACACACACACACACACACACACACACACACACACACACACACACACACACACACACACACACACACACACACACACACACACACACACACACACACACACACACACACACACACACACACACACACACACACACACATGTACCTAACATATCTTATACAACTCAATAAACATTAAAAAAATGACATTTACTCATAATCCTACACCAAGAACAATTTAAAAATTTAAATTGACAATTTGGAGGGAAACTCTCCAAACACCACAAATGACTCTAAACACACTTATATTATCTAAATAAGGACCTATTTATAATAAATATATTACCTAATAATCTTTAAACCTATCTAAAAGACTCAATTCATATAATTTTAAGATGCACCTACATCACTATGCTCATTGAAGAAACTATGAGAATAGAATATGGCACACCCTCATGTCTTCGACCCATAACAGTCTCTAAATAACTCACACTAACTGAGAATGATAAATTTATCCTATTATTAAATAAATATCATGAAAATTTCACTTGCTCATATGAGAGCATGCTAGGTATTGATCCTAGTATTGTTATGCATAATATAATCACATACCCAGACATTAAACCCATCTAACAAAAATAACAAAAAAATCCACCTAAAATTTCTACCCTCTACCATAAATAAATTATCAAACTATTAGATGGAAATTTTATTAAACCTATTATTTATTATTAATTTGTGTTAAACATTATTCATGTGTGAAAAAAATTCACCATGGCCATCTATATATACATTAACTTCTGTAATCTTAACATTGCATGTCCCAAAGATAATTTTCCATTACCTTAAATAGATGCCATCATAGATTCCACTGTTAGATATGAAATGTTATCACTCATGGATGGTTTTTTTGGATACAATCAAATTCACATAGTCCATAAGGACCAATACAAAAAAACATTCACTATAGAATGGGTCACCTATTGTTATGTTAAAATGCCTTTCAGCATTAAAAATATTAGAGCTACCTATTAACGTGCCATGACACATTTTTCATGATATTATACACAAAATTGTGTAAACCTATGTGGATGACCTCATTTCCAAATAAAAAATTTTAAAAACACATCTCTTTGATCTAGTTATCATTTTCTATCAATTAATCAAATACAAAGTTAGACTCATTCCATATAAGTGTGTATTTGGCATTACATCTAGTAAATTGTTAGGGTTCTTAGTCTCTATTCATGGTATTGATGTTGATCCTATTAAAATAAATGATATAGTCAACATGCCAATTCCTTTATCCATTTCACACATTGTCACATACCTTGGAAATATTGGGGTAACCCAATGATTTGTCTCCAAAATGGCTTATCACATATACTCTATTAATTCCCTTCTAAAAATGGTAATGCACTAGAATGTACTAATCCCTATTAGAAAGCATTCAACAACATGAAATAATATTTACTCCATCCTTCCACTATTTATAAATTTATCCTTAACCAAATCATTTTTCAATTTTGATTTCCCCATACTATCATTGTTTATGATGGCCGTAATTTCAAAAATAAGGACATGAAATAGTTATATGTTAAATTTAAAATATCCCATAAATTTTCCACACCTTACCATCCAAAATGTAATGGCCAAGTTGAAGCCACTAATAAAATTATATAAAATACCATCCAATAAATTGGTATTGATTGACATCTTCACTTATATCCCACACTTTAGGCCTATTGTACTAGCATACATACTACCATTAGGGAAACACCATTCTCACTAGTCTATGGTTCTAAGTCCATCTTACCATTATAATTTCAACTCCCATCCTTATGTATATCTCTTCATGGTATCATTCCTGATGAATAATTACATGAATATCACCTTCATTCCCTTAATCTTATTGATGAACACCATATAGTTGCTCTTCAACATAATCACCAATACAAGCCTTACATCATTAAACAACATAATAAAAAGGTTAAAGTCTGGACTTTCAATGTTTGGTTATATAATCCTTAAGTTAGACTATACCCATGATAAATAAGGAAAATACACCCAAAAATGGTGGGAACCTTATTTATTAAAATACATTCTTGGTCTTAGCACCTATCACCTACAAACTAATGAAGGTCATGTTTTTAAAGAACCCACCAATGCAAAAAAATTTAAGAAATACTTTGCTTAAATATTTCCCTTCTTATTATACTTCTCTATATTTTCCTACTAACACTTCATTCAGGATTTGTACATGGATCTCACCCTTTGTAGTAGTCTCTTTATACACAAACCTTAGTTTCTTCCCTTGGTCCTTTGGTTTCTTTCTTTCATGAGTTTCATTATAATGTTGTGGAATGACACAAGTTTCCTCATGAATTCCTTTTGATTTCATATATATATATATATATATATATATATATATATATATAAATAAATAAATATATATATATATATATATATATTTCATATCAAGTTTGTTATCTTCCAATGCTTTTTACACCCACTTGAGTTTTTATTTTGTGAGTTTTAGTGTAAGACCATGTATAGGACTAGGCTCTCCTCACAAATACCATTTTTTACCATTTCTCACATACTTTATTCACCCACCTGGGTTTCTCTTTTATGATTTGCAGTGTAAAACCATGGATAGGACTAGGCCCTCCTCAAAAATACCATTTTCCCCTTTTTATCACCCACTTGGGTTTCTTTTTTATGAGTTTTAGTGTAAGACCATGTATATGACTAGGCTCTCATAAAATCACCACATTATTTCAAAACACCTTTATTAAATTGAGTGTTCCTTTTCCAAAATGTTAAGAAATGGTTATAAATTTATGATCCCATATTCTTAGCTTCAAATTTTGTTTCTTTTGTAGATAAAAATTGTAAAACAAATTATGTTATCATGTTTTCATACACTTACATATAGTATTTTGATAAGGAATCATACTTACCTGTCATTGTATCCTTTTTTCACTTTATCACATTTTTTATGATTTGAAGTAATTCATATTATTTTATGTTAATTCCTCTTGATTTCATTTCACTCCACTTTTGATAAAATAAGGTTGAAGTCAAGATATCACTATCATTTCACATGAATAAACAAGACTCTTAGACACCATGTTCTCTAAGTTCTCTTTCTTAGCAACCAAGTCCAAAGTTTTCAAATGATAGTCATTTTTAGCACCAATATTTGGTTATATGAATCTGTATGGAGGAGGAATAGAAAAAGACATCAAAATTTAAAATCTAAATCATTTAAAATAAGAGGCAATGATAAAAAATCAATATAAAAATAAAAAATTTGAATCACACCAAAATACATGATTTATAGCACGTCTTCTATCTTTAATTGAATCTCAAACTCCATAGTTGGCTTCATGATATATATGAGGTCTATTGGGGTGTGGTAGGCCAGTAGATTGGGATAGTATAATTTAAAATAATCTATAGTTCTACCTATTTTCTCACACAATTACCCAATCTTCACAGTAGACTGATAGCTCTATAAGGGATCCGAAGGAATGGGGAACATGTTGTGGGAAGGTAGGTCCATTTATTTTTTCATGCATATAGCCTTCATGGGATGATATTCATACTTCATTTGATAACCCAATATCTGTGTGCTTAGAAAAATTTCTCTAGAGTCCTTAATGTCAATAGTCCTCTTTTTTTAACAAACCTAATTTTTGTGTCTTGACTTTGATAAAGAGTTTATCTACCTTCACTTTTCCTTCACCCCCCCACCCATTTCATTTCCCCCCTTGACAGGCAAGTTTTATTCTAAATATATTTCCCCACTTCTATATTCCTTCTTCTTCACATCTTAAAACATGTTATCACTACTTTATTTTAATTTTATCTATCCTTAGAATAAGGCAATATGCTTGAGTGACTATGGATTATATTATTTTTACCATCTCTTTACATTTCTCAAATTTCCTTAGTTTATTTGAAAAATAATAATTATCACTCCTTTTTTTGAATAACTTCACCCATTTATATATTTTTTTTTAATTTTTTTAATTTCTTTTTTTGGACAACTACATCTATTTCTATATTTTTGTACTTTTTTCTAGTGATGATTAAGGATTATTACTTCTCACTCATCAATGTTATTTTACCATTTCTTGCCCATCTTTATTTAAGTAAGGATTATTATTGATTTCACATTAATGTTTGATTATCATTTTTACTTTTATCCTTAGTTTGACTTGGTTTGTTTACCTTTCTTACTTAAGGTATACTTGTTTGAGTTTTTTATCATTTAGTAGCCTTAGCTTTTTGATTTCCCAATTTAATCTAAATTTTATCCTGGTTGTTTGGTCTTAACTTAGCATTTATCACCATAGATTAGCAAATTTCAAAGTATGTCATGCCTACACATTTCATTTATCTTGGCTTTCCTACATTTGTTTATTTTTTCTCTTTAGTTTTGTATCCTTAGGTTTGTCCAAAGTAGTCTATGCACTCTCCACAATCAAAAATACAAACACAAAAAATAACCATCAGGAGATAATGGTAGGTCAAGGTATAGATACATTACTTTTATTTCATTTATTTCCTTGTCATCCATTTACTTTTAGTTATTTTATTCTTTAAAATATTACAATTTATTTAGCTTTTTCATTGTGTGTTGCTATGTTCTTTTCTTGAAGAATAATCCCATGTTAAACCTATGTGACATGTGATGACTTTGAGTGGGGAATATGTATACACATATTATTTTAAAACTTTATCAATTACTAATGTTTTCTCTCTTGTAGGAACTCATCAAGGCTCAATATCTATAAGTAAATGCCTCAAAGGGTAAATCGAGAAAGGGGTGGGTAGACCATTGGTGCTTTGCAAGATTGTTGTCTCCTATACCACCACTTGCAACTAACACAAACCTTTCCTATACACTTCCCTAAGATTTTAAGTCTCTCTTACACACTCCTCCAAGTAATTAATTTCCTTAAATAACCCTTACCTAAGACAAAAACTCTTTTTGAAATTTACCAAACAAAGGTGGTCTGGGTCGACCCTGTACTTAAAATATATTAGCACATTATGAGTATAAATCAGCCTCAACTAACCTAGTCTAAGACCTAATTTTATTTTATTAATTAATGATAAAATATTTATTATCCCAAATCTATTGAGTAAACTTTTTTAAGGTTTTAGACTTAGATATAGCTATATATACACATCCTTTCTTCCATTTTTTAGAGAGTTATAGAGTTGATCAGTCATTTTCACTTCTTTACAATCTACACTTCCACCATTATACTTGAGGATTAATTTATTAGAATTTACACATGGAGAAGAATCTTATCTTGTTGAAAATTATTGGATTATTTGGCCTATCTTAGTGATCCTTACAAACCACAACATCCTCTTGTGAAGAACCTTTGTCCAAGAGAGAGATTGAGTCTCGATGGGTTCATATACAAGGTAAGTATCTCTAACTCTTACTCATATATTTTAGTAGATATAAGTAACATAAGTAATGGTTGTTGAATTTATTTCTCTCTCCATGAATTAGGTTTATATTTATATTGACTTAACTAGAGATCTTATATGCATGTTTAGTTTTATGTTTATTACCCCAATTTTGTGCCACAAGCTTTGTTGAATATAGGTTAGATTTTATTTTAATTTGTATTTACTTTGTGAATAATAAAAACATAGGACATATCTAGGTTTATTGCATATTTTTTCTTGAATGGAGGATTTGGAACCCTCTATAGTGATATTATTATGTTAAGAGACCCCGTAGTTAGGTCTAATGGATCCATCTTGGTCATGACCCTAATTGTCTAAATGTACCAACAAGTAGAAGGGTAAGTGTGATTTATATTTTTTGAGCTATGATTGATTTGTAAATAAACTTAAATTTCCATTGTATATAATTAGGTTCTTGGTTATTTGGAAATTTTAGGTTTTTTCCTACCCCTGGTTCCCCTTTCTTGATCTATACAAGGTGTAGATCTCTTTTTCTTCTATATGGAGCAAGCTATATAATCTTCCATGTATTTAAGAAAAGAGGAGAGCATCAATATGTTACTTAATAGAGTGGAATATTTTATGAAAATTAGTGAATATTATTTGGGATGCACATTTATGATAGATTTTATTATCATTGATCTTTCCAAGCCTCTCTTTCATTTAGTAAATTTGTGTTCCTCTTGTGTCTCATGGAATTAGTTTCTTAACTAAAAATTTCTTACTTTCCATTGTTTTCATTGTGATATCCTCATGCATCATACTATTAGGTGTCCCTATTTTCAAAGGATGGATTTATCTAACTCTAAGTTACTTTATAAAAGGAAGGATGGGATACTTGACGAAGACTTTTGTTGGCATAATCATCACAAGTTAGTCCCACACCCTACTTCACCTCAACCTTTTTTTATGCTAGATGATTATGCATCTCCCTCTTAGTAGGAAGAGCCTTTGTAGGAAGTGTTAAATAGTGTTTCTTCTTCAAATCCCATTCAACTAGTTGAGGAAGTCTTCACCCCTTCATGACCAAGTATTTTGATCCCAAAAGATAATGTGGGCACTCTGGCTAAGATTAAAGGAATAAGATCAGAGGTAGATTGGTTTAGAGAGGAAGTGAAGGAATTATTGATTGGCACTTGATGGAATATAGATGTTTTTCTTTCTCATTCAGGGAGAAGAATGTCTTCTACTTGCATTTAATTTTATTTTCTTTATTTGTGTCTCTTTCATCTTGATGTGAGTGTTTCACCCCAAGGCTACTCTCTTGTTTTTATTAATGTGATATTTTTGTGTTGCTCTTTCATGATTGGGTATTTTTTGAGGTTAGGTTATATCTTAATTTTAGTAGTTTATGTGTGGCCCCTTGTACTTTTTGGTTGGCTTATGCCTTTTTAAGGATTGGGCCCCATGTTTTATGTCCCAAAACCAATTATTAGCTTTGGTAAATATTTTTTCTTTATTCATAGCTCTAACCAAAATCATTTACATTCAATCAAAAAAATGATTACAATGTCTTATAAATACATTGAACTATATTAATAAAATAGAATGCATTTAGATATGTCATGTTTGTTTGTATTTCCCAGTAACATGGAAAGCAAACATAAAATGGAAGTGTAATAATTATATTTATTAATTTTTCCCTCTTTAATTTTGATTTATTTTTATTTTTATTTAATTTTTGAAAAAATGATAAATATTAACAATATTTTAAAACATAAAGCTCAATTTCTCACTTGTTAAACTTGAAAGTGATTATAACTTTGAATACACTCCATTTTTATAGACCAGACTTAAATTAGATTTTTTAATTTGAATATTATATCTTTAATTTAGAGGACAAATTTAAAATATTATATCATATTTGTAAAAATTTATGCTAACCCATGAAGAATATAAAATGTTATATATGAACTATGAAGAACAAGATAAAATGATACACAAAGCTTATGTAGCTTTAGTTAAAGATTTGGCATTGGTTGGTGTAAAATAATTGTTGCTCTTGGCGGTAAGGAACATAGATGAAAAGGAATCAATTTCTCAATGTCATATGGAATTTTTCTATTAGTGCCTCACCATTCCCAATCAAAATCACCAATGGAAAATTTCTATTATATTAATAAGGCAACATGGATAATAGTAGTGTCTAGATAGGAGCAAAGGTGTTATGAAATAATAAACCTCTATGATGGCTAAGTGTTTTGACAATGATGTTGGTGTGCTTAGGAAGTGGCCAAAAACCTTCATTTATCTATTTATTTTAACATATGATGAAAACTTAAGGTTTTTTTTACTAGTAGAGGTGAGTGCCAAGCATAAGAGTCCTATGATACTTATGTAGACACAATTTTGGTTTGTGGGGTAGTTTTAAATGTCATTTTTCATTAATTTAGAGTATTTATGTTTATATATAATATTATTTCATATTAGGATCTTATTGGCATATGTTTCCTATGTTTTATAAAATGTTTGGCTCCCATTACTTTTATCTCTCCCTCTCCCTGATTTTTCTTGTCTTTCCCTGGAGTTTTATAATTTTCTCACTTTATGCCAAGAGTATAGTAGTATGCCTTGGTCCTTTATTCTTGTATATCCCTTTCACCCTTTGTTTTATTTTTCCTAGGGTTTGAGCTTATTATTGATAACTTTATTTCCCATTGTGTATTGGCTTGCATAATAATAGGGTCCTAATTTAAATTTAAGAAGTCTATATATTCACAAGTGCATTAGTTCACATTGGACAATATATATTACAAGTGAATAAAAGTTTATAAATAAAGAGTTCTAACAAAAGGTAAATAGTTATAAGTATGAATTTTGATTTGAAAGGTAAATTTTCCTTTTTGAGTATTCATAGTTCATAATTTTCAATTGTTCATGTAGTGAAATATCATATAAGGATTAGGGCTTGTATTATATGGTTTCTTATTAAATTGCATAGAGTGTTGGTTTTAATTTTTTCCAAGGATGGGGGTCTGATTAAGGTGAAACCCCTAATTGACTACCCCTTTTTTAAGGTATTTCAAGGTTTGTGAGTTGATTAGGGTTTATGTAAGAAATGATAATAATTTAAGGGTGATGCATAATGAATTCTAGAAAACTTAACCAGTTTTCAAGATTAGAAGTATTGGATCAAAGTCATCAATTTTATTTTAGGAAAGGACATAGTTTCCAAGAGCATATAAATATGCACTTGATTATGCCAAGAACATAGTGTATATATGATATTGTTCACTTTTTTCATCTATGATGTTTTCTCGTATAGTAACTTTTTGAGCTTCAATCTCCCTGGGTGTATTTCTAAAAGGGTGAACCAAGAAAGGGTTGGGTAAGCCTTTGGTATTTTCAAGAGATATTTTTACTTATCTATCATTCATACATATATTATAGCTTCATTATAATTGATACCCTAAGTTACATCTTTCCATATTACACCCTCCAACTATATTAAGGCCTAATTTTCCTACTTCATTAGCCTAGTTTGATGTAGTCCTATTTCACATATGTCCCTTCCTTACTACATCAACCTAATTGATGCAGTTTAAAATGTGTTATCATAATCTTCACAATTATATTGACTTGGTTAACATAGTTTGAAGTAAATCAACCCATTATAAACTACATCAAGTTGGCCAATGGCATTGGCTTAACTTTCAGGATGGGTTAGGGTTATTGATCACTATAAATATAAGTCACTATTTTATTCCAATAGAGATATATTTATTTCAATTATTATTGCTCATAATTTTTCCCTAGATATACATATGGAAGAGATATGGATTGTGATGCTATATTAAATGAAAACCTATTTTGTGGGGTTTTGGATGCATTAAGAAGAATCCTTGTAGCTTAGAGTCTGATTTAGCCTTTGAGATCCTTACAACCACAACAATATCTTTCAAAGCACCATTGGCTAAGGGGGATATTAAATCTTTATATGTCCTCTTCAAGGTAAGTATATTATAACCTTATCTCTTTCATTTAGTAGATAGAAGTTACATAATTACTTGGTTAATGAATGTATATCTTCTTGGATAATGTTTATCTACAATTATACTTAGTGTGGATATAGGATTGCTTAAATTTTCCATTTGTCCACTTTAGGTATCATAGGCCCTCATTTGCCTATCATGGCTTCTTATCCATTTTGATATGTTTCTAAACCTTTCCTCTTACTTACATTACTTGTGTGCAATATTAGATTACTTATAAAATAGATAACTAGTTATAATTACTTCATTGTGTTATTTTCCTAAGGGCTTTAAAACCCTTTCCTTTAACATTGTGTTTAAGTGATCCTCTTGATAGGTTTATGGATTCATTTGATCAAATCTTGAATCAGTAAGTATCATTGGGCTCTCTTTGACTAACCTTATCTAAGGGTGGATCTTTTAAGATAGGATAGTTATAGGCTAATCTTAGTCCATTACATACATTGGGATGAATCCACTATGAAGCTTACCATTGCCTTCACCTCTTCATTCTATTGTATCAAACATATTGATAGAGTTTTGTAGAAATATTATTTTTACCAAGATGCATCAAATAATTTGATAACTTTTTAGTGATTTTTGTCACTCAACTAATTTTATCAAACATATCAATAGAGTTTATTATTTGCATCTTTCCCAGTCAACTATATTGAATAGAGTGATATAGTTCTAACTTGAGATCTTTCCTGGTGAACTAAATTATACAACCTAATAAAATTATATATCAATTTCCCTTTTTATGAAACTATATCAAACAACTCAATATGGTTCTAGTTCAAATTTATTTCCCATAAAATTATATCAAAGAGCTCAATAAGGTATCATCTATATATGTAATTATTTATGTAGACAAGCTACATTGACCAACTCGACATAATTTTTTTACTATGTGTGCAAATGCATCCGATAACACTGATACAATTCTATTTATTTAACTTTCAAGCATAATCAAAGTAAAACAAGAGATCTTAATAAAACATTTCATTTTAGGTTAGATAATTATTTATTTAAATTCATTGAAAGCTAAAAATTGGTTTTCAATATTGAATTTCAAACTTTATTTTCTATTTGCTTGTTTTCCCTAGAAAATCTTTCCTAGTAGTTTTCAAACTCATAGATACTTTTGTGAAGGGATATGCAATTTACTATTATATACATCATGGCATGAAGGTCTTTCCCCAATACTAATACCCATAATACATAGGTAAAAATGGAGTTTAGTATCCATGTGCTTCATAATATATCAAAAATGCCAAGGATCTCATTTTTATTTAACCTTAGGAAGCCAATCATCCTTCTAATTGTGTGGTACACCGGTAAATGGTTAGCCCTAGGTAGTTACTCTCAACTTATCCTCAAAAATGGGTTTAGTAGGATATAGGTATGGTTTTACCTATGTAGTTAGTTCTCTAAAACAATGGGTTGACACTATCCAATAGATGAGAAAGTACCTTTGAGGGTCTATATTATTAATCCTTTTAGTACATCTACCTGATCTTATTTTTGAAATATGGTTAGAAAAGTTAAATAGATTTTACTTTGTTACTTATTATTGTATGTTGTATTTCAAACCACATCAACTAGTGTTGATACAATTATGTGTTTTATGTTGTAACTACATCGGCCATCATTGATATAGTTACCTATGTCTGAAAACTAAATACATTAATTTGATATAGTTACTTGTGTTTACATCTTTGATTGAATTTTAAAATTTAATATTTAATTTTATCAGACCTAACTCCATTTAATAAGTCAAAAAATTATTTTTATATTATTTCATTTTTCAAACCTAACTACATTGAATAGATCGATATAGTTCCTTACTTCTTATAATACTACATCATGCAATATAATATAGTCTATATCCCATTCTTATATCTTATAAGCTATATTGAATGAAATAATATAGTTTTATCCTCCCTATTTTATTGTTTGACTTCATAAACTTGACCAACATAATTTTTTATCTATAGCTTAAATACATTAGCCAACCCAACTCTATATATACCTCACTTTCCATCATGTAGTATATTTTTTCTAATTTCAAACAAATAACATAAAAATATTTGATGGATTTGACCAATTATCATAAAGCATCTAAATCTTGCCTTCCTTATACTTTCATAGAAAACCAATATTTAAGCAATATCCATATGGACACTAGAATCAAAAACTATGATCCACCTCCAACTATTGATACACTTGACTATCCTCCACACATGCCTACTATAGAGGATAAAGTGATCTTGATTATCTTATAAAAATGGTCATATTCATTAATGAACATCTTGATCATAGGGGTAAGCACCCTACATTGATATATAACCTCAAGTTAGGACATCATATAGGATGTCCCCATTCACCTATGCATAATTTTTCTATGGGATTTTAGGCAAGTAAATACATGAGTTCCTTCCTTCCTTCTTCCTCCACCATCCTTAGTATTTCTATTAATATGGTAGGTATTTCATTTAGTGGTCCTACTCAAGATTTATCTTCTATCCAAAAATTTGTTAACACTAATTAAATCTTTTTGCAATTCATGATTCAAATGGCTAATTTATAAACTAATTTCCAATCAAATGATTGAAATGCATAATTAACTTTTGTAATTTCAAAATTGTCCTCAACAACCTCAAAAGGGAGTGAAAGTTCAAATGCTACCCCACCCACCCCTCTTATTTATCCACATGGTAATATCGTTCCACAACCCCCACTTCTTAACAAAGTGATCAAGCTTCTTCAAAATGAACCATTAGTTTCTAAACTTGCCAACATAGACATAGGTGGTATCACTTCCACTATCACCTATAATGGATCCACTGATCACACTTTGCATTTGAAATATTGTGGTAAACTTTACAAATATTGAATTAATCTACACACATTTTTTTCTACCAAACTTCTATCTAAACCTTTTTCAAGTGATGCCCTAGATTTGTGTAATCAACTTAAGTCTAAAACCATATCTAGCTTAGAAGACCTAGTTAACATATTGTTTCTAGAATTTTAGACTAATGATATTCCTAAAAATAAATTAGTCCATTTTATTTATTTAAAACACGTGGAATCCAAAATTACTCAAGTCTTCATTAATCATTATAAATCCTTATATAACAATTTTGAACACATCATGTTTGACTATAATTTATTCCACTTGTTTACTAATGTTTTCCATCCCAAAATACAATATAGATTTAGGACTATCTCTCCAAAATATTTGTAAGAATACCTTTGATCAAGCTAAATGCCAAAACTTCCTTATAAGATAATTTGTGCTTTACCAACCTACATGGGAACTCACTTCCTTATGAAGTCTAAAAAAATAAACATGCTTCCAAAAATGGTGTTATGAACACTTATGATTCCACACACACCATCCATATTAATCTTCTTAATGGCTTCAATGAAATGACCCTTTCCAAATCTTTCATGAGAATTCTCTTCCAGCCTCCTCCCTCTTCATCAACACATGTGAATAATGTAGATGTTGATAAGCCTCTTTCCCTATCAAAATTTTAAAAACCCATTCTTAAACCTTTAGCTAGATAACTTGATCCTTATTGCCCTATTAGACATTGTTATTTTTCCCCAAATTTTTATTATTATCATGCAAGTTTGGGATATTCTCATGAAAAATATAGGTAACTTTTAAACATTTATTTTTTAATATATCCTTAATCCCAACTTTGATCATAAAACTATGATCCATAAATTTCAATAACCTATGACAAGGTAGATAAATCCCATGATTCCAATGTCAAGCATGATGATCTCAACCACACTAATTCTCACCATGCCATCTATAAGGATCCACTTCTAAATCATCAATCTACTACTCAACCTCCTTCCTCTAATGTTTTGGAAGCTACTATTGACCTTCACTATACTACCAGTGATGAAAATGTAGTCAACATGAACCACATGAGGGGTGTATTTTCTTACATTGAGCCTTATCCACATTATAAAAATGTTACTTTTCCCACTTATGTAAATATTTTAGAAAAATACCCATATCATTATTTGGATTCCCACTTAGCTCCTATGACTACATTGACTAGATCAATGCAGTCACCTTTTTATTTCCAATTGTATCAAACACTTCGATACAATCTAATAATATTCTTGCCATTATATCAACTAGTTTGATACAATATGTATGTTTTCACCCCTCTTTTATTATTACATTAGGTATCCTAATACAATCAATTATTCCTAGACCAAAATTGACTACATTAACTAGCTTGAAGTATTTTTTCCTATCCCAATCTTGTATCTAATACATCAACTACCTTGATGTAGGAAATTTATAATTCTCCTATGTAATAAAATACATCAACCTACTCGATTTAGTATATTACTCCTAACCAAACTACATATTTTGGGTCAAAATCAAATAATTATTATTCTCTTTAGTTTAAGTGTACTTCAGCCCCTCTTTCAACTAAATTACCTAAATACTACACACCTTTATCTCAGTATAGCACAATTCCTTTAAGATTTGATCAATTGGAACCCTATTGTAGAATATCTCAAGTCCCTTATCAAATTCCTTTCCTTCATATCATGAGGACTTCCCCTCAAAACTATAATTGATTAATGCAATTTCTATTTTAAATAAACATCCATTAATCTCCACCTATGGGGAAAGAAGCAACCTTGCTTGGGTCTAAGTATAGTATTGATAAACAACATGAATAAATGTCCATTCAAGTTTAAAAAACTTTAGATGCCTCTCTCTATCACTTAAATTCCATATTACTTCCATGATCCTCTATGAAACAATAATTCATGTGGATGATCATCCTCCATTCATTAGTTTCAAAGATAGTGGCATTCAATTCAAGTGTGCTTTCATTGATGAAGGTATTTGATCTTGTGTCACTTCCCTTGATTTCATCAAAACTCTTGGATACTCTAAATACAACCTTAATATAGAAAAATCACATGCCAAGGATATAATACAATACCAATTCCCCTTCTTGGTTGTGTTTGGATCCCTATCACAGTCCCTCCCATCATGGTTAGAGTTAAGTTCATGATTTTTAACTTTCCATTATCTTATAACATTTTACGTCATCGACCATGGATGCATCACATGAGATCCACCACATTTTATACCTGTCATTTTGTTATTTTTTATGGTATGGTGTTATATATAATATTAAATGTAATACTAACACTTAGAATTTCAAACAATTATAATAACATGGTGTTTTTAAAATACCTATCCTGAAATATTTTCCTAGCATCCCATTTTACAAATATCAATGATTCATTTATCCCATAAATTCTAATTGGGGTTATAATAGACACTATAAACTTGTAGGAAACATAACACCTAATCTCTTAGATTCTAAAGATGACACCCTATGAGATCAAAACATTAGATCTCCCTTCTAGCATTATTAATCAGCTACCCCCTTCTTTATAACTTTATTCTTGTAAAAAATCAACCAATGAGTTTCTTATTTCAATAGTTATGCCTTAATAGTCAAATATTCACTCTTCCTTGACCAATTGAGTGATTCATATCTTCTATATTAAACTTCACACCTTTTATTATGATGAAGGTTATTCTTTATAAGACCCTTTTTTATCTATCTATGCCCAAGCCAAGGATGTGGAAAACCTTCACTATTGATCTTCATTAAAGCATTATTATAAGTATAATTTACATTCACATAGCATTAATTCAATTTATTTTGTTCCTTTTCCTTATAAACACTTGACATTATTTCTTCTTCAATTTATGTTCATATGTCTACGATGGAATAGGTATCAACTTCCTCACATTATACTCTAGTCACTTCTAAGCCTCTTTGTATTATGTTCCTTGATAATTCCATGAAAATACCATATTATTTTACCATATTTTATGGTCCTTCCATAATCTTTCCTCTTATTATGTTATCCACATTACTCAAACCAACACTGGGGTAATATATTACAGACATAGTTATATCGCCTAGTCATGATCCTACTTGTAGATACTTTGATGATGATATATTTTATAAAGTTATAACCAGACCCCAATATGACTCCCCACCTATATAATGGTAATATGATCCATATTATGTGTTTCACAAAATATTTGGTCATTAGGCTAAGGATTGTCAAGTATACTTGAGATTCATAGCATAGGATCAACCATAAGGCTCAATTCTTACCACAGATAGTAGATATATAATCATCTACTTATAGATGTATTATTGTTTTCATGACACAATTATGCATACCTATACCCATTAACAAACTTTTTTACAATATATTGATGCACTTTATCCTAAAATAACCAAGACTTCTAATGACCAAAACCTGCCACCTCCCAAGCTATCTCTAGAGCATATCCACAAGCACAGGGAAGTTTATTATCTATGGAATTAGTACACTAAACAAGATATATAAAAATATAGATTATTCTATCAACATTTCTATGATTTTTTGAGACCTACACCTTCACCCTCTCATCAACGATCCCAAGGTCATGCTCAGATAAAGTGTTAACCTTTTCCTTGACTAGCACCTTCTCATATATCATAGGATATCATCTACACACCAGTGACAATTCCTCATATTTATTATCCTTTATATGAGGCACCATTACCTCATCCTTATTATTTTTCTAGTACATATACTTTATCCATATAATTCATGCATTGATCAATCCTTGCACAAATCTGTATGAAGATAGATGAGACTATGATTAGATCTATATTTCAATTACAATAGGACTTATCTAATGTTATTGATGATGTGTGTATGTATAAATATATATCAACATTTATGAACACATTTATGTGTAATACCATATTATTATTCACATTGTCACATGATTGAATTTGACATTTACATTTATGATGCCTTGCTTTATATATCTTGCTTATATCATGGTTAACTTTCATTTCAGCACTATAATTTTTTAGTATTTAATTTACATTTATCTTATTTACACCATTATTTCCCTTTTGATCCTTTGGTACTTACTTTTGGCCTTTGTTTCTATATTTTAACTTAGGTAAGACCTTTGAGATTTAATTTATCATGATTTACTTTTTCTCTATGTGATATTTTTGGGATGTCATTTATATTCCACCATCTTTTGGGATGATTCTTACTTCTATTTTTGTTTGTGCTAAATTTTTTGTAGGTTAGTATAGATTCTTATCGATATAGATATCATATCATATCCCTATCCTTTGTAGGATGGATTATTAGGGACATGGATATCATAGCATAGACCTATAATTTCATAACATTATTTTAGCCCCTTATGATCAACTATGAACATACCCATCATTGTATTACTTATTACATGGATGGATCTGTCAGCTCCTAGTTTTACACCTCTATCACTTATATTTTCACACTTGAAGAGAATGGAAAACATAGATGAGAATCTAGATGATATGTCATTGTAGCTAGGGGAGGGTTTGGCATCTAGAATTAACTAAATAGAGAAAATGATTGAGAGGCACATATAGAGGGTATGGTTAGCTCCCTACTACTTCTAGCTCTACCTGAACCAAGGTGAGAGGACCTATGGGGTAGCTTTCTCATATGGAGTGATTCTAAAATTCAACCTCTATGGGGATTATTGGCACAAGGGAATAAAAATCTAACTAGAACACAACTAGACTCGCTCACTCAACATGGGAAGGTTGTCACATAAAATGAGTAAATGTTCAAAGTCAGATACAAGCTACTGAAGATAGATATGAAAGTGACTAAAATATTCATTATAAATCATTTTCAACAAAAAATGGGTTGAATAGAAGACCATAATGTTAGGATTTAAATTACAAAACATTGACACATATTAAGTATATAATATTTATGCATTTGCAGCCAAACAACACTCATACTATGTAATTAGGTGTGTTATTCGTGAGGTAAGAAAGGGTAGGATGAGTTAGATAATAATACAGAGGAAGGGAATGGTGGTGTGCTATAATTTTTTTAAGCAACAAGGGATCTTACAACATTCATGACACTGTTCTTAGCAAATATGTAGTGGAAGACTCAAATACAAGCTAATGGGAAATACCAAATGGTCCCTAAAAACCTAGAGCATACACTACAACTAAACATTCAATAAAATTTTTCCTCTCAAATATGTAGACCTAGGGTGTCCTAAAAGGTCATTCAATAACACATTTTCAAATTTAAACTACAAAAATGGATTTACAACTTAGATCTATGATCAAGATGATAACCAGTAGTGAATATAAACCTAAATATCCAATCAACAAGACTTATAAGACATATTACTACACTTCATCAATAAGAAAGAGAAAAGAACCATATGCATTCTCATTAATCTTGAAAATAAATTTTACACACATAAATTTTTCAAAATGTTTCCAAAAGGACAAGCATGGTGAGTTTTCTCTTTTGACAAGGGAGACATATAAACATGCTCTCAAAGCTTGCTAATGGTTGTATAACTAAAACCACCTTAGCAAGAGAGATAAGATCTACACATAGTAATTGATCCTATAAACTCTTGTTGAACCTAGATTTAGAAAAAATGGACACCTAAAACAATGACCAACAACAACCCACACATAATGACCAGCACAATTTCTAACTAACCAACCTCTTGAATAGAAGACAAACCTTCTATTTATACATTTTAAATCTGGGACTTTGGGTCACAATTTTTCAAAATTTCAAAACAAACTTTTAAGTCTACCAAGATGCTTCCAACTAGATAATATTCCTTTACCACACCTAAAACCTTCATGTAACTATAAGGAAAATGATTACTCTAACTACCTCTACAAATAATGATGAATATTTGGATCACATCCTTTGATATCTCAACTAGAAGTGCCTTTCACATGAGTTGGAGAATATTTATGGTAGAGGGCCAAAAAAACTTTTTATTCATGTGAAACCACCTAAATATGCCTTGGACCACTTGCTTGCATAGCTAGAACGTTCTAGATAACTCCTCTTCCTCTTTCTATGCCATGGAATAACTTGTCCTTACAATGATTTCTTGGGAATATTCTAGATCCATGGCTCCTCAATAAATCTTCCTTGGAGTGGCCCACTATGAATTTATACTTTAACAAGGGCCCAATTACTTTAGTATAATTTTGGGTAATAACACTGGATCTCACCTGAGGATGCATACCCCCTGAAAGTGTGCAAAGAACCCCAAAACATAAGACCAGGTGCCAATCCATTGGGTCATGGAGTCAAAACTTAAAATTTTACCGAAAACACTTATGAAGGCTCAATAAAATAATGGTAGACTTAACAAAAACAAATTAGGAGGATAATAAAATAAACACAAGATAAAAAAAATAAAATGAAACTATACAAACAAGGCCCAAAATAGAGGGGATACAAAATAATGAAATAACAAAAAGACCAAACATTATATAATTATGTATATAGTTGAAAATGGACTCAATTAATGAAGTGTTTTAGATGTCTACCATTAACTAATAGCTTCAATATTTCACCATCCAAGTCTTTCAAGAAGAAAGCATGCTCCCTAATTTGGTATTCAATAGAATAGGGACCCATACTTAAAGCATCAAATTTTCCATGCTTACCTTTCTCTTCATGTCTGTTATCCCAAAGTAGAACCAGATCACCTACTTGAAAGGTTCTTAGAGTAACCTTCCTGTCAAATATTTCATTCATATTTTATTTGATTTTTAGGTGTCTTTCATGATCTTGTCTTTAAATTTCATCAAGCTCAATAATATGATTCATCCTACTTTCATAGTGGTTTATCTTCTCATCATCTTCTAGTTATTACATAAGCTGATAGGTGAGAAAGTTCAAATTTATAGGCAAAATTGCTTAAGATCCATAAAAAAACCCAAAAATGCTTTTTATTATAGCTCTCTTAGGCATAATCCTATTAGCCCATAGGTAAAACTTTAGTTGTTCACCCCACTTCCTTTTATTTGCTTCCAATGTTCATTTGATGATCTCGAGCAAGTTTTTATTACTGGATTCTGATTTCCCATTCCCTTAAGGGTTGTAATTGGAAGATAGGTCAATTAAATATCATACTCTTTGCACAATGCCACTAAAGGTTTAAATTTTAAAATCATTAAATTATTAGCAATAACTTTAATAGCCACACCAAATATACAAATAATCTAATTTAACAAAAAAGCCATAACTACCTAGGTTGTTGTTTTCTTTATAGGGGATAGTTAATTAAAAATAGTATCCATCTATGTATATCATGTAATGAATCAAAAATTTCTCCAATAAAATCCATTCCCCATTATCTAAATGGGCCTTTAATCATCAAAATCTACAAGGGAAGAGAACTTGAATATTTCATCCTCCCAGCAAAGTACCGACATTTCTCATACTTTCTGACTTTCTAAGCAACATCTTTAAATAAGGATGACCACTAATAACCATCTCTTAGAATTTTATAAGTTGTAACCTTAGGTGTAAAATGTCCACCATGACATACTCCACTATGGAATTCTTTAATCAAGTCAATAATTTTCTCTTCCAACACACATCTTAGAACCCCATCTGGATTCTTCCATGCTTGTCCATTCTCAGTTAAGAGGTATTTTTGGGAAATAGTTTTTATAGTTCTTTAATTCTTATCCAAGTCAAGGGGATAGTTCATATTTTTCTAGTAAACAATATCTCTATACCATGGAGACATGTGAAATTGACTCAAAGAATCATCAACATTAAGGATAGTAGTGTTTACCTCAATAGCTTGCAAATTGGTCTCAACCATAAGCTTGGCTAGACCCATCCCTCTTAATAACTTGGTGGTATAAATATCCATGTCATACTCTTGTAAATTATTGACCCACCTACATCTCTTTTTGGATACATCAATCTAAATCACTATGTCCTTCATGATGGTATGTGGGACATAAACAACAATATTTGAACTAAGAATATAAGGCATAAATGTCTTGATAGCTTTTAAGAGAGTAAAATATTATTTTTCCATGATGGTATAATTTAGTTCAAGACCTTGCATAGATTTTATAAAGAAATTTATAGGCTAATCATGACCATATTTATCCTTTTGCAACATGATATAAGCAATAGTATTATATGATGCAAAAGAGAATATTTGGAATGGCTTTGTATAATTAGGGCTGACTAAGACAAGAGTAGACTTTAAAGCTCCCTTTATGTCATTGAATTCTTACATGGCCCACTTGATGATCTGGTCCTTCTTCATCATGAAATTAATGGGCAAAGTAATCTCTAAAAAACTAAGCACAAACCTCCTTACAAAATTAATTTTTCCAAAGAAAGACTAAATTCCGTTCTTAGACTATGGGATAGGCACTTTGTCAATGGATTCTACCCTTTTAGGGTCAATCATGACACCATCTTTGGACACTATATGTCCCAAAAACTTGGCCTTTTATACTCCAAAGTGGCACTTATTAGTATTAATAAAAATGCCGAACTACCTATATATAATTAGCATCCAGATGTTCTAAATGTTTTCTCTAGTCTTGGATTACACAGTAATGTCATCCTAATACACAGTAATAAATTGGTTAATTATCTCTACAAAATCAATGTCCATATCTCAATGGAACATTTCACCAACATTCATCAACCCAAAAGGCATCTTCATATATACATACATTCCCCAAGGCATTATGAATGCAATCTTGGGTCTCTTAGATTCCTTTACCATAACATGGTTATACCTTGAGAAACCATCTAATGTAGACAACATCTCTGATCCAGTAACACTCTATAGTAGGTTGTCCTTATTAGCAAGGGGATAATTATCTTTCAAATAAGATTTATTCAAATTTCATAAATCCACAGACAAGTGGATGTCACCTTTCTTTTTTCTCATAGGGACTAAATTTGCAACCCATGATGAATACTTGATGGGCTGAATGATACCACCATCCCTTAGATTCTTTAACTCATCATAAATTTCAATGGCTAAGATGGGGTTAATAGGCCTTTGTTTCTACCTAAAAGGCTTGCTATCAAGCTATAATGGGGTGACATGTTGGAACAAGTCTTCATTATATGCTTTTAGCTTGGAATAAGATCATGATAGACAATCCTAGTACATTCATTAGCAGTTGCATGTAAGCTTGTTTCTCAGCTACACTCAAGTGAGTACCCCACCAAACCTTCCTTGGATTCTCATGAGAACACAAGTTGCACTCAAACATGTCTTTTGTGATGAATGAGTCTCTTGATTTGATTATATCAGCCCCATCAAAAGATGCTTCTAAACTTACCAATCCTCTAGGGAGCATGTTTGTCTTTAGTTGAATGATGTCCTTTCCAAATAGGGTTTCTTTTCCATCACAAACCTAAACCATAGATTCCAAGTCTATGAGATAATCATGGAACTCAGCTTTATAAATTAAAAACCTATTAATCTATTCATCATCATCAAAGACCTACCAATGATGAACATTATTTGGGATTAAAGGCTTGACAAGCACCTCCACTTGATACTAATAATGAGGGCTCATACTAGCAATATAAAATTGAGCACCTAACCCTAAAAATTAGTCATCCTCTTCATTGAAACTTTTATCATGATAACAAATGTTGAATGCATCAAAGAATTCAAGAAAATCCAAAACAACATTTTGATATTATTTCAACCTTTTATGTTTGATGGCATAAACACTATGGACTTGCTTAACCACTAACTCAGAATCTCCCTTAATAATCAAAATTTTAATTCCATATTCATGGTTAATCCTTAAACCAAGTATAAATGCCTCATATTTAGTAGTATTATATATTCACTCAAAGGATATTTGAAAATAAAACATGAAACATTTACCATTGGGGGCATAAAAGATAACCCTGGCTCCATTTATAAGATTGGATCAAGCCCCATAAAAATACATCTTTCAAACTACACCCTCTTTGTTATGTTCAACATCAATAACAATAGGTTGTTCACTAGTATCAACTTTCCCAAGAAAGTTGCTTAAGTCAACATCAGTGTATAATACTTCATTCATAGATCATTTTGGATATTCAATTACATGCAACATCTTTGGCTCTCTATAAATCTTGACCATCTTACCCTCCAATAGAATAGTGGCATAAGACAAGCCCATCTATACACTTCCACCCATGCTATTAGCCCATTTTTGTGACAACATCATCCCTCACTTAGTTGGGTAATCTACAACTACCACATCTATATTCAGATACTTACTCGGATGAACTACCAATTGTACTACCAACCCTTTAACTTTTCCAATAATTGGAACTTCTCATGAGTCCATGGAATAACATTTTCCAAAGGCTGATGTAATATTCACCCTAAGCTCATTTAGGACACCCAAGGGCATCACATTTTAAGAATAATCAGAATCAAAGATATAGTTGTGGATAATTAGACCAATGATCATTAGGGTTGTATTAAATGGATCCACATTTAGCTAACTTTATATCAATACAGTTCCTAAATAGACCTCCAGAGTAGGTTCAACAACCTCTTATGATTCTTCATCACTTTCTAGGGGTGTTTGGGGTAAATCAACTCATTTTCAACTAATTTCTCATCAAAATCTAAGTATTCAAATGACTTATTCCTATGTTTAGGTATTATTTATTAGAACACAACTATCTACTGAGAGGGGGAGGTGAGTTAGTAGATTGACTAAATTAGTCCTTTTTAAAACCTTTTTAAAAAAATAAATTATAATGGACATGTAGATTAAAACATATATGTAGAGATCACACACATAAAAACACTAACACCATATGTATACATGGAAAACTCAATATGGGAAAAACCACAGTAAGAATAGTTGTTAAAACATACTATTCTAATCTAGCCTCATTAGTTACACATTTAAGGTCACCAATCCTAAGGAGACACCAATCCCCTAGTTTAAGAGCACCCATTCCCTAACTGAGCACCAACTTAGCTTATCTAATGGCATCCACCAATCAAATCTATATGAAACTACAATTTCAAATTACAATATAGATTCATAAATGAATATAATTCTTTATTTTATATTATATGTCTAGTCTATAACTGCTTATACTTTTCACTTCATCTCCCTCTTCTCCTCCACTCTACCTCTCTACTTTTTTGTCTTTATATATCTCTATTTGATGCACTTCATCTCCCTCTTTCTCTCTACCTCTCTCTCTCTCAATTTGACTCTACTAAATAGCAATAGAAATAGATCCAAAAATGTTTTATGCATCTTAGATGACATATAAATATAATTATTTAATCTAGGGTTTCATATCTTCTTTGTGTTCACACTAGTTTGCTAACACATCATGCTTAGTTCTGGACTTAATTCATATTTTTTGAACAAATTTCTCGCATCTTGAACTCATGCATCACCACCATGATTATTGGTATCATTACTATATTTAGCATATAATGGGATTTAGTTTTGATGTACATGAATATTTACATAAATTTGATCAATTACAACAATCAAATTCATTTTTTATGTCATGATTTATGACTTAACTACAAGTTTATGCATGTTTCAATGCTTGACTATTAGGATGAACATATCTTTAAATATCGACCATTGATATTAAGATTCATGCTAAGATATGATGATCATTATTTAATCTTATCAACTTTAAAATGCATCCATTAGATCAATTTTTTATAGGATTACATTCTCTATTCAATCTTTGTATGCTTTTGGACTTTAATTATTCAACTTTAAAATATGTTCATTGTTCTTTATGATCAGAGCTTCCACTTGTTATATCTTCATAGTTGCATGAGCTTTATCTATGTCTATGGTTAAACCTTGAGAACTTGTTCCCATTTAGTTAACTCACTCCATTGGATCTTCATTTCATGATCAACCACTCATCGTTCGATCTTTTGATAAGCTCAAACTTTATTTTTGATGAGCTCCCATGAGTGTGACACTTATCACTAACACATTGCTCATTGACTATTTGACTTCACTATGTGTTGTTGTATCTTCAATGTATGATTAAACACTCACCATTAGATCTTATAACAAGATCAAACTTTACCTTGTACAAATTTTATTATGGGGACCATCTCATTATTCTTATAAGGCTAACTTTTCACCTTCATATCTTTTGCTTCGCTCATCTGCCTATTCTAAAATTTGGACCATATAAACTAGGAATGATAATAAACAAACTTATATGCTCATTTATTCCTAAATCCTTTGCATGTGATAGATATAATTTCATTAATTTTCTCACTCAGATTCCTTTGCTATAAAGCTAACTATGCTTAGAACTACCTGGAAGTCTAACTTTGTTCTTGCATAACTTTTGATATACTTCATCGTATGACCTATAATTTAAATAATAAGATCTTATCACATAGTGTATTCTATCCATATATTCATTTACTCCATAAAACTTCATATGTAAAATATATGACATCATAGAAATTCCTACTCAGCTTATCTTTATCATTTTCAAATTTGGTTGTGGGAAAACATAGTCAAAATACCTAGGAGCCTAACTTTTCTCATACATATAATTTGTCACACTACATCGTGTGACCTAAGATTGAGTGCATAGAAACTAGACACAAAAATGAAAAAACCCATATGATAATTTTATCCTAACACATCCATATGTGTAAATGCTGACCTCATCAACACACTTTTTTGGCTCTATTTGAACCCTTCTACAAATTTGGCTATGTATAGAAATTTAGTGAATTTTATTTGAGTAGAAAAATTTACATCCTTATATATTATTTTTTACTTCATCACATGAATTTAAATTTAGTGCATAATAACTAGGGACTAATGTGATCAAAACCATATAACCAACTCCCCTAGACTTATCAACATGTGGCAATGGTGACACCAATAAACTACCTTCACAAATTATCCTATCATAGACCCAATATGTCTAGATGAAAAATATGAAGAACCAAATTAATTCCACTGATGAACACAAGCACTCCAATCATCTTTAACCTCTGATAGGATCCCTTTCAGAAAAAATAATCACCATATTTATACTTGAGCATCAATGACATCCAAAATGCCAATAATCCCCCTTTTGACATCAATGACAATCATATTGCAAAAATTATTAATAATTCAATAAGTGGCACAGTGATTTTTAATTGGCTCAACACTTGGGCCATATCACATATGTTATACTAAGGAAGAGGAGTGTTTGATGGAAGGGTAATAACACCTTTATCTAGAATACAATCACTTAAGGTTTGAAGTGGAGTAGGTTGGGATGGATTAACATTCTTATTAGTAACCTTTAAAGGTAGATTTGTCGTAACATCATTATCACCCTTAGGGATACTAGACAACATGGGTTCCCTACTCTTAGCTAAATCACCTGTAAGCTTAGCAAATTGGGAAACTAGTACAAGTTTGGAAGCTTTAGGGAATCTCATGGTTTTATTAGCTTCTTTATTAGCATCCCCTACCTTTGGATTTGTAGGGGTAGTGTCTTAAGGAGTAATAGCTTGATATTTACTTCTCAAGTGATATTCTTTCTCTTGGTTCATTATTGCATTAATTAGTAGCTATCTCTCCTCAATTGATGAAATTCCTCCATCATATTTATTAATCATCATTGATATTAGAAAGTCAAAATCATGAATGGGTAACTCATATGCATGTGCCATATTTACATCACAAGAAAATTCACAAGTTGGGACATATACATTTTCAACCACACTCCAAAACTGATTAACAATAGTAGCACTTAGTAATTCTATGGAGGTGTTCATCTCATTTTTTTTGGATTTGATAATTGAACATCAAAATCTCATCATCAGATGATGCAGACTCAAGTTCATCTATATCTTCATAGATTGGTTTAGTTGTATCACATGGAGGGTGTGGAAGGAAGCACTTGTCATACCAATTAATGTCTAAATTAGAATTCAAAGCATTTACCTTGGCATTTAAAGGATTAGGCATGTCTTTTCTATCCACTTTATTCTAATTTTTATCTATTACTTCTTCATGTGTAGGCCTCTTCCCTCTATTATTATCTCGATGGTGGAAAGTAGGCCTTCCTTGTGCTTGATTCAAATTTGGATCCCACTCTTGACTATTAGATACATGAGGGATCCCTTTTCAGCTCTAGCCAACTTATATGACATTTATTTGATAGCAGAGGCCATAGTTTGAATAGTATCCTCAAGGTTGGTTGTCTTTGTGGAACTATGTATTTTTTAGATTGACTAATTTCACATTAGCCCATTTGTTCATGGGATTTCCCATAGCCTTTATGTTATTTTTAATTTAGATAGCCATATTTAATGCCAACTATAGGCTCATGGGAGCCTTGTACCTCAAATATTTTGTAGCATTCTTGTCAAAAGAATCATAGTATTTTATCAAGCACATTTTATCACTAGGCTTGATGTTTTTGCACAATTGCATCATAGTTTTTTTTAATCATGTATTGAATTATTGAACACACTCATTGGGGTTGTTCTTAATGTTTTTTAACTCAGCCAAAAGGAACCTCAAATCAATTTTATCACTAAATTGAATTCTAAAAACATTCCTCATTTCTTCCCATGAATCAATGTATCTAGGGGGAAGAGAGTTGAACCATTCATGAGTGTCTTCCCCTGGTGTATGCACAAATAGCTTAATGCACACATATTCATGCTCAACCTTATAATATTCAATAATATTGTGAAAATCCCTTAGGTTTTGATCACCACTCACTACATTATTCCATTTGAACTTTGGAAGGCATTTCCTTACTTCATTTCGGACTTCATTAGGGTAACCTTCCATGTTAGCAAATTTTATAGGCTTGAATGTAATAATTTGTAATGTAGGAGATTCATTCTCATCTGGGTCCCTATGCATCATGATTTATTCAATTAGAGGTTCAAGAACAAATGGCAAAGGGATATGAGGGGATGAATGAGGTGGACTTGGTGAATCAAACTTGGGAGGGGATTCAGCTGGTTGAGGAGTTAGGTAATCAATGGGACTATAGGTTTTAGAATCAATAAAATAGCTATGATAGTCCTCAATAATGGGGATCTCAACAAGATGTTCAAGATTATTAGGATCTTGATAGTCCTTTATAGCTAAATTTTGCCTTTTAATAGGCTTCCAAACTTGTCTCCCTATTATTTGAGGAATATTTAAGGGTGGAACAAGTTTCTTAGATGGATCACCTTTGAAAGATGATCTCAATCCTTCCATCTTTGTAAATATAAAAACACTCAAAGCTAAAAGTTAGCAAAATAATATTTAGAATAGGCACTAATTTTTCTTGAAACTACGTGATAAAAATCAGAGTCACCATTAGAATCACAATTCTAGAATATAAAAAAATAATAAACTAATAGTGATACATGCTAAAATTAAACTTGTTGAAGATAATGATGAGATATAATACAAATACACTAAAATTTTTAGAATAATGTTCAAAATGGACAAAACACCTTTCAACATGCAATGTTAATATCTCTTTGCACTAAACATAGTAGAAGTCAATTATCAAGCCTTAAAAAAACACCTGACACATCCCCAGTGGAGTGATATGATGTTGATGGCCAAGATAATCTAACAGTATCAAATAACAAGTAGAGAATCTTCAAACTTGAAATACTTACATCTCTAGCTCTTTGCAAGAGTCCCCAACAACACAAGTGACCTGGACTTTAATTTAGTCCCCAGTGATAGCATGAATCAAATATGATCAGAACAGCACAAAGAGGTAGAGAACTTGAAAAATGATAGCATCTCTTTGCAAGAGTCCCTAGTAACACAAGTGATCTAAAATTTAATTTCATCCCCAAAAAAGATGTTAGTTGAGTGTTGGTTCCCAGTTGTACACCTCTATCACTCAGCCTTTCACACTTGAAGAGAATGGAAAAAATAGATGAGAAACCCAATGATATGTCATTATATCTAGGGGAGGGTTTGACATCCAAAATTAACCAAATAGATAAAAGTATTGAGAGGTACCTATAGAGGGTATGGTTAGGTCCATGATAATTTTGTCTCTACTTGAACCAAGATGAGAGGACCTATGGGGCAGCTTACTCACACGGAGTGATTCTGTAATTTAACCTCCATAGGGATTATTGGCACAAGGGAACACAAATATAAATATAATGTAAACAAAATTGCTCAATCCACTTGGGAAGGGTTGTCACACAGAATGAGCAAATATTCTAAGCCAGATACAAGCTACTAAAGATAGATATGAAAGTGCCTACAATATTCAATCTAAATCATTTTTAACAACAAAGGGGTTGAATAGAAGATCGTAATGCTAGGATTTAAATCATAAAATTTAGAAACATGTTATGTATATAATATTTATGCATCTGGATGTAAACAAAAATCATAATATGCAATTGGGTGTATTATTTGTAGGGTAGGATGAGTTAGATAATAATAAAAAGGAATGGCATGGTCGTATGCTAGAAATTTTTCAAACAACAAGGGATCTTATAATATTCATGACACTATTCTTAGCAAATATGTAGGGAAAGGCTCAAATACAAGCTAATGGGAAATACCAAATGGTCCCTAAAAACCTAGAGCATACATTGTAACTAAACATTCAAGAAACTTTTTCTTGTCGAATCTATAGACCTAGGATGCCCTAAAAGGTCATTCAATAACACATTTTCAAAGTTAAACTATATAAAGGGATTTACAAACTATATCTATGCTCAAGATGACAACCAGTAGTGAACATAATCCCAAATATCCAATCAGTAGGACTTATAAGACATATTATTACACTTCATCAATAAGAAAGAGAAAAGAACCATAGTCATTTTCATTAATATTGAAAATAAATTTTATACATATCAATTTTTAAAAATGCTACCAAGGGGAGAAGCATGGTGAGTTTTCTCTTTCAATAAGTGAGACATATAAACATGCTCTCAAAGCTTGCTAATGGTTATACAGCTACAACCACCTCTACAAGAGAGACAAGATATACACATAGTAATTGATCCCAAAAACTCTTGTAGAACCTAGACTTAGAGAAATTGGACACCTAAAATAATGACCAATAACAACCCACACATAATGACCAACACAATGGCCAAAAAACCAACCTCTTGAATAGATGACAAGCTTTTTATTTATACATTTTAAATCTGGGACTATGGGTCACAATATTTCAAAATTGCAAAACAAAATTTCAGGTCCACCAAGATGCTTCCAACTAGAGAATATTCATTTTCCACACCTAAAACCTTCATGTAACTATAAGGAAAATTATTACTCTAACTTCCTCTATGAGGAATGATGAACATTTGTAGCACATCCTTTGATATCTCAACTAGAAGTGTCTTTCACATGAATTAGAGGGAGAATATTTGTGGTACAGGGCCAAACAAACTTTGCCTTCATGTGGAACCACCTAAATATGACTTGGACCACTTGCCTACATAGTTGGAACCTTTTATACAAATCCTCTTGCTCTTTTCATGCCATGGAACAACTTTCTCTTGCAATGATTTCTTGGGAATATTCTGGATCTATGGTTGCTTAAGAAATCTTCCTTAGAGTGGCCCACTAGGAATTTATACTTGACAAGGACCCAATTACTTTAGTAAAATTTTGGGTACTAACATAATATTTCATGATCCTCATCTTTACCTTATTTCCTTTTATTTGAGACACACATAGGTTAGTTTTGAGATTTCACACTTACTTTTGGGTAAGTCAAGGAGTCTTTAGACATCATGATCCCTAGGTCATTCTCTCTAGTGTCCAAGTGTAATCTCTCTTTTGTTAGTTACCTATATCATTAATGTTTGGCTCTCTAAATCCATATGGAAGAGGAATAGAAAAAATCCACAAAAGATAAAATCCATGTCATACAAGAAAAATAAAATGGTGTAAGGAAAAAATAATCTTAAAACTCATATCACACTAAAAGATGTGATATATTTCTGGCACATCTCATATCCTAGTTGAAACTCAAACTCCATATTTAGCCTCATTATAAGGTTGAATTCCATTAGGGTGTGGTAGTCTAGTATACTAGGATAGGATGTCTCATTATATCATATACTTATAGTGTCATCTACTTTCTCACACAAGTACCCATTCTTTGTAATAAACCAATTTATCTATAATGGGTCCTGAGGAATGGGGAACAAGTTGTGGGGATGTAAGACCATTTTAATTTTCATGTATATAGTCTTCATGGGATGATTTATGTACTTCACTTGTCATCCCAAGCTTTGTGTTTACTAGTCAAAGTATCCTAGGTCCTTGATGTCACTAGTTCTTAGTACTTACTCATTTGTTTTGTGTGTCTTATTTATATTAAGGATTTCCACATCACCTATGTGGCACTTCACACTCCTTTACATTATATTGCCCCTAATTTTCCCCCGTATGAGTATCTATTTTATTTGATCACGTCCCTAATCCCATTTCCTACTTATACCTCTTCTTTTTTAGTTTGTGAATTGCATTGTAATACCTTAGTTAAGACTAATTTTTCCTCATAAACACCCCATCACATTTGCTTTCCAAACCATCTCATTTTCATCTGAGTCATGTCATTAGATGGTTGTGTTTTCCTCTCTTACGTACTATTACAAGCACTAAGTTTGAGTTTTCATTATTTAGAGCTTCCTATCCATTTCATTCACCCTTACTTGAGTCCACATGTTTATCTTACATTTTGTGTCCTTATTTACATATATTTGTTTAAGTCCTTCTCATTCAATGATATTTTACTTACTTAGATATCATTATTTGAGTCTTTTTCATTCATTGATATTTTAATTATTTACATCTTTGCTAGCATCTATCATTATTAATGTTAAATTTACTTACAAATGTGCCAAAAACCTTTGTGGTGTGTTTTTCATTCATTTTATCATTCACATTTGAATTTTTTTGGATCTTTTTACATTATTTTCATTTTTTTTACCATGCATTTTCTCATATTTGCTAGAAAATAATAAAACATACATCATACATGTTCCCATGTCATGATAAATTATAAACACATGTGCTATAAAGAAAACACATCCATAAAATTAGTCATCCAACAAAAAATTATATATGTAAATGGTTCATCATTGTATACATCATGATATAAAATGATATAATGCAATACAAAATCAGCTCCAAGGCTAAGGTACACCTTGCCCATCGAGTGGATAATGTGATACACTACCCATAGAGACATAACCAGAGTATCCTCTCTACTAATTCCATTATAAGGAGTGTGTCCATGACTACATCCCTTGGATATATCTTTATAAAATAACACATGGGCCTATGAACTCACTAAATGTTCAATTATCAACAGATGTGTGGCCCTCTCTTGAGTGAGTACCTTCTATGCTTACACCTCCCCTTGTCCAACTCTTTATGGTAGTTCATCATGCACCCCATCTAATGCTCATCTATGTATATCTTGGATAGAATCATTGACCAATCTAAACTAACTTGCATAAGCCCTAGTTGAAGGTACCAATGGATCTATTATCAAAATAGTATCATGCTATGGAAGCATGTCACTTAATATATTATGATGTGAAATTTCCACCATGGTCCTCTATCATTCCTCTTCTGCTAAGAAATATACAAAATGTAAACCAAAATGACATAAAAACTCAATTATATATCCCAATATCTAAATAACATAAATTTATCACTAATATATAGTATGTATCTCTACCTCTAGTAAATTCAAGTAATCAAAACTATATATTTACTCATCCATAGTGGTACCATATTCTCGGCCTCCTATCACCTCCTAGTTAACATGGATCTAAGGTGGTGAAAAACCTCTATACTACCCTAGATTGATGATAGGATCATGATATGCCCTAGGATCTACTTATCACACTATAGTATAGCGAGGTGTTGATTATGGTTTTAGTTTTGTTGTTGCTCTACTACCATCTCTCCTCCTTCAATAATGTGTACTCTATGATGTCATATTTATCATTGTCTCATCACCCTATAATAATGATGCCATATCATGGGTATCATACTAGGTACTACTTTACCTCTTACGCCACATCACTCCCTTAAATGGTGGGCCCAAAATATTAGGATAACTAGCAAATCTACCAGGTGTGGTAATCTAAATTGACCAATAACACAATCATATGGATGAGGCTCTACCTCTCATTGGTTTTTCTTAGTGATCCTCTATCATTATTTCACCTCTATAGTGTTTAGAATTAATGGCCACACATCCATAGTCCCCTAGTATAGCCACCAGATAATCTGACCACACTATATTGTCTAAAATGTAGCCACGTATGTAATGGTCCTCACCTCATGATCGTATATCCACATATACACTCATAAGATGGCATAATCAATGACATGGGGAAACCTTATTAGTTTATACATTAAGAACCTCTCATAAATTTAGATCCCAAAAGAATAATAGGCCCCATGTTCTTTTGTCCTCTATTTAAAATACCATTAAAATCATGCACTAATTAAACCCAAATAATAGAACCTAAATCATAAAATGTGTCATACTCCAGAATAGATCATCACATTCCTATAATATATAAAGGAAATATCCCATTCAACTTTTGATAGATCACTTGAGCTATCACAAGTCCAATCAGATTTTTTTAGATATATGAAATAATAGATATATATACATCAAATAATTATACAACCAACCCTCATTAGTCATACCTCTTTGAACCTATTACCTACATAGCTAATTATTTCCTCTTATAACTTGAATCCTAAGTATCACACACCATTGATGTGACCATGATCAGTAGTCCCAAAATCACATGGACATATTCCAAAATGATTACCACTTCAATATTATCCCCATCCACTACCCACTAGAATTTATCTATCAATCTCTCCCATGATCCTATAACATTACCACTAACTCATGTTTAGTGGAATCCAATGCATGTCCATGATCATGCCGAACCCAAAGATAATCGTTTGTGTTTGATCCACTAGTATACCTATAAAATCTGATAACCATATCACATCTAAGGATCTCCATAGCCTCTGACATCTCTATAAAATGTAAAAAAACAAATCATAAATTACAACTCTATCCAAAATTTGAAATAAAATTTAAAAATAGAAAATTAACATTTTTTTCAACTTAACTACTTCATCAACCATGTATACTACTACATCATCCATCCCTTACTATACTATATTACATCATCCATGTATACTACTACACCATCCATCTATTCATTATTTATTATATTGGCCATGTTCTATGGCATCAGCCTCATTTACACCATCATCTAGGATATATGCCATCAGTCATATTAAGTTTGTTTTCTATGTCATTCTAAACTACATCAGATAGGTTATCTCTTTCATACCATCATCCATTCCATATGACATAAACCATATTGATGATGTTCTTATTGCATCAACCATGACATATAACATCAATTGATAAATTTCTCAACTATATTAGCCAATTCTTATGGTATCAATTAATATTTTTCCCTATTATTTTTCAACTACATCAGCTTGGGCGATACCATTCAAATAGCACAATTATTTTTCCATTGGCCCTAATAAATACCTTAGCCTAAATTTTGACTTTATGTCACCTACTTATTACTCATTCTATTTTATAATCTCATCTTACAGTTGTTAGGGAAAAATATGTTACATGGATTTGTCTTGATGCCTACTTTTCTTAACCTATTTCATTTTAATCGAATACTTAAAATTATTAACTAATGTACCCCATCCCTATATGGATTCAACCATGGAAACAATCCATCCACTGAATCATTCACCTCCTCCTTTGTGGGCCACCATATCTCAAATTAATATATTTTGATACATAGAGATCTAGTTTCTAAAAATAGAAAATGCACAAATGAACAACTTTTAACCATTTTATATTAAAATTTTCAATTTTTTTAGCTTCCAATTATTTACTGAGAGATTCCATATTTCACCCATGTCTTTGTTTCCATATGTTATTTTTATGAAATAGAATAATCTTTAATATATTGGTGAGATAGATAATTTTTAAGTGCTAACAAAATATTTTTACAAAAAAATTGCATTTCATCTTATTTTTGAGATTTGTCTCTTCCTTTGCACATTGGGCACCTCTCATCATCTACTACACAAATTATTTTCCATAGTAACAAGGTAAGTTAAGGTAGGTATTTATATTTTATTTAATTTCATTTATTTTTTTATTCTTACTACATTCAGTTAGCTCAGCTATTATGTTGTTATGTTCTTTCCATAAGCACCATCCCCAATTACACTATTGTAACACTTGATGAGATTCAAGTGGGGAATATGTATACACATAATATTTTTCACTTTTATAATTTATGATGCTTTATATTGTAGTAACCTATAAATATTCAACCTCCCTAAGTGTACTCCTTAAATGGTACACTAGCAAAGGGGTGGATAGGCCTTTGGTGTTTTACTAGATATACTATTACTTATCTATCATTCATGCATCCATTATAGCTTCCTTAGACTTGATCCCATATGTTATCATCATGACCTTTATCTACTAATACATCATTCTAGTTTAATGTATGATTATTATAATTTATCCCTTCCCTACTACATCGAAGTGATCAATGTAGTTTTGAACATGTTGGCATAATCTTCACAACTATATCAGCTTGGTCGACATAGTTTGAGGTAATTTGGCCCATTCTAATTTAAATCAAGTTGTTTGATGGTATTAGCTTAACTTTTGAGATGGATTAGGGATATTGACCACTATAAATATAAATCACCATTTCATTCCAATAGAGATACATTCATTTTGATTATTATTTCTCACATTTTTTCCTTAGATATACAGTTGGAGGAGTTATTGCATAGGATCTTATCTGGTGGAGACTTAGATGCATTAAGAAGATTAATTTTATCTTAGATATTCATTCAACCTTTGAGATCCTTTAAACCAAAACCATATTTTTCAAAGCACCATTGGCTAAGGGGGAGATTGAATCTTGACATTTCCTCTTCAAGGTAAGTATATTCTAACCCTAGCTCTTTCATTTAGTAGATAGAAGTTGCATAACTACTTGGTTAATAAATTCATATCTCCTTGTTTAATATTTCTCTACACTTAGTGTATCTATAGGATTGTTTAAACTTTCCATCTATCCACTTTATGTATCCTAGGCCCCCATTTTCCTATCATGGCTCCTTACCCCTTTTGATATGTTTTTAATTCTTCCCCCTTACTTACATTTCCTATGTGAAATATTATATTATTTAAAAAATAGAGGCCTAGTTAGAACTAATTCATTGTGTTATTAACTTAAAAGATTTGAAACCCTTTGTCTTGACATTTTATTGTATGTTCTATTATTGATAAATTTTTGGTTTCATTTGGTTGCATCTCAAATCATTCAGTATCATTAGGATATATTTGATTAACCTTATCTGAGCCTAAGTATTTTAATATAGGATAGTTTTAGGATGATCCTAGCACATTGCATACACATAATAATGGTCAAAATTTTAATTTATTAATTTTTTTGAATATTCTAGGTTATGCATGTTTTATTTCTTAGACGTATTTTTTATGCCAGACAATATATAGATTTAAAACAATGTATTATTATTATTTGTAACCCTTTCCTTTTCAATTTTAATTATTCTATCCCTTTTTTACTATAATTAGGTTTGTTTTATTTTAATATTATTATAATTTTCTTAGATATAAATTACACATTATTTATGGTTTAGTGTAGTACATTATTTAGGTAAAACCACTTTGCCACACTACATTTTGGTGAATCGAAACTCTCTTGCACCAACCTTATGTTTTCACATTTTGGTGATCCCCATTTCATTTTATGTTCCCTTCTATTTTAGGGTTATATTTTTCCTTCTTTTTCATATATCTATTTTTTTCCAAGGTTCTCTAAACCATTGATTTTTTTGGCCCTCTTATTTAGGTAGCCCTTGCATGTTCCTTGTGTTTCCTTTACTTAGGGTTTTTTAATTCATGTTATATTTATTTAACCCTTCACTTTGTGATTATTCTTATATATAAATCTTATCTCTCTCCATTGTGTTCAATTTGTGTAGGTTTTTTCAATACCATTTTAATATTCATTCACCCTATTTGTTCCCTTGCTTGTTCAATCCTAAGGTTTTATTTATCTTCATATCTTTTTCTCTAGATTCATTCATTCCATTATAGATTTTGTATCTCTTATAATTTATTATGGATAATAATATTCCTTGATGTGATTAAATCATAACATGTTATTCAATGATATTACTTACATGGCATATTCCTAGCTTGTGTGTGCTATTATGTATCATGATGTTTTTAGTGTATAATTTTTTATCAATGCTCAAATCTTTCATTCTAATGATATATCATATAATACTAAATATGGTCTAATACCTTATAAGTTTTATATGATTGTAATGCATTATGTTTTTATATGCCTAATATTTATAGACATGCCTTAACTCCTCTTATGGACTTATATTGTGTGAATTTAGTCATGTCCAATTTTGTGATTATTTATTATGAGGTAGATCATGTTATGACCAAGAATACTAGAGCCAAGAAGGTAATAGACCCTAATATTCCTCAAGCTCCCATGCTTAGATTATAAGCCACTAAATATTTTGATATTGTATATCAATATAAGAAAACTCAATAAAAGATATCAATTTTATAATTATTTACAAGACCCAATGTTTACAAATATATATTTTATAAGGCCTTATAAGACACTAATTTTCCTTATGATACTCAATCTTATCACTTTTCTTTTATTGTTAGATATTTGATTAATAATGATAATTTTTTAATCTTTGAGCACTATTATTTACATCCAAAATCCATTGTGTGTCAACATTTACCATTTCAAATTCAAATTATAATCAATAATCTAGGGATAAAAAAGTTTCATCTGGATAATGGTTCAAGATTAAATATTTTTAGAGAGTCCTTTATGTAACTTGGAACTCGAATAAAAACCCTTGCTAACTTAGATTATGATTAAGGAATTTAATAATGAACCAAGAAAGGTTCTTATAAAAATTACATTGAATATATCCCTTAAACCTAATGTTTTATCGAACAAGTGTCAAATCATACTTAACAATGTGAGGTATAACATTTTATTTGGGGGACCATGGCTTTATGAAATTGGATTTTTCCCATCCACTTTACATGGAAGCTTAAAATTCATATATTATGTAATCTTATATACATGTCCTATGTATGGTGTACCATGTATATATCATAAAGTGATTGAGCTTGAAGACATTGTTTTGCCTCATTTGAATCAAATTCAACCAAATATAGTGACATCTTGAAAATTTATTATAATGAACCAAGTACTAATGTTTGAATTTGGTGGATATAGTAATTCTCAAGAAGATATTGAAGAGAATGATTACCACATAGATGAAAAGTTATTAAATATAAATGTAACACAAATAGACCCTAGAAAATATAGAGATTATATGAGTTTATTTGATATTTTAAAACTCTATATGACTCTTCAAGCCTATGGAATGAAAAAAATATCAAAAAATTCTAAGAGAAGATAAGGGAAAACAACTAGTGAGGGATAAGTGTTATATCTCAAATAAAAATGATAAAGGTGATAATCCTATCCAAGCACCTTAGAAAACTTATGGATTTGGACTTAAGTGTGTAAAAAACATGGTATATGGTGGTAAAGGACTTGGAAAATAAGTACAAGGTATCATTGATCCTATTGTTCTAATTTATCATAAATATAAACAATGAATTAGTTATAAAAATGATGAAAATACACATTAATATCCCAAGTGTGGACATATGAATGACCAATCACATGTTAAAACTAGTTATATACCTTGTCAAAATAATGGTAGATATTTGGGTGATTTTAACATTGTCAGTGGTAAAAATTAATTCCACTACATTCACAACACAATATAATTTCTTAATGTCCACTTTACCAGGTCTACAATGAATCACTCTCGATAAATGGAAATAATAATGTATTAATATTACAATTTTTTTTGGAATAATTGTGTTAACATTTTTTATCTCAACATTTTGGATCACCACCTATGATCCTTCATAAGGTGTTTTTCTCTTGAATAAGGATCATGGGTGTTAATCTAAAATGTTGAGATAAAAGTGGTAACACATTTACTCCAAAAAAACTATAATATTAAGAATAATGAATTTCTCATTAGAAGATGCCTATAAATGTGTGCCTTATTGCATGTTTATTCATATTTCTCCTATAATAGTTCTATTTTTATGCTCAATGACTTATGAATACAATAATGTATGTATAATTTATCAAGGTACATCATCTAATTGTATAATTGTATGATCCATATGCTTTTCCTCCTTTATGTACTTTGCACCTATTATTGTATTACCAAACACAAAATTTTCATATTGACATGATTATCTATCTATGAGCCTCAAACACAAATTCTATTTGAGTTACCAAATAATATATAAATCATAAATCCTCAAAAACATGTACCTAAAATTAAAACACTTACTAATCCACCTACCATAGTAATCTTATTATAACCTCTTGCACCTACACCAAATCCAATTTTTCAGCTAACATTTAGATAAAGAAGTGTGGTAGTTTATAAAAAGATAGAATAGCTAACACATCTACTTGTAATGATAATTATTACACCAATAATTAATATGTTTTACATATTTTAGATTAATATGATGTAGATATAGTAAAACTAAGGTAAATTAATATTTATAAAATATAATGATATGTTTTATGAAATTTAGGAAAACCTAGAAATATGTAAATTAACCTAAGTGACAAACTATTGTTAAAAATTAGGAATAATAATATTGAAAATATCAAGCATTCACTGATTTGAAAAAATTTAAATCTAGAATATTACTAAATAAGGAAAGTGCAATAGAAAACTATAACTTAGCTAGAAAATAATGTTTTGGGATTAATCATAAGTTGAAATTGGTAGAGTGGTTGGGTCTAGTGATTATGAAACTAGATTTGTAGCTAACATGAGCCCTAAACAATAACACCCTAACCTAGATAAGAGGGGGGAACTCTTGACCTATATGAGGCCAATCCTTTCTAATAGATAGTAAAGAACTAGGATTTCTTGGTTTTGTTCACCTTTTTATATATGTTCTATGTTTTGTGTAAGAGATTATGTTTAGTTATAGAGACCACTATATGACTATTTTTCCTTCAAAACCCTAGCTCCTTGACATGTGAATACCAATGCAAATAAATGATATAAAATGGGTTAAAAATTTAATTTGGGTGTGACCTAAACACCCCATGTGCTAATCATTTCCTACATACCAATACTTCAAAAAGAGGGATCAAACTTCATGTATTTCTCCCATTCTATAGTGGTGTATGAATAACTAGTGAAAAGTGATAGATGTTGATTCAATACTTGTGTGATTAAGTTACTTAACCATGAATTATGACCTTAGATATGTATTTAGACTTTAGATCTTACATACTAGGGTTGTATGTAATCAAAATTAGGAGAAATAGTGAATTTTATCTCAATGTGCAATTAGAATTATGGTGCTTTTTAGTGTGGAATCCTCCTCTATGCCAAATAGTTTGAAACGTTTTTATGTAGTCATATATTTGAAATTCCTTTGAATGGGGATTATTATGGACATATGCCAACCTTTCCATAACTTTGAATTTTACAAATTAGTCATTATTTGGCAAGAGGAAAAGATAAGGGGATTAGATAATAGAGTGGATCATTCATGTCCAATAGGGTGTTGTACAATTGGTATAAACAATAGTGTTAAGCGTATATCAAGGCTTTGATTATGTCTAAATTTAATAACATGATGGATAGGTTCATTATATGGTTATCAATCAGCTTAGAAAAGTGAGTTCTCCATGCATAATGTGGTTGAAAGTGATTAAAAGGGCCCTAAGATAGGTTCAAAACTAAGTGTGTAAAGGAGTGATCAAAAGTCCATTGTTTTTAATTAAAGGTTAATTTATGCATCTAAATTTACCCCCCTTTAATTCTATTAATACAAAAAATTAAAATTACTAAAATAAAAGGAAAAATGCATACCTGAACTTACATATGAATCTAGTCCTAAATGTAAGAAACAATGATTAATTGTGTTCCATGTAAACCTACAATAAAACATATGTAATATCAATATTTACTTAATATTAATATAAAAAATCAAAATAAAATAAACGTATAGAATGACAAGGATTGAATACACTTTATTGGGTATGTTAATCATTATGTTTTCTTGGTGGAAATATTAGTGCAACACTAGTGACTATAGATGGTAGGACACTTGGATATTTTATTTGCATTAAATATCTTGGATTGGATATGCATGCCCCAATCCTAATCAATAGGTGAGTGTGATTAAGAAATCAAGGTCTATTTTACTCCATCATCGTATACCCATAGTAATGAATTTATTTGAAATCCCTATTTAAATCCTAGTAGATGTTTTTGGTGTAAAACTATTTAAATCCTAGTAGATTTTTTTGGTGTAAAACTATTGAAGATATTGGTGTAAATAGTGAACCAATTACTATAGATAGAATAACATTCAATTATAGTGAAAAAATAAGTCTATTCTAGGTCTAGTGTATATAGCATGTATAATTACATGGATTTTCCATTCCATCTATGAAACTAGTGTAAAAAACTTGAGTAATGAGGAATTCATGTGCCATGCACATGCCCCCAAATAAATACTTGGTGTATATAGATTCTAAAATTGAGTAATAATAATTATGAATATTAGAAAACTTGTGTGTTAACCTAGAATAATATGTCACACATGATGCCCCCAAATGAAGCAAATTTGAGACAAAACTAAGTAATTATGGAAACTCAAATTGTAAAATTATTGCGTACTATCCTCAGTAAATTGAGATTCTAAGAAATTTTAGAAAAGTCTATGTTTTAGGCATTTAGACAATAGTGGGAAGGATAGGAGAGAAATTATTTATTATCCAATAGGGTGATCTTATCCGAAATCACTTTTTATGTATTTTATAAGATTGAAATTGTTGACTACCAAATTTTTTTATGGGATGATCTAGAATTTTTTAGTATCTAAGACAAACCTCTATGAATACCCCCTCTTTTGAGGTGAGTTATTGAACCTCCAAAATAACTTAACTTGAAATAAAAAGTTATAAAATATATTTTTATGACATAAACATGTAAATTTTAGTAGCCATGATAATATGGATAAGCATGGTATCATCATACATATAAACTGAGCATAGTAATAATGTAAGATGCATATAGCAACAATCATTCATAGAAAGATTGTCTAGATAGGTGTTAACTTTTAGGAATGCATATAAGTGATTGAATTGATTATGTAACCCTAAATATAACTACTTAAGGAGGAATTCCTAATATCCATCATAGAATTTAGAGGGTTGGGTGGATGCATGATGTCCATAATGGCTTTAAATTTTTGAAGAACAAGCAAGCAAGGCATCATGGCAATGATGCACACAATCAAAGAGTACACATGAAACACACAAAGCATAAAATAAAAGGAAAAGGGGCCACATACGAGGGACATATTCAAGTGTCACTCACTTGAATAGAATCACACACAAGGACATGTTCAAATGTCCTCACATGCATAGAAATAAGTAATGAAGGCTTAGATCTACAAAGGAGGACATGTTCAAGTGTGTGAAGATTCATAGAATACACACATAAAGACATGTTTAAATCTCCTCACATGCATATAAATATAGAATTAAGGCTTACATCCACATGAAAAATACACATTCAAATGTCCTCAATGTCAAAGAGAGTGTATATAAGACATAAATCTAGGAAATCAACATGAAAATATTGCATGATAATATTTGATTAATCAACAAGAGCTAATATGTAACATGATTAGATTTAGTAATTGAGATAACCATTAGTATACCAAGAATTTAGTGAGTGATAAATATAAAAATATGTAACGATATGTAAATAATTGAGTTATGAGTAAGATAAGGTACCCTAATAAGGATAAAACCTTTAAATAGGATGCCCTTAGTGATTTAGCTAATGAATGTACATGTTGTATAAATCTTGTGTGTGTCTGAAACTGAGTAGTAACAATCTAAGCTTATTAGGACAATAGTGGGGTATAAGAAACTAGAGCAGGTCACCCCTATATAATAGGGTAATGTTGTTTGATTGTATTTTTTAAATGTGTAACAACCATATCACCTAGAACTGGGTTTGGAACTAATATTATGTGTAATCTACAGTCACTCATGTACACTGGTGAAGGATATATGATATAAAATTAGCTAAAAAATTACTAAATAGCTATGCAAAAATTAATTGATGTATGATTAAGTATATATAAGCATGCATAGGTCCTAATTTTTTCTATTTTATAAAATATTTTACTATTTTTGCCCTTTTCCATAAATATGATTTGAGAAATGGAGATAAGGATACTAATTGATGAGTCCCTTAAGAGTGTTACCATCAATAAATCATGTATTGCAAAAATTAATGGTGATCTCTAGTTCTAAGCACAACATTGTAGGCACAACATTGTAGGGACTTGATTTTGAAATAACATGAAAAGAAAGATAGAACTCTTTTGAAGAAAAATAAACTCTTAATTTGATTGATCATATAGATTTTGTAGATGCATTAGTTTTATCCAAGTGTTGATGATTATCTATAAGATATGTAAGAAATGATATAGAGCAAAATTTGATTTTTTTATATTCCTTAAATTGATTGCCATATATGTGAGTAGTGATAGTGAAAGGGTCTTTATATGAGGAAAGGCTTGTAGTTTCCCCCCTTTTTAACCACATTTGAAACAATATATTTTGTAGGTATTTTTTTATTTTTAATTTATTTTGTTAGAAACCATCTTTTAAGAATTATTTTTTGCTTAGATTTTATTTGATTATACAACTTATGATTTTGTTTTTTTTGTAATATTTCCTTTTAATCTTGTGCATTCTATAATTTTGATTTTTCATCTTGATCTTTTTATACTCTTTCTTTATCTATTTTTTTATTTTGAACCTTTTCTTGCTCTAATTTATCCTTTGGTAACCATTTTTTTACTAATTCTATTTTTTTCACTCATTCTACTTGCACTTGTTTGATTGTGGGTTACTTGATTGAGGTATCAATTATAGGATCACCACTATTAATTATATTTTGTATTTGATTTTTCAAATCCAAACAATGTTCTATATGCTACCCATGTATTCTATGATATGCACAATAGCATTTTTATCTTTGTAGAGAATGTAGAAGAGGTAGTTTGATCAACTTATTTCAAAGTATTTCTCTTAGAATACCACTTGAACTCTTATTATCTTTTTGCATACTCTTGGAATCACTTATTGTATATGAATATTTTTTTAGCTTCCAATCTTGGTATGAATTCAAATAAGGCACAAAATTTATAGATGAAGATGCAAATACATGATTAACACTATCTTACTCTGGATTCTTTGCATATGTGACCTTAATTTCCAATGATGTGATCTTTACACTAAAACATTGATTTTGATTTTGAAACTCTACTACTATCTCATTCATAATGATGATTTGATCTTTTAGAGATTCACATCTCCTTTTGATCTTTTAGAGACACCATCAAGAGGAGATGTATGAGGTGGAGAGGGGTTAGGAAGAATAGTTTGGTTACCTTATTTTGGCACTATAAGATGGGATACTTTACCTTTTGGGATAGTTATATCATGGACCTAGTTAGAGAGAATGTAGTTATCACAACCTTGAGGTTTAGGAGGAGGAAGAGATTATTTGTTATCCATTTTAAATTTTCTAAAGACTAAAAGGAGAAAAAGAGAGGAGAAACATATTAATGCTTTCACACACTCCAAAATGAATAGGAAATTATAATTTAACTTGAAATCTTATGAGGATAAATTTTTAGAATTGAACCTAATGACAAGTTAGGGTTTGTAAAATAAGGAATGATTGATTTTAAACTTGTTATATATAAACTTACTAAATAAGGAAAGAGCAATAAAAACCTATAAATTATCTTGGAAACTACTAATTGGTTGGGTCTGGTGACTATGAAACTAGAGTTATAACTAAAATGAGCCCTAGACAATAGTGCCCTAAGTTGGACATGAGATGGGAGTGATCTTGACATCTATGAGACTAGTCCTATCCAAAAAATAGTAAAGATCTGGGATTTTTTTATTTTGTTACCTTCATTTATATATTTTTATGTTTTATGTAGGTGTTTTTGATCAACTATAGAGATCACTATATGACTTATTTTTATTCAAAACCCTGGGTCCTTGACATGTGAAGGTCAATGCAAATCAATGGGATAAAATGGGTAAGCAATTTAATTTGGGTGTGACCTTAAAACCCCATGTGGTGAGTGTTTCATACATACCAACAATCCAAAGAGGGATAAAACTTATTGTAGTTATCCCATGATATGGTAGTGTGTGAATAACTAGTAAAAAGTGTATACAATGGAAAGTGAAGTTGATCTACAAATCAATCCTAGCTTGAAGAAGATAAATCACACTTACCCTTCTATTTTTTGGTACATTTAAACAATCTGGGTCATGACCAATATGGATCTTCAAGAAGTTACCAAGAGGTCCCTTACCATAATAATATCACTAGAGAGGGTTCCAAAGCCTCTATTCAAGAAACACCATGTAATAACCCTAGCTAGGTACTATATTTTTGATATTCATAAAGTAAATACAAATTAAATTAAAATCTAACATAGTGTTCACCAAATCTTAAGGCATAAAATGGGGGTAATAAACATAAAATTAAACATGAATATAAGATTAATACTAATCTAATGTCTAGGAAATCCTAATGCATGGAAGGAGAAGCATATAAGCTAATAAATGAAAATCTATATAATTTAACAAAAGAGAAACAAATTTAGGAATAATTTCCTTTGAAGACTAACCCATTGAGTCTAAATCTCTCCCTTGGTTAAGGTTCTTTGAAATATGTTGTTTTTTATGTAAGGATAACAAGGATAAGTCAACTCTAGGCTACACAACTTCTCTATGCATCCAAAAGACTTATCTACAACACAAGATTTGTATATCTAAGTGTAGTATTGAAACCTTAAGTAATGTTCCTAAAGTATAATGGTGGATAAGTAGATGTGAAATATATGATGTACTTTTCCTTGTCTCTCTCTAAGAAATATTGAAAAGGATGTGTATATTAGTTGAATATAACCCTAAACCTTTCTAAAATACTAGCCAACAATGTCATCCCAATTGACCCTATATCATTAATTGATAAAATCAAGTTAGGCCATAGTCTAGGTAATTTGAGGATGACCTAAACCTACAACATACTAATATATTTTAAGTACAGCCTAGGCTAACATTATTTGATAAATGTCAAAAAGATTTTTTAGCTTAGATAGGGGTTATGTAAGGTAGTGAATTGCTTGTAGAGTGTGTAAGGTAGGAGTCAAATCTTAGGTAAGTGTATATGAGATGTTTTTTTATTTAAATCGATTGTATATGAGACAAAAATCTTGTAAATCATTAATGATCTACCCACCCCTTTCCTAGTGCACCTTTTAAGGTATGCACTCAGAGTGATTGAGACTTTGTAGGTTTGTAAGAGAGAAAGTATCATTAATTGAAAAAGTTTGAAAATATTATGTTTATACATATTCCCCACTCAAATATCATCATGTGTCATGTAGGTGTAACATGGGATGGTACTTCAAGAAAAGAACATTATAACACATAATATTGAAGCTAAATAAATTGTAGTAAAAAGAAAAATAAGATAAATGAAAGGATAGAATCAAAAAGTACATATTTTACTTACCTTAATGTTGTATAAGAGGAAGGAAGTGAAAGAAGAGTAAATTTTTCCAATTTAAGGAACATTAGGTGAACCTGTAAAATTAGCAAAAGTTTAAATTTTTTGCAAGATATACATTTAATATGTGAAAAGATTATCTACAATGTTAGGATTCTATAACATCTTATGGTTTGGAAAAATAGATGGTAAAATAAAGTTATGAATTTAAAATGGAATATTATTCTAAATATTTGATTAGTAAATATAAATAGGGTGAAAATCAACTCATTTTTTATTTTACTATTTTGAGAAAATATTGATTTGAGAGACCTAGTTTGAGCCTAAAGAGAGACCATGGTGAGGAGATGATAGATACAACATGGAGGATGCATAACAGCCACAACAGATGCAAGTTAGGTAAGGGAAGCATTAATTTAAAATTTTTGAGAAGTTTTAATTGAAATTAAAATAAATATAGAAAGTTAGATGTTTAGACAAAATGTAGACAATGTTAGATTAATTAAGCTATATTATGTAATAATGTAACATTATGTTTTATATAATGTTTATTGCATAGGTTAGTAAAAATTTTAGTTTGTTAAATTCTATATTTATGCCTTTGTTTACACTTGTTATACGTAAGCTTGTCTTTAGCCTTTTATTGAGTATAAGTTATAGAGGTTCCTATTCTATAGGGAACTTGTTGTAACTATGATTGTGCTTAATTGATAGGCTTTCACAATGTAATGAACAATTGCATGTGGCTTCTCAATATATCTAATATGGTATCAGATCCAATGGTGGGTAAAGCTTGGGAGAGAATCCTATGAAGGAGGAGGTTTGGTTTAGGGAGGAAGCGTGAGGATTACATGTACCCAGTGTGAAGACCATTCGATAAGAGAAAATCAAAATAAGAAGAAATTATTTTCTATGCATCATTACTTTATGTAATTATTAAAATCAAAATAAAAAATAAAAAAGGTGAAGTTGTTGTAAGTTTCTCCAGTAGAAAGGAGAAGCATAGTAATTGTGGGAGTGAAATTTTTCTAGTTTGAAAAGGAGGAAGATGTAGCACCTATTAGGAAGAGTGATTCTGGTGTGAGTACACAGGCCATACAGAGCCCAAAAGTGTGGAAAATTAATTTTTTTCCTATTTTTTGAGAGAATCATGTAGAGATAGAGAAGAAGAAAAAAGAGGGAGAAGGAGAGGCTCTCAGACCTCATTAATTTTTTCCCAGCTCACCCCACATTGACTGTACATCATACAATGCTTGGAGGGAGGCCAAATTTTTCATTTGATGTCAGTTTCTTCTATTTTTTGGTTCACTAAATTTATTTCATCCAAGAAAAGACTACTAAAGCTAATGGTACTTAGTTTGGTAGAAAATTGGGTCTGGGAGGAGCTTCTATAGATTTTTATGGAGAGGGAGCCAATAAATTCAAATAATGACCATTTTTTCTATTTTTTATTGTTGGTTACATTTATTTCCTAAGAGAACATCACAGGAGCTAATGGTTTCTGATTTGATTGAGAAATGAATCCAAAAAATTGATTTGAAAATCTATATGTAGACCATTTTACTGTAAATGCACAAGTCTATGTTGATTGGATGAAAAATTATATCCTAAAGTTTTAAAAAAAATATTATTTTCAATTATTTTATTTTTAAAATAATAAAAATTTAAAACTTTAGTGTACAAGGGGTATTGGGAGCTTGATGGTGACTAATTTTCATGGAATTATCTAAAAGCTTGAAATTTTCACCATTTTCTAAGTTTTTTATCTAGATGTTGATGGAAAATAATTTTTTGAAATCAGAGTTGTAGATCTCTTGATTTTATTATTTTTGTCTATTTTTAGTATTTTTAAAGATGAAAATTTTAAAATTTCCCAAATAGTGTTTTAATAAAAACTAGAGGTATTAACCAGTTTGTTATTTGAATTAGTGGGTAGGAGGAATTTTGTGTAAAGTCATTATAGTTTTTCTAGTTTTGTACTTTTTGGAAAAATTCGATCAAAATGGCTAGTTTTTAACACCTCTTATTTCTAGATTCACAAAAATTGATAGGCAAAAATTTTATTTTATGGAGTCACAAGGTTTTGATGATATGTGAATATCAAAATCTTGATCAAATAATTCTCAATAAAGAGTAAAGGCCTTTCATAAGTATCGAAGACTATGATAAACATCATTATGAGGCTCTTATGTTGTTAAAACTATCAGTAGTAGATAATGTAATCTTAGAGGTTAGAAATGTGATCACTGCATCAGTTTTATGTACTAATATTAATTTTAAATATCAGGCTTCTAAAGTTGGTAGGGTATTGTATTTGAAGGATTTGTTTTTTTCCACTAATATTCAAGAAGGTGGCTCGATTTTTTAGTTTTTGTTACAAATCAAAGGCATCAATGATTAGTTAAAGGCTATGCAAAATCCTACTCATGAACAAGATTTGATTTCTCTAGTTATGAAAAATATTCCACCTTTATTTGAGTCATTTATGGAGTCCTTACACATGATTATTGAGACACAGACTTTGGAATTTGAAAATTTGTCCACATTGTTATTGTAGGAGAGAAGGTAAGAATAGTTAGCTATGTTGGCATCGAAATTGATAAAGAGTGCATTTATTTCATAGGAAGATAATATAGTGTTAGTAATTTATCCAGTAATGAGGCCTTCAGAAGTGGTCAAAATAAATCACAGTGTAAATGCCACTATTATAAGAAACCTAGTCATTTCAAGAAAGATTGTCATAAATGACAATATGATTTGATAAAGTAGTCACAATCTACAAATATGGCTGAAGAAGATGAATATAGTTCAGCAAGTGAATTTGCATATGTGGCATAACATAACCTGTTAGAGGATTTAAGAACATCGTACTTTGACTTAGGGGCTTCACAACACTACACGTCATAGATATTGGTATGTAAATTTTGTTAAAGATACTAGTTGCAATGAAATAGGTTCATTTGGTGATGGTTGGGTTCATGATGTGAAAGGTTATGAAGATGTTAAAATTTCATTGAATTATATTATGTACACTTTTTAGAATGTTTAATTTATCCCTGATATGAATATAAATCTTCTTTCCATCAGTGAAATAACTATGAATCCTAACCTTTATGTGGAATTTAAAAGAAATAATTACATGGTTCAGAGTCTCTATGATAAGAAATTCATTGCTACAGGGATTGGTGTTAAGGCTCTATATAGACTAGTTGATCCCAAAAAAGGTAATGAGCATGCACTAGCAATGGTGGAAAAATCTAATGCATTATGGCACAATAGGTATGGTCACCTCGGTTATGATCACTTACATACCTTAAGTCAAACTAATATGGTGAATGGAATGGTTTCTATTCAAAATAGTCATAATGTATGTTCAGGATGTCAAGTTGATAAGAATTTTTTAGTTTCATTTGACATTGATAAGCAAGACAAAACTCATAATGCATTGGATTTGGTACATATGGGTTTGTATGGTCCAATGTAGGCACCATATATTTTTAGATATTTGTACTACTTATTAATCATTGATGACTTTTCTAGAAAAATGTGGGTTTGTTTCCTATATAGAAAGTTAGAATGTTTCTCTAACATTGTTGCTTGGAAAGCTATGGTAGAGAAATAGGGAGGGAAATAGGTAAAGGCTATGAGATTGTTTAAATGGTATGAGTTTATCTATGGGAAACTTAAATAATTATGCAAGGAAGGAGGAATACGTATGCAAAGTTCTTCATAGCAGAATGAAGTCATGGCAAGGAAAAACAAGATAGTGATGGAGATGGCATGATGTATTGTAGATATCCAAAATATACCATATCAGTATTGGGCATCATCTATCAATACTATAGTGTTCATATTGAACAAAATTCCCTATAAAGTTATGTATAATGTAAAATTGGAAGAATCATGGTCAGCAAAAACACTAGATGTAACTAATTTTCATGTTTTTTGATCCATTGCTTCTATATTTGGCAAAGAATACATGTTTGTTGGCTATTGTGCATAGAGGAATGCATACAAGTTAATATATGTCTCTACATATAGAATTGTGGTGAGTAGGGATGTATTTGTAGATGAGGAAGTATCATTCTTTTCTAATAATGGTAAATTTATTGAAAGTAATGTAGTGGTTTCTGCTGAGAATGTTTCTAGAGCAAGTTTTGGTACTAAAGTTGAACATGGTTCAAAGATGGAAAAAACAAAGTAGTCAAGTTATAGTGATGAAAAGAGTGTTTCTAACTCTTCACATTCAAATCAAGAAGACCAACACAAAAGGCCTAAGTGGTACCATACCACTATGTAGGATATTTGAAAGAATGAATTGCCTTATTTGATGGAAGGGCAATGTTTAAGGTCAAGAAAAAAAGAAGTGCAAGGTAAAGAGTGGGTTAATTTTTCTCTTACTTCTATTTCATAGGTACTGAAACCAAGCACAAGTTCAAAGACCAAATTCAAACCCAAATGGAAGTGTTCCATGAAGCTTGGTGAAAAAGGAAGGGGCATAAATAAAGAACACAATAGTGTTGTGCACAATAAATGTCCCAAAATTATGCAAGAATGGAGAGAAATAGGTGTTAAGTTGTCAATAGCTCTTCACATGAATATCCCTTAGGGGATATGCTATGTTGTTTAGTCTTGATTTATATTATAAATTTTTTATAGACTTGATCACTCTAACAAATAGGTAAAGCATGACACATCCAAGACATGACAACAATTCAAGAATAATAGAATCCATTGAACCCAATATTCAGTACCACTTCCTATAATACTTGGTGGTTGTAGCAGCACATTACTCATGTACTCTAGTAATATGGATTGGCAATAATAGGTACATTTGGATACATAATTATAGAGGCAAAAATGATACACCCTAGTTGAGTTTTGTAAAGACTTAATCATACTATTATAATAATGACTAAAATAATTGGTTTAGTTATTACATGAGGGTGTTAAATTAATTAAGATATACTATGTAATAATGTAACATTATGTTTCACATAATTTTGTTACGTAGGTTAGTATACTTGTTAGTTTGTTAAAGGCTATATTTATGCCATTGTTTATACATGTTATACATAGGCTTGTCTTTAGCCTTTTATAGAGTATAAGTTATAGAGGTTCCTATTCTTTAGGTAAATTTTTGTAACTATGATTATGCCGATTTAATATGATTTCAAAATCTAATGAATAGTTTCTTATGGCTTCTTAATATATCTAATAGAAACCAAAACTAACCCTGGGAAATTTTTAGTTAGATTAAGGGTAGACCAAGATACTTGGAAGGAAAAGATCAAACCAATAAATTCCTAAGTCATTTATAATAAATGGTCAATAAGTCATCACAAAATAAGAATAGATTCATCCCTATCAACTCAATTTTCAAGGTGAGAGAAATCTATGGGAATGACTACATAGTAGTGGGTGGATGTAGTATCATTGGAGATGGTCAACTGCATAGTAGTTGGTCGATCTAGTTGTAAATAGAAAAATGGATAACATAGTACCTTTTATATGATGTATTTCTTACTATGTGGCCAATATAGTTTGTTGAATTAGGCTAACTATGTAGTAGAAGGCTGATATAGTATACTAGAACTAGAATAGGGCCAATTTAGTATGAAATAAGCTAATAGCATTTGGAATAATGGGCTGACTGTGTAACAAAAGATTGATGAAATATGGAAAAAACATGATAGGGCTAAATTAATATTAAATAATCCAATTTTGTAGGAAAAGGAGAAAATAAGAGAAATAAATCAAACAAGTTGATGAAGTAGTTAATTTATAGTTTTTTTAGAATATTTGAGAAAGTATTTTTTTATTATGAGATAGATATATAATAAATTCTCTATTATTTTATCTTTTACAGAGATGATGGATATTTTGGTACCCGGTGGATGCATCTTCACTACCATATATATTGGAGCATTCATTAGATGTAGATAGAGATTTACTAGTTACCTTAGATTTTGGAGGCATCATGGAGATGAGATGGATCCTGTTAAGCACTGATCTCATTGTCATGTTCCTAAGAGCATGTGAATGATTGACCAAAACTTTCTAATGGGAGGTAGAGGGGGATACTATAAAGGTGGTGATCACCTTAGAGGATGTTCATGCCTTGTTTTGACTTCTTATTGATGGGATATTGATTATATATGATAGACTAGAGTTAGAGGGTGAGATACTTACCTTAGTCTATTGGGTGACATGCTGAGATAGGATTTATCTTGATCTATGTGTTGTCTTATATTATGTTTATATCATGTACATTATAGATATCTAAGAGGACATGATAGAGATTATGATAGCAAGAGTTATGTGTCACAAGTCAAATGGTAATGTATCACTCTACATGATAGCCTTATGTCAATATATCCTAGATCAAATTCTTTATATGATATTAGTTCTATCATTTGGGTCCAACTCATGCATGATATGTATGGGATAATAAATTGAGGGTAAAAAATTATGGGCCTCATCATTTTACTAAGTGCATGGATCTACAACATATTCCCTATGTATCAATCAGTTAGGTTAGCCAATGAATTCATTCATATGTTACCTCAAGTTATTAGGTAGAGGCAAGACTATGTTGCACATGTCATACCACATGTTATAGCTTTGTAAACTATCACATGAGGGCATATTCTATGGTATCCTTACACTCACATTACTACTATGTGCTTGAGTTGGGCCACTTTTGTTATTGGTTTGGCATATGTGTGGATCATGTGCCACTACAATTTGTGGGTGGAACCTCATCAAGTGGATCATATACCTAGATGTTTATGGATAACACATCCAATAGCCCCTCTAGTATTACCTGCTTATTGGGTATGACATGTTAGAGAGATGAGAGGGAGAAGAGGCATGGGGGTACCAATCAAGATACATATGATTAAGCCTCAATGAGTGAGACCATGGGATGGTAAAGCATGATAGCAAGAGGTAGCAAGTTTTAGAGGATTTGATGTGATTAATGTGGATTTTGGAGATGTGGGATCATAATAGGGCCCATAAAAGAGTTTATAGTATCTATTGTGATCTCATTATAGATAGAGACACTATCAATGAGAGGATACATAAGTGTTTGTTATCGCATAAGGGGATCCTATAATAGTTGCAGGACATAGTTGGTCTATATAGAGGCCACTAAGGAGGGGTCCATGATGGGATCAAGTGGTGACTCCTATTTTTGTATTGGTGTAGAGGCAACTGATAAAGGAAGTGCTCAATGGGGAAATAAATGGGGAGACCAAGGTCGGTGATACCAGTATTGGTGAGAAATATTGTAATTTAGTTTAATTTTTTGATACAAGACACTAGTTGCATCATTATTTATGATAGATAGATGATTTTAGATATATATAAATTACATTTTATGTATATTTCGTTTCTAGTTTTAAAAATATTACTACTACATAGGAGATCATATGGGGAGCCTTGATTGTGGCTACACATCATGATATTTTAGATGGGGTGTTATCACCTTTTAACCCTACCACTTTAGTTGATCCTTTGATTCCATATTCCCAAGATCATGTAAACTAGTTTAAACTAGTGGTAAAGGTTGCATGATAGTTTTAGGCACAAAGTGATGGTTTACATTCACCTATAGGGGTAGTAACTAGAGAGGCTAAATCTTTGTAGGCTTTAGCATAGAAGCTAGCCATGCACATGATAACCATGATACAACTTGGGTAGGGATATGCCTAGGTGTTCAACCTATAGGGTCAAGTTACTATCTTGAGATCCTAGACTACCTCTTTATAATTTACCATTCATAGGGGTTAGTCAAAGGCATCAATGGGTAATGTGTCTAGGCCATAAGATAGACAGGATGGAGCATAGCCTTAGAGCTTTAACTATTATATTTTGTGTTTGTATTGTATCAAAGATAGTTCCTTGATCTATGATTTGTACTTGGATTTGTATGTGGATGTATGGATATATTTCCTTTCTAGTACATGTATTTTTATTTTGTTATATATGTTATGGTAATTTTGTGATGTATGTTTTATTTTCTATCATTATGTGATACACATGCATTGTTAAAAAGAAAAGTCAAAAATGATTTGGAAAAGTATAAATAATGAAAATAATTTTAATACACACTATATCATGATGGGAAATGTGTAAAAACAAAAGATGAAGAAGTATAATAAACCAAAAATGGTAAAGTAAATGGTAATAAAGGTTTTCAAACCATGTAAAAAGATTTGCACCAAGTTAAAAAATAAATAAAAGTCATACTATATCATGTTGGGGAGTATGAAAATTTGTAATAAAATGGAAGATACATGAAAACCAATCGTATAAAAACAAATAATAAATTCAATCAATTATACTGAATCAAATTAGGAAGTATGGAAAGAAAAATAAATTGTAAGTGTAAATCAAATTAATAATACTAAATTTAGTTGGGAAGTTTGATAAATTTAATAAAATGATTGTAAACATACATGCAATTAAAAAATAATAAGATAAAATGGAAATGATTATTAAGTAAGCATAAAACATACTAAATAAATATGGGAAGTAAGTCAATGATGTGTAAATCATAATATAACACAAATTATCTCAAATTTGAAGCATGTCATTGTATTATGACTTAGTTATAGTATGAAATAGGTATTTAAATATTTTTTGAGGAGGGTCTAGTCCTATCCATAGTCTTACACTACAACTCACAAATGGAACACTAATGAGGTGGAAACAACTATGGAAATAATTTTAAAATATGTTTACAATGTGGTAATTTGTAAGGAGGGCTTGGTCCTATCCATGGTATTACACTAAAACTCATAAGGGGAACAATAATGAGGTGAATGGTAGTAATTGGTAAAAATAAGGAAATGTTTTATCATGATAATTTGTGAGGAGATCCTAGTCCTATCCATAGTCTTACACTGCAATTCACAAAGGGAAAACTTAGGGGGGATGATCAGCTAACAATATAATATTTCTTAAGGTTAAATATTAGGATTATTTTAATGAAAGAGGGAATGTAAAAATCATGACATAGGCATCTATGAGAAGACCTTATTAAAACATGAGGCATACTCAGTGCAAAAGAGAGACACTACAAATATAGTGACCATCCAAATACAAAGGATACTTGTTCACAATAAGCACAAAGTTGTATAAGCAAATACGTGAGATACTAAGATAAATTCATGAAGGTTATATGAAAAATAAAATTAAAATGGACCTACCTTCCCACAACATGTTCCTTGTTCCTCAAGACCTTTTATAGAATCGTTAATCTACTGTGAAGATCAAGTACTTATGTGAGAAAGTAGGTAGCACTTATATATTTTTTATTCTCTTATCCCAATCTATAGGCCTACCATACCCTAATGGACCTTATCTCTATCATAAGGCCAACTATGGAGTTTGATCTTTAATCAGTAATATTAGATTTGCTTTGAATTATGTCTTTTGGTGTTATTATACTTTTGAATTTATATGTTGCCTTTTGAATCATTACGTGGATTTGGAATAACCAAAATGGTTGATATAAGTGATACACACTAATGAGATTTAGACTTTGGTTTAAAGAATACTAAGTAGCCAAAGATATGATTGACTAAACACCTGGGCTTACCTATGAACCAATATGTAATATCAAGTTTCAAATGTATGTATTCTTAGTCTATGAAAGGAAAATAAAGGAAGAAAGGAAATCTAAAATAGATCGATATATGGTGGTAGTAGTATAATTATAAGTCTTGTTTGCTAACTAAGAATATGGTAGAGATATAATACTAAGGGAATCAAGGTTGTACAACTAAGTCATAATAATAATTATCTAATTTTTTATTGAGATAAGATAGCAAACAATCAGTGTAAAAAAAAAAGAATCCATGAAAGCAATGAACTCATAAGCATAAGTGTACATTCATGAAAATAATGATAAGAAGTCATAAAAAAGGTGAGATTAAATGAAACCATATAAAACATAGAAATCATAATATAATTATCCATGTAAAATAGATAAGTGAAACCAAATTTGACACATAGTCAAGTGTATAAGAGATATAAAAGTGGATCACAAACACAAAATCATAACATAGAACCATGTGAAATAACACCATGTTATATTCACAAATAATGATATATTTGACCAAAAATATTGTCCATAACATCTGAAACACCTTGATGAAGAAGAATTTTGACTGCATTTAGAGTTTCATCAATCTTCACATAAAGTTATGCAAAGACTTCCTTCTATATCTCCTCAACTAAAAAGGTAGGTGTGGTTGATGAAGAGTAATGCTCATGTGGGATATCATGAATAGGATACTCAAGGAAATTAATGGATGTCTCTATAGGAATAGTTTTTTTGGGATTAGAAGGAGGTATAATATATGAAGTAGGAGGAGCCTTCTTACATGTGTAACATGTAGAAAGAGGAATGACTAATGCGGCTGTCAACTATGGGAAGTCACAAATATGTTATTAAATAATATGGAAATGATTAGTATTATGTGTACCACACTAGTTATAAATATATAATACCTCCCTATATTTAGGGATATACTCTAGTAATATCTTAGGAGGAGGTATGGCCTTATCTTTGGGATAAGTAGTGGTTGGGGGCAATGTGTCAATTTATTGCCTAAATTTATAACAATGAGTGGAAGAGTGATTATTTATCCTATAAAAGTAACAAATACATTTCTTATTAGACTTAGACTTTAGGAGGATACTATATTAAGTATTGGAAGGAGAAGCTAAGGGCAGCTTATATAACTGGAAATATTTGGTCTAATGACTAGAAACTTTTTGGATCTCACAATAAGGTTAATCTACCCATTGGATGGGCATGGGATCAAGCTATGGTAAAGGAATAAGGCCATCACTAAGGAAAGGTGGGGATAGAATAGACACTAGACTAGACTCATATGAAGGTAATGTTGGATAAAAATCTTGACTAGTGTCCTCTGAAGGTGAAGCTAGCCATGCAGTAGGTTTAAGGATAGTGGCCAGCATATCTAGAGGAAGAAGATTATAAGGGTCATGATATCTATTAAAGTGATCAGGGACTATCATGGAATTTTATATGATCATACTCTAAAGGGGATCTACTATTATTAGAGGTGTACCATGTCAGTGCTCCATCTCTATCCTGTGACAAATAGTAAGAAGATTAGTATTAGGTACTATAAAGGAAGGAATGCTAAAAGATGAATGAAAATATTGAAATAAAGAAGAGTGATATCAAAGAAAATTGAAATTTATATCTTTGATGAATCTAGCTAAAAATTGGTCATCTATATCATAGCCATCATAATATTATGGTGTATACAAGTCAATGGTACATGTAGAAATGAATTTGTCTTTAGAGGATGCATGATGGATAGATTGTCTAGTCTTGGTTAAAACAAGTATACCATCAGCAAGTGATTGATGGGATTGAGTTTACAAAGGAAGAAGTTGTGCAATGATGTGAGGTAATAAATTAGATGTTTTTATCTTGAGGATTATCTCATTTGTCTCATCATCATTAAAGTTTCATAGGTTAGGTGGAATATTCCCAATTAATTTTGGGTGACCATTATAACCTTGAGTGGAATTGACAGGATGGTTGAAGAGTTAGGATTCCTCAAAGAGGATACTAGGAAAAGGTTCAAAGGTAGCTATTTTAAAGACACCACATTCTTAAAATTATTCAAAATTCTAAGGGTTCATGTCTCTTCAAATCTTGTAGATAGATCCATTATGATGGAATTTGATGCATTATCAAGAAAACAAGGTAACTATTCTTATACAATGAGTCTAAGGTTGACCAAGTAAGATGTTATAATAAATTTGTAAGTTAAAGATCATAAATTTCACATAGATGGTAATAGGAAGAATAGTCTTGAGAAGCCAAACACAACCTAGAGGAGGTATTTTCCTTCTATCATATCATTGATAAGTGTTACATGTAGATTTGAGGTTGCATTCAAAATATCCAAGTGTCTTAATGAAATCAAAGGAGGAAACATAAGTGACAAAACATTAGTCAATTAAGGCACACTTAACTTGGATATTGCTAATTTGGATGTTAATGAATATATGAGCATCATCTAAATGAATTAATAGGGAACTTAAGTTAAAGAGAAGTGTCCATTATTTCATCAATATGGATAGACATTTCTTCACATTGTTAAAGTATACTATCTTCAGATCTAGATACGGTAGCTTTGGATCCTACCAAAGGAGGATGAGGGATGTTCATTTTGAACAAAAATTACATTAGATGGTTTCTATGATGAGTAGAATTTCTTTTTAGTTCTAAGAAGAGTATTTGTGATGGGGAATAAGAAAGTTTTGTAATGGGATCCCATTCATCATAACCCATGTGAGGATTGTTAGATATAGGTGCATAGTATTGTAAGATATCCTAGGAAGGAGGGTTACAGGTGTAATTTAACTTGTGTTTATAGGGTGTAATAGGTTTAGGTTGATTAAAAATGGGTTGATTTACTTTAGGTGATTTGATGGTTGGTTAAATTATTTTTGTGGTTGGGTAGTAGAAATACTATTGGAATTTTGGGGTATGTTGTCTTATTGTGTGGATGTTGGGGGAAGAGTAAATATGGTATGGGAGGTATAATCAAGTTATGTTGTTGAGATTGGTTCTTGAATGGTTTTAATTTCCTCTTACCCAAATTCTATTTGATGGGATGGGGAAGTGTCTTAAATGACACAAAATGGTTAAGAGGTGTGATGCATATGTTTTGGATTTGAGTCAATAAAATCAACTAATCTTCTCACATTATTAATATTAACCTGGGTTTATTCATTGGTAGCAAGGTATATAATACTTTAAACATTATTTTTATAAGGAGTAGGCTTTTATATGTTATCTTTATGATTAGGAAGGGGATCTTTGTAGATAGCAAGATAAGTATTAGTTTGGTTTAAAGATTGATTTTTATTTTGTGTTTCATGGGCTTCAAAAGTTATGTCATATGGTTATTGACACTTTTGAATAAGGGTGTCATGATAAAAATTTTGGCCAAGAAGAAATATATAACAAGATTTCATAATTATTTATAAGTCTCATGAAAATGGCTCCAACTTGCATGAAACCAAGAAAATTTGTTTGGATCATACCATGATTTCATAGGATGAGTGGGATCAAGATATCATCATAGAGATATTGGAAGGTGTTTTTAAATTTCTAATAAGGATAATGGTTTTTTCACATTAGTGTTTTTTTGTTGAGAAAATGTGGAAGTATGTGTGTTTTTTATAGGGGGAGCATGTTCCATGACATTATTTGGAGAAATTGCTTGAATGGTATGAATAATGTCATAGGTGTCAGAAACACCATCATTAGTTGCATGATGTTTTTTGTTTTTGATGAGAATACGGTGCCCATTATAGGTTGAGATGGTTTGAATTGATGCCTGAGGAAGTCTTGTCATTTGTTTTAGTCAAGATCTTCTTCCAAGGTTCTTAGAGAGAGAATCTTAGCCTGATATTGTAATTTGGGGTATAGAGAATTATTAAATAGGTGGAAGAGGTTATCATCTACCATATTATGATCACATTTGTTATAAAACTTCTTCCATAATTTTATGAAGGTTTGTGCCATTATAGCTTCAATTTTTTTGCAATTTATAAAGTGGGATAAGTTGTTCTCAGGACGATCATTAGTTCAAAATTCTTAGACTAGTGACTTTACCAAGTCTTTGAGTATAGTGATAGAATGAGTTTTTAATTTCTTATACCAATATAAAACATCTCCTAAGAGTGTTTTAGCTAATATTTTATTAGTGGCAAAGGTGTTAAGTTTGACCCAATCTTTATAAAGGTTACCAAATGTTTTTAAATGCAAAGTAGGATCGATGGATCCATTATAAGTGATGGTGTGTGTGATACCTTTTATGTTAATGTTATCAATTTTAGGTACTATAGATTTATTTTTTATATGTTTGATTTTTTTATTAATGAGTTGTGTTTGTGGGATAAGGTTACCATGGGAATATCTATGGGGGTGGCATTCAGATTTTTTCTCCCCATGAAACTTGTTGAGGTTGGTTTTGAAGATGAATGAGATGATTTTGCATCTACATCATCTGATTTTCATTATTGGTTTGGAAGGTATAGATTTTATTATGTATTTATAATAAGAATTGGCTAGTTTGAGTAGCATTTTGACTAATATGCATAGCATGTGATGCATTAATGTTAGTATTAATAGCTTGAATTACTCTATGAGTGGTACAATGCATCACACTAGTAGCATGAGAAGTATTAGTAGTAAAAGAAGCACTAGTGACTTGATAAGCATTGGTATCAAAATATTCACTAGTATCATGGTTAAGGGGATGGGTCTTTTGAAGAGGCCCATTAGAAGTTAAACCTACCATGTTGGTATAAATACTTGGCATGAAGGTTGAAGAAGACATAGAAGATAATGCCATGGTGTGTGAAGGAGACAAATAGAAGGAAAATCTTGAGATGAAAATAAAGTGGTTCCCCCAAATTTGTGATAAAATTTAGGGGAGAGTGAATGGGGCTCTTATATATGAGGACCTATCATGAGATTATAAATGGTTAAAGGGTATTTTCATTTATGTTAAGGGAATTTGTTGATGAAAAATATCATTTTAGTTGTGTACTCTAAATCACACTCATCTTCTAGTGAAAATAAAGGATTACATACTTAGGATGAATTAGGAGGAGTCCCATAATTGGTAGTGTAAGTGGCCACATGGAAATTGCTTTCATTCAAGGTGGGTGCCACAAGTTGTTTCTTAGGGAACCTATTAGGGTTGGTAAAACTCATCATGTTTGTTTTATTTAATTCTAAATTACCATCAAATAGGAAATACATAATGAAAGAAAAAAACTTAATAGAAAAAAGGATCAATTGGCAAGATACAAATTTGAACCAATCGATAGTATTATATGATATAGTAAACAAAACAAGGTATAAAGGACACAATCATATGGGTCAATTGTGTATTGTAAATGGAAAAACTAAATAGGATAAAAATATACATATTCAAATAAGGTGACTATTTATTGAAGATAAGACACAACTAATAGCCTATAAGAAACTATGTCGATAGGGGTGACATTGTTATCAAAATAGGGAAAATAATTTGCAAGATAGTAACTAAGAAAATATAATTGAGAGCACATAAGTAATTAGATAAATGTGTTTGATATAATTATATCACATAACACAAACCTTATATTAATACTAACTATTATAAGTTTTTAAATACAAAATACAATTATCAAAGAGTAGGTAAAAAAATTGGAATGTAAATTCTAAGTTAAGTGGTCATTCCTAAATGTTGTTAAGTTATAATAATTTTTTAAATTAATGTGATTGTGAGTTGGGTGTAAGAAAGAACTAAAAATAAATCTATAGATAGTTTTAGTTGAAAGGGATCTATATTGGTGGTGGTACTAGCTTGGTATTAGGGCCTACCCCCTCACTTCATAATTCCATAGTGATAAGGATGTTAGGTGATTTTCCAATACATACCATCAACCACATGTTTATACTTGGCCAAAAAACCAATTCAGCTTCCCCCTTGGTGATGAAATCCAAGTAGGTAGACTTTAATAATAAAAATTTTAATGCTTTTTAGTGTTGAGTGATTTGGAAGTGTGTGCAAAAGATAAAAATAGTGTGACTAAATTAGTAAATTGAAAACCTCCTATTTAGTCTATTCTTTACTCTAAACAATTAGGCAATAAAAACAAAAAGTGAATTAATTACTAGCAAGATAAGTTAATTCCCTTATTTATGAAGATTACACAGTTGATTTAGGTAAAATTATATGCAAACATTACAAAATAAAATTGATAAGTTTTCTACTATCTATAGAATCAAGATCTATAATAACACAGTCGGGCAAGTCGACTAAGTCTTCTAGAGAAAGCAAGCTATAGAACTATGCCGAGTTGATCAACATAGTTCATTATAGGGTTACAATTTTATAAATTATAAACTATGAAAAACAAGATTGTAAATGAATATATAAATTATAGAGAAGGTAATAATGAACATTAATAATTTTGAAGATGCTTAATTTTTAAGATTTATGTTGTATTGTTCAAATACTGATTTTTATATTTTTCTAATAGAGTTGATTGGGTCAACAAAGTTTGCAAAACCTATATACTTAAAATAAGATATGAATAGAGACAACTATGTTAATGAATTTTTAAAAATTGTGGTTGAAAAATATAACTATGTCAATTTTATTGATCCAGTTACCTATTGTTAGAGAATACTGGCACAGAGAAAACATAGTCAATTTAGAGAGACAGTGTGTTAAACATGTGCACAGACTATTAAACTATATTGACAAGTTTGATACATTAATAAATAAATAAAAATATATAATATGATAACAAATGAATTTTTTAAATAAAACCTAAAAGGGTTAGATTCATATCAGGTTCTCAAAATGTGTACAAAGGAAATTGAATATGATCTACAAATCAATCCTAGCTTAGAGAAGACAAAACACACTTACCCTTTTGCTTGTTGGTACATTTATAAAATCTAGTTCATAGCCAAGATGGAATTAATAGACCTAGACAAGGGGTCCCTTACCATAATAGCATCACTAGAGAGGGTTTCAAATCCTCTAGTCAAGCAACACCATGTGATAACCCTAATCAGGTCCTATATTTTTCTATATTCACAAAGTAAATACAAAGCAAAGTAAAATCTAACCTAATGTTCACCAAATATTGTGGAAAAATATGGAGTTAATAAACATAAAATTAAATAATAATATAAGATCTATACTTAAGCCAATGTATAAAAAATCCTAATGCATAGAAAGAGAAGCATATAAGCTAACAAATGAAAATCTATCTACTTTAACAAAGTTAGGAATACTTACCTTTGAAGATGAAGCCATTAAGCCTTGATCTCTCCCTTATCCAAGGTAATTTGTAAGAGATTATTTTTTTATGTAAGGATAACATGGATTATTTAGCTATAGGATACATGACTTCTCTATGCATCTAAAAAAATTATCCATCAGACAAGATGCATAGCTCCAAGTGTAGTATTGAAACCCTAAGCAATGTTCCTAAAATAGAATGGTGGATAAGCATATGCATAATATATGATGTTCTTATTCTTTTCTTTCTCTAAGAAATGGAAAATAGGATGTGTATATATATATATGAATCTAACCATAAACCTTTCCAAAAGTTTAGCCAATAGTGTTGGCCCAATTGACCCTGTATCGTTAATTGATAAAATAAAGTTAGGTCCCAGTCTAGGTTAGCCTATAAAAAAGAGTTTTTAGATTAAATAAGGGTTTTTTAAGGTATTTAATTACCTAGAGGAGTGTGTAATGGAGGATTCAAATCTTAGAGAAGTATATAGGAGATGTTTATATTGATTGTAAGTGGTGGTATAGGGGATAATCTTATGAAGCACCAATGGTCTACCCACCCATTTTTTTGCATGCACTCAGATATATTGAGACTTGATGGGTTCTTATAAGAAATAAAATGTTAGTAATTGATAAATTTTGAAAATATTATGGGCATACATAAAGTGTTAGATGTTAATGCAATCTTGGTGTGATGAATTGCCTTAATCGTGACTTGTGACCTTTGAGATGTATTCAAACTTTAGCTCTACACTTCTAGGGTTGTATCTAATCAAAATCAAGATAAATAAATAATACACTCTCAATGTGAAATTATAATTTTTGTGATTTATCATTTTGGAATCCTCCTCTATAGAAAATGGTTTTAAATGTGTTTATATAGTCATATATTTTAAATTCCTTCAAATGAAGATTATTATGGACATAGGCCTACCTTTCCATAACTTTTTGTTAAGCATGGGATATACTAAAGGGTGGATGAATCATTATGTCATATATCTTATAAATCTTTCACTTAATCATACATTCAAGATATGTAATAAAATTGAAACAATAACATGCACCACATGAGAGAGAGAGAGAGAGAGAGAGGGAGAGAGAGAGAGAGAGAGAGAGAGAGAGAGAGAGAGAGACTAGATTTTTACGTGAACAATGTGGGAAAAACCATGAAGAACAATCTCAAGTATATGAATGAGCACCAAATCAAATTAAAAATTTCATAAGCACCAACTTGGAGGAGCACCAATCCCTTTTTTGAGCACCAACACAACAATAATTTATGAGTACCAACCCATAAGAGCACCAACCCCTCTTGTGTATAAAACACAACTATCTCTTAATGTTGCTTTCTCAAAAAATGATAGAAATCTAATATATCTCTTTTTATTCTCTCTTTTTCTCTAATATAAAACAATTACAAACCATGCACACTCTTACATAATAAAAATGGCTTCCCAAGCCTCATTTTATAGCGTTTCAAAAGACCTTTGGAATTCACCCTTTGTGATCCTTCAATCCACATGGAAAATGGTACCAAACTTGTATGACCCTTTGAATCCTTTCATTTAAAAATTCACATGGTGACCCTTCATAATCACATGCATCTTTTCCCCTTTTGTCTTTACCTTTTGATTCTTTGACTTCTTCATGGGCCCTCTTTTGACTTTATGCAACCAAAAATATATTTGTTAATATTAAATAAATATCAACACGTTTAAACCAAAGTATGAACATTAAAAACACCTTTATAAAATAAATGATATGGGGCCTTTGTCACCAATAATGTTAGACCTTTGACATAAATGAAAATATTTTGAACAATATCCCCCTTTTTCATTGATGGCAACCTCAAACTGAAATTATCACACCCTAAAACCTATATTGTACATGACAACCTGTATATACTACCAGCTAAAAAATATAAAATGACTCCCCCTTATTATAGCATCCTGTACCTATTCTTGTACATGTTCCCTATATCTATTCCTAAAAAATTTCTTTACTTCTCCTCCTTTGACATCAATGGAATAAGGTCTATCCTAGAGCTAACACTTAGCTCCCTATCAACTAATGTTGATCCTCAATGGTAGGAAGTAAAATAAATGACTCCCAACTTATCTCATTGATACTTGAATGTGTCCTTTGGTAGTGCCTTTGTGAAAATGTCTGCAATTTATTCTATAGTAATATTATATTCTAACTTAACCTATTGATCTACAACCTACTCTCTCAAGAAGTGATATCTAATAGGAATATGTTTTGTTCTTAAATGCATCACTAGATTCTTAGAAATATTAATAGCACTTGTGTTATCATAAAAAATAGAGATATGTTCATCATATTTTACCTTGATGTTTTCTAAAGTTTGCTTCATCTAAAGCACTTGAGTACAACACAACACTACCGCAATATATTCTACTTCAGCTATAGAAAGTGATATTGAGTTTTTCTTCTTGCTTAGCCAAGATACTAAGCTATCACTGAGGAATAATTCTCCTCCATTTGTACTTTTTATATCATCCAAACAACCTACACAATCTGTATAAGTAACTAAAGTTAAATCTCTACCTATGAGATACCACAATCCATGATCCAATGTCCCCTTAACATATCTAAATATTATTTTCACCAACAAAACATGACTCTCCTACGGGGATGTCTAATATCTCACAATTATGCCTACTGCATGCATGATGTTTGGCCTTGATGCTATCAAATATAAAAGACTACCAAATATAGATCTATAAAAATATTGATCTACAACAAGTTAATATTCATCCTTACTCACCTTATTCCCTATACCCATTGGTGTTCCAATTGGTTCATAATCCTCAAAACCAATTTTTTTCAACATTTTCTTGGAATATTTATTTTGAGATAAGAAAATTCCTTTATTTGACTAAAATATTTTAAACCCTAAAAAAATGACAATTATCTAAGCATAGACATCTCAAATTCTTTTTGCATATTATCAAAAAATTCATTTGTCATCTTTTTAATGTTTCTTCTAAATATTATGTCATAAACATATACCACAATAATCAACTGATGCTCACCTATTTTTATGTAAATATTACTATCAGCTAAACCTCTCTTGAAACCTTGATCCTATAAGCACTTATCAAGCCTTACACACTAAGATATGGGATCTCATTTCAATCCATATAATGTTTTATTCATTCTACATACATGGATACTATCATTTGAGAGAATAAATCTATTAGGTTGCTCAATGTATACCTCCTCTTCTAGATTCCCATTTAAGAAAATAGACTGGACATCCATCTGAAACACTTTGAAATTATTAAACACTACATATGCAAGAAACATTTTAATAGACTCTATCCTTACCACTGGTGCAAAATTTTTTTAAAAATCTATACCCTCAATCTAAGCATATCCTTTACATACTAACCTTGTTTTATTCCTAATAACTTCACCATCTTCATTCAACTTATTTCTATATACTCATTTTGTTCCTATCATATTTTGATCTTTTGTTCTAGGCACTAATTCTCAAGTATTATTTTTTTCTAGTTGATTTAATTCTTCATCCATTGCTTTAACCCAATACTCATCATGTCTAGCTTTTGAAAAAGTTCTAGGCTAAATTTTGGATAACAAAGAAAAAATAACTTGCTCAAATTCACTTACCATCATCCTTCTGGTGTGAACCCTTTCATTTATGTTCTTGATGATGTCACTTTCATTATGATTTCTCTAGACCTATTTAGATGGGGTGTTGATGACCTTTTGCTCCTTCTCTCATCTCATCTGATTCTTCAAAATCTTCTTCTTCAATGATTTTAGGAATGTCTATCAGCTCACTAAATCTTTGTGCTACATCTTCATCTATCCTGACACTTACACTTTCAACTATCTTCTTTGTTTTTTTTTTATAACATTTATAAGATTTAATTTTTCAAAAATATCCAAGAAATATAACTTCATTTATTCTAGATTCAAACTTACCTAATTTTTCATTAGTTCTCGTTATGAAGCATCTACTACCAAAAACTTGGAAATAATCAATAGTAGATAGTTTTTCTTTCCATAGCTCATAAGGAGTCTTGTCACTATTGAATCTCAACAATGATCTATTCTAGATATGCACTATTATGCTTACTGTCCTCTCTAATATTTATCTAGTATCTTGGATTTATTTATCATTGTCCTTGCCATCTCTTGAACTATTCTATTTTTTCTCAATTAATCCATTTTACTATGGAGTTCTAGCTACTGAATAATGTATCTTTATCCCATTGGTCTTCACAATACTCAATAAACTTATCTGATATGAATTCTCCTCTTTGACTAATCTCAGGCACTTAATCTTAAAACTAGTTTCATTCTCAACTAAAGCCTTGAATGTTTTGAAGTGGATAAAAGCTTCTAATTTTTTCTTCAAAAACATCACCCAAGTCATACATGTAAAATCATCAATAAGCAACATGAAGTATTTCTCACCTTGAGTACTTTGAGTTCTAGTAGGTCCACACATATCAGTGTGAACAAGCTCTAACATCTAAGTGGTTGAGTATTCTTTTGTCTTGAACCATCTTCTAACCTACTTCCCATGATGACATGGTTCACAAAGCCTATTAGAGGGCTTTGTAATTTTTGGAAGATCTCTAACTGCTTGCTTCTTGCTTATGTTGATAAGAATGTCAAAATTTATGTGTCCTATTCTCTTGTGCCATAGCCAACTTTCCTTAATCTGACTCAAACAACATCTTTGACCTTTGATATCTGATAGCATATATAAATTGTTGTCTATCCTCTGAGCATCTACAATAAACACATCTGAATCTTTTCTCCCAATTTCTCAAAATTTTATGTAAAACTTTAATGTGTGTCCCTGATCACACATTTGACCTACACTCAATAGATTATGCTTAAGACCTTCTACATACAGAACATTTTCAATCTTAGTTATACCATTATCCAAACTTAATGTACCTTTTCCAACTATTATAGTAGTGGTATTATCTCCAAATTTTATTGTGCCACCATTGATCTTCTTTAGAGTTATGAGCTTACTCTTATCTCCTATCATGTGCCTCAAACATCCATTGTCAATGAACCATAGCTTTTCTTCATTTCTTGCATGAAAATCTTTCTGGACTAACATAAACTTTTTAGGTTATTTCTTCTACCATGAACTTGTTTGAACTTGCTTCTTGATGAATGGAGCTTTTAAACTTTGGTCCTTTTTAATTGACTTGAACACACTTCTACAATGTTGGGCTATGTGTCTGAAATTATTACACTTGTAACATACTATGGCCTCTTCATCACAGTTGGATAGAGGATCAAAAGAGTTGTGGTTTCTACTTGACTCTGCATGAGGTTCATTCTCCTTAGTTCTAAAATTATTAGCTCTTATCCAATAGTCTATTTTCTTATGACCATAACCATTACAATAAAAATAATAACCATGAAAATAGAACCTATTTTGATTTGTGTATCTTTGACCTAGTTGTATTTTGTAGCTCTATTCCTTCTAACCTTCTTTATTTGAGTTGTCCTCTAGATTCTTAACTTCTTCCCTTTTTATTTCCTCTTTTATAAGGGCTTTAGCATAGCTCTTTTCTTTTCAAATATAATACCTATCTTATCTGATATTTATTTTTGAATTTTTAATATCTTGTTCAACATGTTAGTGTTATTCTCAAATTTTGAATAATTGACAACTTTATCATTTTCTACTTTATTTATTTTCTCAATATCTTTTTTTAAAGAGGCAATTTCAATAACATACTTTTCACATTCTTCACTTAATTTTTGTAATTGAGTTGTTATATCTTCTTCAGTCTTTTTGGAATCTTCAATGTGTGCTTATAGATCTTCAATTATTTCCTTTGACCCATTTTCATTTTTCTCGATCTAGAGCTTCAATATTTGATTCTTCTTCTCAAGAGCCTTTAATTATTCTAAGGAACAAATGAGTTTTCCTTCTAGATTCACCTCAGCTTCATCATATTCTTTTTGATCATCTATAATTTTTATTACAGAGGCATCTTCATGTATGGTCATGAATAAAATCTCTTTTTCATTTGAGTCATTGATTCTACTATCTTTGGTTGAGCTAGGATCTTTAGAATATAAACTCTTCTTCTCAAATCCCTTCTTGAATTTACCTTTAAAGTTCTTCTTGTATGTAGTATTTCCTTCTTCATTATCACCATTATTCTTATTTGGGCACTTAGATGCAAAATTTCCAATCTTACCACATTTAAAATATTTAAATGGTAAATTTCCTTGATATTTACCTATGCCCTTTTTAGGCTTACAGATGAATAGAGTTCCATTGTCATCTTCCTCATCGCTAGAGCTATCACTTGATTCTTGAATCTTATCCTTGTCTTTCTTCAATGTTTTTTAATCAACTTCACTCTTTGAGGGTTTCTCTTATTCGGTTCACATCTCATATTCCATAAGAATACCATGAAGTTCATCCATTTTTAGCTTGGCTAGATCCTTTATCTCCTCAATTCCATAAACCTTTACATCATATCTCAATGGTAGAGATCTCAAAACTTTTTGTACCACTACTAACTCTTCTAATTTTTCTCCAAGACCTTGAATTTGATTAACTTACAAAAGATAACTTGTTATATTTTCTTCCTCTTCTATCTTTAAAATTTCAAACTATCTTCCAAAAATTTGGAGCTTAGCTTGTTGAACCTTTCCATCACCTTTGTAAATATTCTCAAGCTTTACCCAAGTCTCATGAGAAAATTTGCATTACATAAATTTAACAAATTTTAACTCACATAAAATAACATTTAAAGCTTTAGCATTATTTTCACTTGCCTTTTTTTCTACAGGAGTAGTTACAAGTGTTTGTGGCTATTCGTATTCCTCCATCACTGCATGTCAAATTTTGAATCCAAGGGCCATCAAGTAAGTCCTCCTCCTTATGCTCCAAAAGGAATTATTTTTTCCATCAAACAAAGGTTCCTTATTTGTAGAAAAATCTTCATGTGATCTATCCATCGTGCTTTCCTTGATCTACCTTCAAGTTATTAAACTCTTTCCAAAAGAACCTGCTCTGATACAAATTGTTGGGCATCGGATATAATGAGATAGGGGTTGAATCACTATATCATATATCTTATAAATCTTTCACTTAATCAAATTCCTTTTAATCATACATTCAATATATGTAATAAAATTGAAACAATAACATGTACCACACAAGAGAGAGAGACACTAGATTTTTATGTGGAAACCCAATGTGGGAAAAACCACCAAGAACAATCTCAAGTATATGAATGACCACCAACTCAAATTAAAATGTTCATATGCACCAACTTGCAAGATCACCAACCCCTTTATTGAGAACTAACATAGAAATAATTTGTAAGCACTAACCCACAGGAACACCAACCCCTCTTGTGTATAAAATACAACTATCTCTCAATGTTGCTTTCTCAACAAATGATATAAATCTACTATATATCTTTATATTCTCTATTCTTATCTAATATAAAATAATTACAAACCATGCACACTCCTGCATATTACAAATGGCTTCTCAAGCCTCCTTTTATAGCTTTTCAAAAGACCTTTGGCATTCACCCTTTGTGATGCTTTTCCCCTTTTATCTTTACCTCAAGACTCTTTGAATTATTCATGGGACCTCTTTTGAGTTTATGTAACCTAAAATATATTCATTAATATTAAATAAATATTAACACACTTTAGTCAAAATATGAACATTAAAAACACCTTTAGATAATAAATGCTAGGGGGCCTTTGTCACTAATAATGTTAGACCTTTGACATCAATGAAAATATTTCCAACAGTTTTAATTTTTCAAATTATCCATTATTTGCTGGGAGGACAAGAGAAGGGGATTGGACAACAAAGTAGGGTACTACTATCCAATAGGGTGTTGTTGTCCAATGGGGACAAATAACATTATTAAGGGTATAGCATGGCTTAGATGATAGTTACAGCTGATAACATGATGTATAAGTCAATTATAATGTCATAAATTAGATTATAAGAGTGATTCTCTATGTGTAAGGTGGTTGAAAGTGATCAAAAGGGACTTATAATAGGTCTAGAGATATGTGTGTAAAAGAGTGGTCACAAGTGCATTACTTTAGATTTTAAGTGTGTAAAGGATTATGTACTTATTTTTTATGATATTTTTTCACTCACAATAATCTTCACTAATTCTAAAAATTATTTATGTATGCTTTGTCATTATTTATATTAGAAAATAATATTTCAAACCCTATATGGATGTTATTAGTAATTACTTTATTGTTTTTTAAAACAATGAAGCTTTATTCTTAATTAAATAAATAGATTTGAGTAGGGTAAATCAATAAATAATGTGCAATAATTAATCCACTGATATGTGTAAATAGATTATATTTTTACCTTTTCTAAAAATAGTAATAATAGAGAGAAAATAAAAATTATCTAGAAGCTAACTAAGATGGATGTCGCAAGGTCTGGAAATTTCTATGCAAGCTTGGGAGACTATCACAATCATGATCCTGGAGTTTGTTTTTGGATTGGATAGGAGCACCAAAAGTTGGACACTGTACTATTTAACACTATATTCCTATTTTAATGTTATTATCTAGGTGATCTAATTTTTTTGGGTTCTACTTAATAGGTCTATGTTACCCTATCATTGAAATATCGAAGCCCAAAAATTTGTGAAGCTTGTTATGCATCTATTTTAATATTTAAATCCCTAAGAGCTCTTCTTTCTTGAACTTGAATGGCAACTTGGGAAAGAGTGAGAAGGGGTTAGTGTGTAAAGGACATGATAGATGCACTTCAAACCCATGTATGGGCATGCTACCTACATACCAATGCTTCAAGGAGGGATCAAGCTAATGTAGTTCTCTCATTTAAGTGTTAAGTGTAATTATATATAAAAATACAACTAGATGTGAAACTAGGTGTACTTAGAATGACTAGGGACTATTGTAAGGGTTTGAATAAGCTTTAAATATTAGTGGATGGTTGTATGTAGAAAATAGGGAAGATTACTTGAGTAGTCTTACTTATGTTCTTATTTCTCTCTTATAAATGAGTGTCAACCCTTGTAAATGGACTCTGAATGGCCTTTTATAAATAAATTAATGATCATGGGTTAAATGAATTCATATTAAACTGATATGAATTAAGATAAGGATTCAATAAAATATGACTATTTGGACCAAAAGTACACTTGGGCAATAGCACCAAAAATAGGACACTTTGGGTTTTAGTTCTCTTATCTAAGTTAGGCACTATTTTCTAGAGGGAATGAGACATAGGGGTGGATTTGGGCCTAAAATAGCTACCTAGGTCTATAAGGGTTAAGTTTGGAAGGTTGTGGATGACTAGGAATCAGTAAAAGAAAATCCTAAAAGGGTTGTGCAAGTAAGTAGGAGGACCTATGGATTAAATGTCTTTATCCATACTTAAGTAACCAAATTTTGCATTTTATATGACTACATTTTCCCCCCTTTTATTCTATTGATGTATCAAAGTGAAATACTAGGATAAATAAAAATAATAAAAGGCATACCTAAATTTATCTACAAAAGTGAAGCCCATGAAGCTTGTGTGATTCTGAGTAATGTTGGATAGTGCATAGAGAGCACATTGTGCAAGTGTGAATCTATGAAATAAAACAAAGATTAGATTAGTTCTTATTATATGTTATATAAAATAAGAACATACAAAAATTGAGTAAAATAAAAAGGTAGAGAAAGGAATGAATATACCTCCCCAGGTACATGAACCAATACAAAACTTGTTGTGATCCTGAGTAAGGTTGAGTAATGTTGGATTGTGTTATACCAAAATTTATATTAGAAATGGATTTGAGTGATAAATTACCTAGAAAGTGGCTCAAGAATGCAAAGTCAAGCCCTTTGGCTCCATCATCACCTACTAAATGAAGTTAAATGATCATGTGTGTGTTAATCAGTGTCTAGACTATATGTCAAATCCCTCTGAATAAGTGGCTCAAGAATATAAAGGCTGGTCCTTTAGCTCCATCATTGCCTACTAAGTGAAGCTAATGAATCATGTGTGTGTCAATTTATTTTTGGACTATGTGTTTAATCCCTCTGAATAGGTGGATCAAGAATACAAAGGTTGGATCCATCATTGCCCCATTAAATGAAGCTATGAATTGATACTGATATAGAATAGATGTCATATGAAATGGCTCTTGAAGCTCATGAATGTACTGTAATCTAATAATGTTGGTGTAGATAGCTTAATATATGATAGAAACTAGGCCACTCTTGGCTATTCCAAAAGATGGAGATTAGGCCTATATGAAAGCCACTCCAAAATTGATGCACTAGGCTTATGTGATATCCAACTTAGGAACTTGGGTACTCATAAATTTAAACTTGTATGGAAGTTTAACTTGATAAATATGCCAAGAACCTATAGATGGAGTATGGTATGTAACTATTGAGAATGCTTAGGTAATAAACTAAACTTAGAAACAAAATAAGACTAATGTGCCATGTACATTACCCCCAATTACTAGTGTCTAGAACATGAATTTTGATCTAGAAGTTATGTTAACTACCTAATCTAAAATTAGAAGTGAGAGACATCATGTCACACATGATACCCCCTATATTTGGATTCCCTAATAAAAATGTACTTAAACTATTGATTTGGATGTGCAAAAACTATAGCTGAGATAAACTTTTTGCCTATTACTAGAAAACCTAGGTGTTTTTCTACCTAGACAAGAAAGCCAAAATAAGGACACCCTTATGTTGGCATTGTTGTCTATATCTAGCACTATTATCCTATGCTAAAAATGGTTTTTGATCTAAAATTTTCACTATTTGTTTGTTCTATTTTAATTGGATTTACCTCTAGAGTCTAAACTAGGTGATATGAATGTTGTTGTTTAAATTACTAGGATCTTTAATCTCTATGACAAAACCCTTATTTTTTGTCCCCTATTATAAGGGTAGGAATGATTGAACCTCTAATTATTTCCCTCAAAATAAAAGAGTCCTTAAAGTGTGTTATGTTGCATAGATACATGATATGGCAATGATATTTGACAAGATATCTTTAGATATAACAATTTTTGTATTGAGATATTTGTTAGATCAATAGGGGTATGCCTAGATAGATATAACAATGTAAAAACATGTGTAATGTATTGAAATATAACTAGAAATGTTAGATGTTATTTTTTAGTTGTTAGTTATCAAGGAAGGATGGAGCATGATGTCCATCATGGCATCCAAGTAAGCAAGGAAAATGCAGGATATGGATCACGGCATTACAATAATCAAAAAATCAATCAAGTAACAAGTACATAGAGCAAGAAGTAAGAAACATACAAGATTGACCAAGGGCCATGCAAATACAAGACATGGGAACATGTCACTCAAACTGAAAAGCAAACATACATGTTTAAATGCCACATACACATACAATTTGAAACAAGCAAAGATTGGCATGAGGGCCATAGGCACATAGAATAGTACAATTAAAGGGCATTGACAAATGTCCAAAGGTACACACACATGAATAGAAGTAAAGGACATTGGAAAATGTCCTAAGGCACACATAATAAACAAAAATAGAATTTTAAATGAAATCACATTTAGCTACATAAATCAAGAAAGGAAAGCTTGTAAAAATTAAAAAGGTAAAATCACATCTAACTAATCAAAGCAAGAGTGAAAGTGTGTAAAACATGTTTAGTATAAGACTAGGTATATTCTAGGAAATACATAAGTGCAAGATATTAGTGAGTGTTAATGTGGTAATATATGTAATCTAGTAAGTAATGTATGTTAACATGATAACTAGAGTGTGTGGTGTGAGAATGACATAACCTGGATGGTGTAGTCATGTAGAAGATGCCCCCAATGGGAAGATGAATGTCGATGTGTTTTGAATATAGAAGTAAGATGCCCCCTCATTGGGTAGAATGAAGAAATCAAGGAATTTAAAGTCATTACACACACTTAAACAATATCAAGTGAAGCATGCTAATGTAGATAATTGACAAACAATAGCATAAAATAGAAAATATAAGTCTAACACAATAGTATAAATGTAAAACATGTATGATGTATACAATCTAAATGTTTTTGGTGTTTTTGATTTTTTTAATGTTTTTGTATTTTTAAATTTATCTATGTATAGGAAATACTAAGAATAAATGATACTAATTGATAAGTCTCAGATGAGACTCCTTGTCATTGTGTCTTGTATTACACAAATGTATCATTCATGATCATGAAGCATGATGAAAAGGCTAAGACTATGATTCTAAAAGCTATGTGTTATAAATGTTCTAAAATCTCTAAAGCAGAAACTAATTGTGGGGTCTTTATACAGCTATAAGAAGTGGATGCAAATCTAGGGCTCTTAGGGACCCATATAAAAGTAGGAGAAGCTCTCAAAAGTATGAGATCTCAATGGCATTATTGTAGGTGTAAAAATTGTAGCTAGAATCTATCTAGAGTTTTGAAGTGGTGGAGGCATATGAATCCTCTTTACTAATATGGATGCCTCAACTACATCAAAATATATATTGGGGGAAGAATTATAACTGGTGGGGAAACTAAAACTAGTGTAAAAGTTGGAACTAGTGTAGAAGTTGGAACTAGTGACTACAAAAGAGATGGCTCAAAAGAAGGGAGTGTTAACTCATATGAAACTCCAATAAATCTAATAACCTAATTAGAATGAATGAATTTCATGTATTTATAAACTATAGATAGTACATCTCAAATTTTTTGAATCCATGGGCAACCAAGATATCAAAAACTCTTACACTGGGAACTATTGTGAAATGTGTGGTCATATGTGTTGGACCAGTATATAAAGAAAGTAAAATCTCACCCAATTAAATTTTGTATATGCCCACTAGAACCATTCATAACTATGTCTATTACAGTGATATCTTGATTTGAATAACCCAAATGTTGTAGTAGTGTCAAGGTACATATGTTAAGATTGGAACCCTTGTCAATAAGCACACTCCAAATAGGTTGATTATGAATGTGAGCTCTGATAAAGAGTTCATTTTAATATGAATCATCCTTGATGATATCATTATTTAAGAAGGAGATAAAAGGTCTAGTTAGAACCCTGGACTCACATACACCTATGATATTGCTCAAAGGATGTGATTTAACTAAAGGTACCTGGTATGTAACTGGTGGTGTATGTGCATGATATGCATGATGAACCCCTAATGTGTCCCTTATATCCTATTTTGATTTTTTTGGAAATAGATCTAAGAATATTTTCAATGCTTTATCTTGTGTTGGCTTAGCCTGTGGAGGCTCAACTAAAGTGCTAAGATCAAGTAGGTTGTCATCTATCAAGTCTTGTATCTTATGTCTCAAAATTATGCATCTATTTATAGTGTGGTCTGGTGTCTTATGGTGATCACAAAATGCCTACTACTCATATCCCTTGGGAAGAGGTTTGGTTAGATCAACTTCCAAAATAGGAAGGAGAGATATGATATTACAATCTAAAAGCTATTGTAAAACCCTGGCTAGAGGAACTAGAAGATGTGAGAAGTATGCCAAGGTGGTGATGATAAAACTATATGCTGAGGAGGATCTAAATCTACATTTATTGTAGGTTTATTCTACCCTTTTGTACCATTAAACTTGACCTTGTATGGGACTTTTTTGTTACTCTTATTATTTGTGTCTAGAATGCTTGTATACTTGAGTTTGTCCATTTAAATGAGTTTCACTTCTATTTATTTTAATGTATGACATAATTCAATGAAGGAAGAGAATATTTTGAACATAATAGATTCATGTAATGCTGGTAGAAGACTCTATTTGAAGAGGTCTTGTAACTCCTAATTTGCCATGGGACTAGTCATCGTATCCAAGATGGTCGTATATCGAAGAACATAGTCTGTGAGATGCTCATTTAGTCATTGTTTCTATTGATAAATTTGATAATATGAAACCTTATCACCAATGTTAATGTTGAAGTGTGATAAGAATATATTATCTAAAGTATTGAATCCATTTACTGACTAATTAGTAGACTATAGAACCATTGTAAATTATAATCCTTTAAACTTCATGGAAATAGATTGGTAAGTATCTAGTCATTTGGTACATAATCCAAACATGATACATGAAAATCTCTCAAATGTGTCTCTAGATCACCCTTTCCATCATAAAGACTAAGCATAGGTTGAACAAAACCTTATGGCAAGTGTGTAAAAGTGATGTGACATACCAAGAGTGTATATAGAAGAGCAAAATAATCCAAATCCTACATAGGTCTAGTGGTACCTTGCTCAAGATGTAGCACCTTGGATTGAAGAGATCTTATCTCTTGCATAAGGGCTGCCACATTAGAAGATAGGGATGTACTACCTGTAACTGGTGGCATAGAGGTAGGTTAGGATACTATAGGCGGTTATTGAGACATAGTTGTCCCCATAGTTTCATTTGCAACTGGTTGATCTATGGTTTAAGAATATTGACCATTGTTCACTTATTATTGTTCCTCTTGTAGAATTATAAGCATGTCATCTTTCATATTTGAATGTTTTGTTAAGAGTTCTTGAAGTTCTCTTTTATTATTTTTATCAAAATTGGTATATTAGGCCATTGTGAAAGTAGGAAAACAATTTATAATTTGTTTGAATGTTTTTTAATAAGTTTTAATAGGTAGTGTGATAGAAAATGAAAGTATTGAATATAAAAAATGTAAAGTCCTAAAAATAGTTAATTGGAATTTTCTCAAAAAGGATACAAAGCTCTCAAACATGTAAGGTGATACCTCAAGAAGTAAAGTAGGTGCTAGTACATGCTACTAAGAATTTTTTCAAAAAAATATTTGTGCAAATACTATGAATTTTTGTAATTTAGATTGAATTTCTAAGATAAGTATGTAATATAAAATTTAGAAAATTATTGGAAATTAGTGGAAAATAACTAGGAGCTAGTTGATGCAACTAGGTTGTTTAAATGAACTTTTTTATTTAAATTAGTATGATAATTTTAAAATTTTGATATGAATTTATAGGAATTTTTTAGAGTTTTGCTTGAAAAATTTAGAAAAAAACAAAAAATATTTCTAAAATTAGCAATGTATTTTTCATAGTGTTTGGAATGTGTTTATATGAAAAAAAAGACCTAGTATGTACAAATAAGGGTTTTAAAAAAATATATGAGGATTTTGAAATTAATTTGTAGATTTTTTATTTTTAAATATAGGAAAACATGGAAAAAAATCATAAATAATTTTCCTTAGGGTTTTTATGTAGAAATTTGAAGTAAGTCAGGTTCACCAAATGTTTTATTATTTTTTAGAATAATGGAGTTTTATTCCTAATTAAATAAATAAGTCTGAGTAGGGTAAATTAGTAAATAATGTGCAATAATTAAGCCACTAATTTGTGTAAATAGATTATATTTTTACCTTTTCTAAAAATAGTAATAATAGAGAGAAAATCAAACTTAACTCAAAACTGACTGAGATGTATGTTGCAGGGTCTAGAAATTTGTGTGTAGGCTTGGGAGACTATCAAAAATAGGATTTTGGATTTCATTTGTGTATTGGATAGAATCATTGAAAGTTGGGTACCTTTCTATTTGGCATTATAGTCCTTTTTTAGTTTTGTTATCTAGGTGATCTATGTTTTTTGGGTTCTACTCAGTAGGTCTATGTTACCCTATCAGTGAAATATCAAAGCCTGGAAGTCTATGAATCTCATTATGCATCTATTTTAATCTTAAAATCCCTAGGAGCTCTTCATGCTTGAAATTTAATGGTAACTTGGGAAAGAGAGAGAAGGGGTTAGTGTATAAAGGATACATTATACACACTTCACACCCTGTGTGTAGGCACACTGCCTACATACGAATACTCTGAGGAGGGATCAAGCTAATGTAGTTCTCATATTGAATTTATTGGTATTATTATATATGAAAATGCAACTAGATGTGAAACTAGGTGTACTTGGAATGACTAACGACTAGTGTAAAGGTTTGAATAAGCTTTAAGTATTATTGAATGGCTATATGCAGAGAATAGGGAAGAGCACTTGAATAGTCTTTATTCTATCTTGTAAATGAGTGCCAACCTTTCTAAATGGATTTTGAATGGCCTTTTATAGGGAAATTAATGATCATGGGTTAAATGAATTTTTATTAGGCCAACATGAATTAGGATAAGGATTCAAAAAAATATGACTGTTTGGACCAAAAGTACACTTGGACAACAAGACCAGAAATAAGACACCTTAGGTTTTAACACTCCTAGAGGGAATGAGACCTAGGGAGATGGATCTAGGCCTAAAGGATCTACTTGGTTATATAAGGGTTAAGGTCAAAATGTTGTGGATGATTGGGAATCAGTGAAATAAAAGTTTAAAAGGGTTGTGCAAACAAGTAGGAGGACATATGGATTAGATGTCTTTAGCCATACTTAAGTAACCAAATTTTGCATTTTATATGACTAGTAATCTACGACCCCTATGGTAAATATTATTATCCTTACTCTATCATAAATGTCTCTATATGTTTTATAGGTATGTAAAAAATATACCCTTTCCTGCACCTATATATGTTTCATGTTTTTTCACTAGGCTTTGATATTATATAGCGCTAGGCTTTCATATTATGCACTAAAATTTGTTTTAATTCTCATTTTTTATAAACCCTATTTGTGTTTTTTACCAAAATATGACCCTTTAAAAATGGGTTAGTATTTTAAACAAACAAGTATTTAGGATTTAGTTTCTTGTTAGTATGAACTTTAAAATAAATGCATACAACATAAAACCCAAGCGAATTTCCTCAAATTGGGAAAGATCAAGAGAGAGCATAAACAATTGTAATAGAAGACAAATAATAAAAATTTACCTTATCCTTTAGATATATCTCTCTCTTTTTAATACAAGTTTGATTGGACCATATATAGTGTTTGAGGTCTTTTTCAATGTCATAGTGTCACTCTAATGGCATCTCCCCTTGCACTATGCATGATTTTATGAACAATTAAATAAATCAATGGGAAATGACCTTAGCATTTGGTAGAGATTCACTACACTAATTGATTATATTTAAATGATGATTAATCCATCCAATTTATAGACTTGGATGATGAATGAGGACTATTAGATCAACATGAAGATTAATGGATAGAAATCAGTCCTATATATCCATGATGAGGAAATATAGATTGTGTAAGAAGAGGGATTAAGTGTGTAAGAGGATGTGTAATAAATCCACTTATGATAATTTTGGAGTGTGTAAGAGGGTGTAAGATACCTTGCTTTCAAACTTCCAAATTTGTATTGACTTACCTTGTAGAAGAAGAGGATAATGTTATAATGGATGATGTCATGAACTTGAAATGGAAAATAGAATTAAATGATTTATAGAAAATATTAATGGTGCATTACATGATTTTCCACTATAATAAGATTATATAATTAATTGAGACCAATTAACTAATGCAATATGATGTGTATTTATGGTAAAATATGTGATAATGAAATAAATAATTAATTGAATAGGGGTGAATGGTGGATAGAATATTGGTTAGATGAAGATTTTAGGATTTAGGAATATGTTGGTAATGATACTTAAAATTGACATAGAGTATAAAATTTTAGGTGTTGACATTATTTGCCTTTTTGAGAAGTCATTACAAGACATAATGCATGGAGTAATAAATTTTTGAAGAAAAGAAGCCAAAAAAGTCAATGAAAGCTAGATGATGATGATGATGATGATGATGATGATGATGATGATGATGATGATGATGATGATGATGATGATGATGATGATGATGATGATGATGATAAAATAATGTGATATATGATTCCCCCTTGAGAGGATATATGGGGATGAGGTATGTTTATGGGCCCTCAAAAAATAAGGTGATGTAGGACATGATGAAAATGGTTGAAATTAACCCATGGATAAAATTAATCCACTCAAACTAGTGCTTGCATGATTTGATTGTTGAGAATGATATAATGGTTTTCCCATAGTAAGGTATACTTAGGAAGGATGCCTCCAAAAATAATGAGCCACACACTTTTATTTTCCCCAAACATGGTGAAATATGAAAGTTTGGACTAAATGACTAATTGATGGAACTACCCCAGGCAGGGTGGATTGATTGATTTAATTAAACTAATTGATTATTTCCAAACATGAAAGATTGGATTGTTGATTAGACTAATTACATGATTAATGAATTTATTGATTGGATAGCATAGATTAATTATTTAACCTTTTTCACATATTAAGGATGAGATTATCATGTTTATGGATGAAAATAAGTTTATATATTGAAGAAAACATATGTGTGGATGGTGTAATGAATTTTCACATAATAAATAAGTTGCAAGAAACCATGCACATAAGGATGCCCCAAGTGTTAAAAGTAATGATTGAAGAATGATGTGATAATTATTTGTAATGAATTGGATAAATAGGGGATGTGGGACATGTAGGTTGTGAGAATGACTTTTAGTTATAATAATCAGATGTTGATATAAATGGATGAAAATGATGGTGATGGTGGTTGAGCTAACCTTAAAAACTCTATATGACTGAGTGTTATCTACATAATCCAAATAGATCTTAGGCTACTGTATTTCTCCTCAATATGGTTAGAAAATGATGAGAAAATATAATATATGACTTTATTATGTGTTTATTAATGCTAAATAAATATTATATGATATGATGTCAAAGATGACCAAAATAATTTGATTTGAAAAGGGATGATTTGACAAGGGGATAAACTACCATTATAGTATGACATTGTATATAATCCTTAAGCACTTGATTTTTGATGTGGCACATGAAGTTATGTACCATGATATAAAACATCATGATGACCTGGTCATAGTGTGGATAAGGACTGACCTTGGATCCAATAGGCAAAAGACATAAATGCACCATGATATGGAAAAATCAATATAATAATGTTGTCATATGTCGATCGATGGACTCAAGTATAGGTGTAATAATGTCATGATCTAGAAAAAACATGATGATTGTATTGACACATATTGATTCAGCCAAGAGACAATATAAAAAATAAACAAATAATCAAGTGAGAAAACACAAATAAACTCAAAAGTAAAAGCAATAAAAAGCACCTTATCATTAACCAAGTCAAATATTCCACATGTGTAGGCTCAATGATACTAGTAGCTTTATGGTGCCCATAATAAAGGACACATGCAAGGTAATAAATTGGGGGAAATATCTTGAAATAAGTTGTATGCTTTGATTTTCCCCAAATAGGGTGAAATTTGTGAGCTTGGATTAATGACTTTGCCCCAAGTAAGGGGCTATTGGAATGAAATATCCTAAAAATCTAAAATGATTAGATAAATGATTAATCAATCAATTATTTAATAGATTGAGGATAATAAAAATGTTTTTGTATGTTGTGGCTTTATATCTCTCTTGGGTATTTTTGGCCTTTTTCTAAATTTTAGGGATTTTTGTGATCTTTTAACATTTTTAGATTTTTTTAATATTATGATTTTTTGTGATTTTTGGAATGTTTCATATGTTTTTGATGTTTTGAAATGTTTTGGTTATTTTTGATGTTTGGAATGTTTTTTTAATAACTATGTATAAAGTGTCACTATCAAATGTGTTCTAACACCAAGATATGGAAAGTGATACAAGATCCAAAGGATTTAGGATTTTACTAGATATGGATAGATATGGGTGATGATGACTAGGAATGGATTAGGGATATCCAAGTGACAACCAAGTGTCTATTCATTTAATTACCTTTTGGATGATATACTAAGATTTCTCCCAAAATAGGGCTTAAAATTTATTTACTTCCTTATCCAGTTCAAGATGAGAAGAGATAATGATCTCTAAAAACATGGTTCAAAATTGCTTTTACTTCCTTATCTAGTTCAAGATGAGAAGAGATAATGATCATGATAGGATGGATAAAAGGATGGATAAGGATAAGGATTTGGATGAGTATTTGGATTAGACTGGGTGGATGAAATGGCTTTAATTGTATGGATAAGGACTTGGATGGTTGAATATGAATTGGATGGGGTTTCCCCTAAGTGTTGAGGTACTTATAGATAATTAATTATTTACACATGATATAATAAACCTAGTTTTCATCATGGTACTTGACCAAGGTACCATAAGTATGGTTTTCACCATTGTATGAATTATTTCTTTCTTTTGGTTCTAATTTGAATTTTATTTTATTTTTTAGCATCTCAATAGATTGGGAGATTATGAAATGCATAATGTTGATCCATTTTGATTTCTAGCCCATACCTATTATGGAGAGCTTTTCTATCATGATCATGTTGTTTATATGGACTACATTGATGTTGTGATACTTTTTGGTTGTTGATTCTACTTCCTTAATAATTATAAACAATGTGTCTTCATAGCCTCTATGAAAGAGAGTGTCATTAGGAAGGGTAAAATAGGCTAAGCATTGGATAAAATATATGATTTGATGGGGAGATACTAGATTTAGACAAATGATATGATTATGAAGGGATGTATGATTATTGGGGGACCAAGGAAAATTGGGATTAATAGTCACACACATCATTGTTGACTTTGGAGGTTCTAATTGTGACATGACTTTGAATGTTAGGGGGTCAAATACCTATGAAAATGATCTCAATAGGGCCACAAGTTTTTTTTGTTCCTTAGGCCTATTATAATATAAATTATCTTTAGATTATCAGTTGTTCAATGTTGACTTTAATGATGTATTCATCAATAAATCAAGAGCTACTTTTTTCATATATTAGCTCATCCAAGTGGTTTTCACCAATAGAGTCTTCTTTATTATTCTAATTTTGATTTTGATTATTCTTTAGCACCTCAAACAAGGTTTCACAAAGGGACATTGACTTTTTATTTGGATTGACCCCTAGTGCCTCAAACAATGTTTCACTAGGGAAATTTTCTTTTGGATTTCTAGTATTTTTATTTTTAGTGTCCTCTAGTGCCTCAAAAAAGGTTTCAATAAGTAACTTTGATTCTAGATTTATAGGATTTTGATATGGATTTTTCACTAGAACCTCAAAAAAGGTTTCACTAGGGAACTTTTATCTTTTATTTTTAATGTTGATTTGGATCCCTATAAATTTTGCCACTCATATGTCATTATGAAATAAGTCCAACAATATGTGATTATGTTGGTCCCAATCGATGGGTGTGAGAGATTGGATGTCAAGATAAAAGATAAGATGGTTAATGTGAAAAGGAAAGGTGACATTGATGGAAGGATGAAATTTTGTACAAACCTCATGTAGGATACTAGGATAAATTGCTTAGATGTTCAAGGAATTTTTTTCAAAAATAATGGAAGGATCGTTGATGTATTCAAATGGATCTTTTGGAAGTGTGTAGTTGATGTCATAAGATCCTTATTCAGATTTTGTCATTGATTATAATGGTAAAGTTGATTATGGCATTGATGTTGATTTGGATATTGATATGGAAACTAATTGTGGTATTAATTGAATAGATGTTGATAATGATGTTCATGTTGATTATGATGTTGATTTTGATACTAATACTAATTATGATGGTGATTTTGAATCTAATTGTGATTATGATGTTGATTATGCCAATAATTTTGATTCTAACTCTAATGTGGATGTTTATGTGTAACTTGATTTGGATATGGACACAATAAGATCCTATTGGATCATGTTATCCACATGAACCTTTTTCACCTTATTTTTGCTAATGAATGCTTTGGGATGAAGGGATTTCTAGAAATGAGGGATGTTATCCAATGGATAAAAGATGGATTATTGGTCAATGATGGGTTATTTAAGATTATTTCTTTAAATTAAGGCTCATAAAATAGTAGTGGACTATCATAAAGAGGCTCATCAAATATGGGTGATTTGCTAAAAAAATCAAATATGGGTAGATCATCTTGATCTTGACTTGGAAATAAATGAACATTTTCATGATCTTGGAGAGCATCTTGGCATATCCCTATTTGTTGATCCTTAGACATGGATGGACTTTATTTTATTTTGATGTAACCATGGTCAACTAAACCTTTAATATAAATCTTGAATCTAGCACATCGATCAAGGCAATGGCCTTGAATCCTATGATACTCTTAATATTCATCTTATTTGTACCACTCAAGTTTTGATTCATTTTCATTAAATTACTTATTACACGATATAAAATCACATTTTTCATGACTAATTGGTAAAATATTTATTCTAAGATTTTATTTATAATTTTAAAATCCAATTTAGACATGGATGAACTAGATTTTGGATGTGATTATTATGGTTCAGGGGCTGGATAAATGTTGGATGAGGGTATCAAAATGGGTTTCCTTTTGCTAATATGATCATAATCAAGATTATAACTATTATAAGAGTTATTTTATTGATGTTGATATGAAAAGGTACAACTTACCTACTTATGATGGAGCTTAAGTTTTTGACATCAAAATTTGTAGATAGTTAAGCACCTATTTCTAAGAGTCTTAAAAAGACATTGTCTTTATTTTCAAACATGTAACATTCAAATTGGGATCTATCTTGATCTGCTTTAGATTTTATAGGAATATATAAAATTTTAATAAGGAAAATTTGATGTTTTACTTGATTTGATGTGATATGATGTGATTTTACCCAAGTAGGGTAGATTGTTTTGATTTTCCCCAAGTAGGGCAGATTGATTTGATTTGATATGTGCCAAACAGGGTGGATTTATTTGATTTGATTCCAATGATTTGATTTTATTTTATTTTATTAATTTTATTTTGATTTAATGTTTTATAAAGCTCATAATGGATTATGATGGCTATATTTGATTAAAATAGGAGAAAGAATGGATGATTTGACTTTATCATTCTCAATCGACAAGTGTGAGAGATTGAATGAAAATACAAGATGTGACTTGAATGATTGATGTTCAATTGATTTAGGGTTGATTTCACTTGGTGAGAATAGACTAGACTTGAGTTTTAGATATTGAACTTTATATTTGATTTGACTTAATAAAAATAGACCTAATTTGACTCTCTTTTAATGTTTGACTTTAGTTGGCTTGGAATAGATGATTCTATAAGTTGACTTTGAATTGGTTACCTAAATTTGAAAGTTTTATATGATTCAAAGGTTGACCTTAATTGAATTTGACTATTTATCTTGGATTTGGAAGAGTTAACTTGATTTGAAATGTTTGACAAGTTTGGAATATGAGAATGATTTAGATTTGAATTAGAATTAGAATTTGGAATTTAGATTTGATTTAGAATTTATATTTGATTTAAAATTTACATTTTATTTTAAATTATATTCTATTTCAAAATGAACGTAATTTAGATTTTGTTTCAAATGGGTAATATGATGGTAAAACATGGATAAGGTATTATTTTAATTAGACGTCATGGTGTTTAGAAGGGGATAAAAATGACTAGGAATTTAGGCAAAGTAACATTTATTACATAAATGTGTAATGATAAAGTTCTTGTAATTAGGATATTTTTGATTTGTTTGATGTTTAAGGCATGTTATACAAATGGGTATAAGACAACAAATAATCAATAACATGCATACAAGATAATTCCTATATTTAGTGTAAAAATGGTTGTGTAATGCATTGTAGCCCATGTATCTACCTCACAAGAAGTGGGAATAGGTTAATCTCTTAATTACCACTTAAAGTGGTATGTCATGTGATATTGGGGGAGGTTGATTTCCTATACACTAAATAATTTATGACCAAAAGGTCTTAATATAAATTTTTGACAAGACTTTATAAATGGTCCCTAATAGACCTTGTGTATGTGGGGCTCAAAATCCATCAAAGAAGAGAAAATAACTAGAAATTCATGGGAGGGTTTAGCCCCTTCAATACCACTTTAGCTTTGAGATCTTGGTTAAGTGACACATTAAATTTGGACTTCAAGGGTGTTGTTTGGTAGCTTAATGTTAGGGATAAACCCCTTGCTTTCATGAAACCCTTTATGGGGAATTTTTCTATGATTTTACAATAATTGCTCTCATATACCTTGTTAGATGTATAATGTTGGTACATATATTGGGGGATGAAATCCCAGTAATCATACCCTACATACTCATAGATGGTGATGACATCTAATTCAAGCAGCCAAAATAAAAAAGTAAAGTTTCTCTATTTCTAATCCTTAGGAACCCAAAATGGGGCAAAAGGAGAACATACTCTAGTTATGCTTTGGTAAAATATGTTAGTACTATTGACACTCCAAAATGCACCCTAGGAAGAGGTTCTTCAAGCCTATTTCTAGGTTTGGGGTAATATGGGAATAGCCCAAGGTTGTAGGTGACCTATGACTAGGCTAAACCTCTAGTTTATGGGGTTATCTCCCCTAGTGTATCTATTATGGATCAAAATCATTAAAACCTACTAATTAAAGTGAAAATGGATATAAATAAGGCATAAAATTAAACCTATATTATTAGAGGTCATGCACCAATATCATTCATCCACTCAATTTGACCTTAAACAACACTAATGGACCAAATAAACAACTGAACTACTACCTCTAATAGTATCTAAGCATTATTTTTTCACATAGTGGCTATGATAGGTGGATATAACATGAGGGCCATGAGAGAGAGTTCTATTTCAAGACACCTAACAATTAGGTTCACTCCAAGTTTAATCACCAACACTTTTTATGATATATGACTTGCATATAGTACCTACTAACATCTAGGTGAGAAAAGGACATACAATGGGGGAGAAACCTACCACATATGCATATCAAAAAGTAATAATACATTATATACCAACATTAAGTATCTATAATAGTTTATTTATCAATCCAAGAGGTTTATAAAGTGCAAATCTAGGCAGAGTTTCCTCATACCCAGGTGAGGGATGAAAATAAAGGCCTAAATACACAAAATTATGACCAAGAGAGAGAAAATAATCTTGGTGCATAAGTATCATGAATATTCCATAATTATCATAATCTACTCACATAGTAGTTATAAGATCCATCCACACTCTTCCATGCATTTATTAGGTTAACTAGTGTCTTGAATGAGTACCTTTGGGGCATTGGAGTCTATTTTTAGCAAATTTTGACCCATAAAGAGCCTATGCATGCTATTTTTTGTCAATTTCATCTCTTTTTTACATTCAAAAGGCATTTAATTAAGCTTCCTTCATGAAACATTTAGTGGTCACCCCTTCCTTGCATATTGATCATGTTCAAGAAAATGCCTAACTCCTCCATTATGGCCATGGATGAGGAGCTTTCTCACCTCAGGGGGAATTTACATAGGTTTTATGATGAATAATTAATTTCATATTAGCCTTCTACATCTATGAGCATCCCTATTTTGTTGATTAAGGGGGTCTACTAGATAAACAATCTAGTCTATTGGTTGTTCACTATTTGGATGGCTAAGATAGTTGGATCAAACCTTCAATATAACTAAGTGAAATTTTTTCCCATTTGAAACAACCTACCACACCCATACTTAAGTTCTCCAAGTATTTCACACCTACAATGTTACCCCATTTAGGTGACTAGGTCTCACTTTATTGATTTTTTGGATTGCTTATTTGGTGAGGACTTGTAGAAGTATTTTTAGGAATATTTGTGAATAATGGGTGATTTGGAAAGGTGAAATAAGTCTCAAACCACCCCATAAAACTATTATAAACCTTAAAAACAAATATATACCCTAAAAACATCACAAAAGGTATAAAAACATGATTTTTAGGAGGTTCGTACACCTATCCATATAAATTAGTACCATGAGTAGAGTCTCATCTAATTTTAATATGTGATTTAGGTGTTCTTGGGGCCTTTATACTAAAAATGGATGAAATTTTTGCACTATCTTCTCAATCAGGTCATTATTAGGATTTAAGCAAGACTTTGGAGGTCTACCATCTTAATGATGGTTTATAAAGTATAGACATCTAATCCTAAAATTATGGCCATGGATGTTTATTCCATATACATCCATAAAACCCCTATATTTATTTTATTCCCATGCAACTTTTATGGAGATAAATGAGAGCAAATTGATAGAACTTCATTCCTTCATAAGCTTTCTGAGCAGGTTGCAATAATTATGATTATTAATAAACATGGTCCCCTGAAACCCACTCTCCCCTTTATGTATATTGATTAAATATTGTTTCCAAAATTATCCTAAGATCACTTTGTCTATGATTAAATATGTGATCATTTGAACTAGTAGCTTGAGGTGGCAGCTTGGGGTAGTACAACTTGAGTTAGGTCTTGAGACCAAATTTGGCACTTCTTGCTTTATCTTATATGAAACATCCTTCTTATGGTCTAAAATATCACTATACACCTTACCATGTCATTCATTATAATATGGATATTTTAATATGACATAATGTGAAGGTGGAGCCTTGAGGTTTTAAGGATGGCTTTAGGCCTAAAAGGCCTAGGTTGAGTTCCTAAGGTATGAGTCTCTTGTAGGTGTTTTTATGGAATAAACATCATAATATCACTCTTATTTGTTTTATTCCCACGATTTTTACTTATCTCCAACTTCCCAAACTCCATCTCAATCTCCATTCTCTCATATGAGTCTTAAGAATAACTTCTACCAAACTTGAGTGTTGGTGACCTAAGTACCCTCTTCCACCTTTCAACAGTAGTGATGGAGTTTGTTAAAACCATGTAACATTCCATTATGGAATAAAAACATCCTTATGATCAAGTATTCCATAAAAATTTTCCTTTATATACCCTCATCTCCTTACCTAGGGTTTATGAGCAATTAGGTATATGTAACCTTGGTGGCTAGGTTTGGTTGCCTTCTCTTATCACTTGAGACTCATGCCATATTAAGAGAATTGTTATGTTTTAATTTACTTTCTTTTATGTGTTATCAATCTTACATTAATCCTCAATCAATAAAATTCCCTTAGTTTATGTACACAGTCATGTTTAGGCCTATTAGGCCTAATAGGGATGTGTAGACCTAATGCTTAGTTGAGTGCCTTTCTTTCTCAAGTTGAGGTTTATGTCATCATGAAACCTTATTATTCATATATCACTTTATCTTCATGTTTCTTCAGATATTAACCAACCTTCAATCATGCAACTGTCTTCAACTCTTAAGCATAGATTTGTGTATATTAATTTTTTGGCTTAATAGGCCTAAAAGGCCTCTAAGCTATCCTTTACCTATCACAATTGAACTAGAGCATCTACTAAAGACTAAGAGTTTTAGGGGGACTATTTAGAGTCCCTTATTTATCTATATATTACACTTTTTTTCATGGTAGTCACACCTCTGCCCTTCTACTTATGATCCTATCTGTAGGTGATCTTAAACCTGTCAGGATTCTATAAGATATGGGCTTTGTTCTTATGATAACTTTCTCTCTATTAAAATTCACATTTTTCTTATGTAATTTTTAATAATTTTTCTCTTCATACACTTAAATATACCCTAGAATAGGTTTATTTTCCTTTTTCTTACAGTCAAACCTATAGATGCAATTTTCGGCTTTTGGATTGTGAGTGATAAAGTGAGATGTGAGGTTTCCCCTTGAAACAAGTCTTCCATAGTCTTATTTTGAATTATTATATTATGTTTATATTTTAATCTTGTCTCTCTCATGCCCCTTTCAACCTTAAATACATTTCCTTAGACTACCCTTTTCTCTACCTACAATAAGGCCTATGGGTTGCAGTCTTAGGCCCCTAACTATGAGTGGTCATTTGAGAGAGGATTAATGTTTGTTTTTCCCTTTGATAACCTAAACACATTGGTTACATTATAAAATAATTTTTAACTCCTTGATACTCCTTAACCTCATCATTCTCTCAATGTTCCTCAAGTCTATTATCACAGTCCTGAGTGTATTTAAAGGGTATTTAGCTGAGCTTACTTCCTCTTAGAGAGAGTTGGTGGATTTGGTATCTGTCTAACCCTAATATTTTCATATTAATATTCATTAATATTTCCTATGACTCCCTTAAGTTTTTAATAATCTCCCATACTTCAACCCAATATTGTTTACCTTCCTTACTTAGCCTACCTTGAAAGGTTTGTCATGACTATGAAGGCTTGTCTATAGGTTGAGGGTGATGATGGTATTTGAGGGTATAGATATTAAGTGGCATAAGGAAAACATAAAAATCATGAATGAGGTACATATTTGTCTTGAAATAACTTGATGACTATATACACCTATCATGTTCTCACTTGTAAAAGAGGTAACAACACACACATGACAGTCACATTGGAAATAGAACCTTGAAGGGATTATTTGACCATTTGGTGGCTCAAATAGGATTAGGAGGTAAATAATGATTTAAAGGCTTTAATTAACCCATATTATAACTAAAAACCATCATTTAATCACATTATCATGTCTTAAATACTCTACAATAGGAAGTAACATTATATATAACCTGCACATGTGACATCTTGAATGTTTTATTACTCCCACAACCTCAAATTTGTTAACCATGGGTGGGGGATACCATGGAAGTAACCTTAGGACCTATGGAAAACACATATAAACACAAATTTACAAAACCATTTTAATAAATTACTAAAATTGATGCAATTTTAACCCCTACACAGATGACATTTTGACCACCTAAATTCTTAACTAATGTTCATAGAGTAGAAGCCATTAATTTTCAACCAATTCAAATAATTAAAACGTCAATATACCTCCTTCCTCTTCCAAAAGTCTCAGATCCTCTCTTTCTCTCTCTTGTATGGACTAATCAAAAACCTAAAAGCTATCTTGAGTTTCTAAAGAGATCGATGGAAGAAGTGAACTAGTTTTTCACCTTTTTGACCTTGAAACTCATGGATATCTTTACCTAATGCCTAAATTAATGCCCTTATGCATAAGTATCACTCCCTCTATTCATGGTCATATTTTATGGATCTGTACAAGTTAGAAACTTTTGGAAAACCTATAATTTCCCTTCATTTCTTCATGTTTCAGACCTTAGGATGCCATTAGATGGTAGAGGGAGGGAAAATATAATTCAAACAACATTTTAAAATAATTTTTATGATTTGGGGAGTTTAAGGGATGTAATTTCCCACATGTGGGACACATTTGGTGAGTGAGAAGTGAATTTGACCCTAAATGGAACCTTATGCATATGAAAGTAGCCTATGATGGTTGTATGATGGATATGTGACTCTATAGAGGATATTTTCAATACAATTGACATATAATCACCCCTTTACAAAATTTTAATAATTCAATATGACCAATATGAGTTTTTTTAGGACCATTTGATGGTTTTAGGGGGTTATGAAGGCTTAAAACTATTTTGAATGAATAAACCATGAACAATGACCTTGAAAATAGTTTAGACTTCATGCGATAACCCAAACAAGGTTTGGACACACCTGTATCATGCTAACAAAATTCCCTCTTAATAAAATGGTTAAATTAATCCCAAATATCATGAGAAATAGAAACCCTAATCTTGTCAAATTACCTTAACTTCTAATAAAGATCCTTAATCGTATAAAACAAGGTTAAGACCATTCTCTAGACTTCATAAGACACTTGACACTCTTTCCCTCATTCAAGGACCACCATGACTACTAGAATATCACCTAAGACCTCAAAATAGGATAGTACATATGATGATATCTGCAAGTGATGTTTATTACTTATCATAACACCTTGAACAAGACTAAAGAGGTTCAAAATGAGACCAAAGAAGACACCACCATGTAAGAAAACCACCATTTATAAGCTTGGGTGGGTGTCATGGGGAAGTTTTTGATGGTAGGGGTTGACATTTGGCGTGGAAGGTTAAAATTTCAACAAGTACCCTATGTTTCTAGTCACCTACGGTCCCACAAGTGGACAAGGGGAGATCAAAGACATGATAGGTTACCCACAAATAAATAATCAATATAAATGTTCAAGCAATGAAAACACAAGTATTTTTAGAACACCAAACTTAAATGTTAGTTATTTTTATGCACCAAAATAAAGTGTGTTTGTAAAGTGTTTTTCATGGAAATAACCACTTATTTGACAAGTGAACTTACAAAAAATATATTATAGTTTGAAATTTTATCATTAAATAGTAAGGGAAGTTAAATTAATGCTTGTTTTAGCCTTACAAATTTTCAATAGAGAAATCTCACTATTTAGCAAAGTGATATTGTTGGTTTAAAGATAAATCTTGTTGATCTACAAACAAAAAATAGAACTTAGAAAATTGGTGATTCTTCCAATTAGTAGGATGATATCACTATTTAGCAGGGTGATCCCATCAATTCATAGAGATATATCACCATTTCTAGGAAAAACATGGTCAAAAATGGAATTGATTTTTAAATTATCAAATCCATCATTTATAAGAATTATATTGTTAAAATATTAGAGAGTAAAAGAAAAAAGGGGTTACCAAGGTGTTTTCATCAATTTACAAGTCAATCCCACAAATTTATAGGTCAAAAGCATAGTTTTTTGTAAAATGATAGTCTATTTAAAATTTGAAAGTAAATCCACCATTTCATAGCACATTCCCACCAATTTATAGGTCATGAATATTGATACATAGGTTGATATCATTATTTACCAAAAAAATACATAAAACCAAAAAAGTAGAACATAAATAAAATTTGATTAGCATGGTGATATCACTTATTATGAAGAGCGATCTTGTCGATTAGCAAAGCATTCTTGATGCTAATATGGGAACAAAAATTTGATAAATTAGAAGAAAATGAAGATTAAATTAGATCAATTCTGATCTAATTTATTAATTAGAGGAATATTCTAATGTTTAAAGGGAGGTTATGGGTGATGGTCCCACTGAGCATGATATATGTAAACACAAGAGTATGAGGGAGTTAATTTCTTGTTAGTATGAAATTAAAAATAAATACACACAACATAAAACCCAAGAACATGTCTTTGGATTGAGCAAGATCAAGAGAGCATAAACAAGTGTAATAAAATACAAATAATATTATTTTACCTTCTTTTTTGGATGTCTCTCTTATTAGAATGTAAGTTTTATTGGTCTATATATAGTATTTAAAGCCTTTATGAATGTCATAGTATCATTCTAATAGCATTTCCCCTTGTTTTATATGTGATTTGATGAATAATTGAATAACTTTATGGGTGAGGACCTTATGATTTGGTAGATCTTCATTATACTAGTTGGTTATTCGGAATGAGTAAAAATCCCTCCAATTTATAGACTTGGATGATGAATGAGGACCATTAGATAAATATGAATATCAATGGTTACAAATAGGTCCTACATATGTAAAAAATCAACTTTTTTTAAGTTTGGAGTGTGTAATAAGGTTTAAGATACCTTGCTTGCACACTTTCAACTTTGCATTGACTTTCCTTGTGCAAGAAGAGGATGATGTCATAATGGATGATGTCATGAATGTGATATGGAAAATAGAATTAAATGGTTTATATAAAATATTAATGGTGAATTCCATGATTTTCCACTATAAGAAGATTAGATAATTAATTGAGATTAATTAACTAATGCAATGTGATGTGAATTTGTGGGAAAGGATGTGATAATGGAAGAAGTAATTAATTTACTAAGGGTGAATGGTGTATATAGGATTGGTTAGATAAAGAAATTAGTATTTAGGATAATGTTGTTGTGGATAGTTAAAATTGACACAAAGTGTCTAATTTTAGATGTCTACAAGTAATTTTGGGTTGGCCATCCCCAACCCTTCCCTATTGAGTGATTGAGTATTTCCTAAATTTTAATATTCTAAATAGGGATGAAACATCATGTATTTCTCCCACTTATGAGTATGTGTTCACAAAATCCTGATCAATCTAAAATGTAATGCAATGTTTGGATTCCAACAATTGGTATCATGCAACTTTGAATTTTTTTTATTCAAACTTGAATCTATGGATACTCCTTTGAGGGTTTTTTAGATATGTATGCCTTTGTGATAATTTCTCAAGATAGTGCTATTAGATTTATCACATAATGATCATGTAATTGTCAAGTTACCTTATTGTGACCAAGTGAGTGATAGCCTTAGGTTTGATTTGTATTTATAATTGACTCTTTATTTTTTATTGCTATGACCAACCCATGAAACCTATATAAACTAATATAATGGATACTTCTCAATTTGAAAAATAGTCTTTTAGTGTTCTTAGACACTACTAGTAGATCTTGATATTTTTAGTAATTACAATGATCTAGTTATTATCAATACTATGTTGGGAGTTAATATCAGTGATCTAAGATATGAAGAAGGCATGTGTAGGATTTTATAATGTTCTTTCATAAACTAGGATGATCTTACATAGGTGTATATAATGAATTGATTTGGCCAAGACAAAACATTGGTAGACAACTAGAGGGAAAGTGTGCATAAGAGTTAAATGTGTATGTAATGTCTAAATATGTTAAAATGTGCCAAATTTGAAGTTGAAAAAGTGTCTAATACAAAATATATGTGTCTACAAATGCTTCCATTTTAATCTATTATTAAACACAATAAAGTAGAAGGATTGAAAATTAAAGTGGTTACCTATAATAACCACATTTGGTGTTGACGTATATGCCTCAAATCTTCCCTTTTATTCATTTGAAACCTTCCATAAAACATGATTATATAAATTTCTTCTCAATATAAGTAATCTAAAATGATTTATATCATTAAATCGCAAGAAAATGAAATGCCAAGGAATGAATACAATTGAGGGTATGTGAACAAAGCTACGACTTTTTAAACATGTTTAGAGAATATCATGGGGTGATCAAATCCTAAGGATATGAAACTATTAGAACCATGAGTTGAGGAGTGTTAATGCATTAACAAACATTAGAGAAGGCATGTTATAAGTTGAGCAATGTAGAAATCTCAACCACACTACTTTGAATAACATAATATTTATTTTTTGAAACCCAAAAAATTGGGTTCATATGTCAAAGTGGAACTTAGAAAGTATAGATATATTAATTAACATTTAATCTAAAACCATTCACTTATGACCACTATTTTACACACTTATCTCTAGAACTATCTTAGGGCCCCTTTTGATCACTTTCAACCACATTACACACTCTTATAAGCTGAAAAACAACCTTAAAATGTGTTAATCTCGATTATTATCATCTTTAGGCATATTATAGGCCCTACCTAGCATTTATATTGATCAAATAACCCATTGGAAATGAGTACCTTAGGGGACTATAGCACACCACTTTAGTGTCCTTTCCCCCTTTCCTATCTTCCCACCAAATAATGACTAATTTCCAAAATCAAAAGCTATAAGAAGGTTGGCTTATATCCCTAATGAGCCCCATTCATAGGAATTTCAAAGATATAACTATATAAACACATTTTAAACCATTTTACACACACAAGGATTATAGATTTAAAATAACCATAATCATAATTACACATTGATATCAAAACACCTATTTCTCATAATTATATTTTCATATAGCCATAGTATCCCAGAGTTCAAGTCTAAATACAGTTTACAAGCACGATGTTAGAAATAGCTATTTACATGAGTGGTTGTACTATGATAAATAGTACTATAGATATATTGCATTAGAATATAATTTTTTATTATATTATAAGTATGTTGTTTGTCGTATATATTATTGGTAACAATAATATAATACCTATGACCTATTATAGGAGATTGTGAGATATTCTTGGGATATATTATGGGTAGTAGGTTTCCTATATTATAGGATATATTCTCTTATGTATTTTTATAGTGTGGTTTGAAAATGGAATAGAGAAATAATAGTATAATATTATTATTTGTGAGAAATAATATTTGTATGATTCAAATAATTCTATGTTTGACTCCTTTTACTGCATGATCTGAATGAGGTAAATTCTAGTATAAAATCCTTTAATTTCATCATTTGGTATCATAGTGGGTATGGGTTAGACTAGAGCTATAGACTTATGATCAATCATTTGGTTTGTGTATTAGTAATTGACATCCCATAGCTGATAGTAACACACTCATCCTCATATGCATGTCAACTTCCATGCATTTATTAGATCCCTATGTGATATACCTGTAGGCTATTTGAATGCATAACTTGGGAAATTATTTATTTAACCCATGGATTATTGTGATCTATGTATGTCTTTTTATCTACTTTGTCTTTAATTTTGAGTCAGATTAAAACTATCTAGTGTATAAATTTTTTGAGAGACATTTCTTCTAAAAAGTAGAAGTAATGTATAGAGGATGTTGCACCATTTAACCTCTATTCATGTTAAAACCTAATGTAATTTCTCTCTATTAGCTCCATGTAGGTCAAAATGTGTGTGTTAATATGTATGAAAACTATTCACATTATCTAAACATCAAGCTCTTGATCTAAGTGTACCTATTTAGCTCCCTCTCAGGTGAGTTATCTTCTTATATGTTGCTTATTCTCTCAAGGATAAAAATGCCCCACATATCACTACAATTTACATGGTGTAATTCTACATTGATAGCAAAGATCATTGGAATGATCCTCTCAAGTACATGCAAACCTAAATGATCCTTTGGCATTCCATCCAACTTAACCATGGATTCAAAAAAAATTGACATCACAGCATTTTTATTTCCAAAAATTGGTTTTGAACCAGTGTATGTGGTGATTGCCATTCATTACTATACAATCAAATCCTGGTGAATAGGTTTATGAGGTGAATCTAAAATCATCCAACTCTACACTTAAAGATCTCAATTTTTTATTTATGTCATTTCATTTATGATCTATATATTACACAATTAGAATCTACCAGTTGTCATTAGGTAATGTTGTCAATGTTTAAAAAATAAGTCGATCTAGAGATGATATTTTGTTTTTTAGTTAAGCCATTATTTTAAATAGTCAGTTAAGTCATTCTCTTAGGGTTGAGTCAATAATAAAAAGCCATCATTTTTTGTGTTTAGTAATATCCATATGTCAAATAAATTTCAAAATAAGATTTTATAATTATAGTCCTTTTTATTATTAAAATTTTAATAGAGTCCATTTGTTTTTCTATGTATTTAGTCCCTTTTTGTCAAAATTTATTAAAAAATCCAAAGTGTCTTTAATACTTTTGTCATCAAAGTTAATATTTTAGTATTTTTTAGATTATATCATCAAAAGAGTCAAGTTGTAAAATCTAAAGTGTCCATATGTCAAAAAATGTTCAAAATCATAACAATGCATTATTGCTTGAATGTGATGCCTAATTTATGCAATTCCAAGATAATAAAATCCAAAAAAATATTAAATATGGATATGAGGCCAATACCGAACTTGAGAATGCTCAACTTCCAAAACATCAATGGTTAACTACATTACAATACATATGGTACTTAAATAATAAATCTTCATCATCTAATTAAGCAGCTTCAATAACTAGAGGATAGAGGAAATGGAAGCTAGAGGTTCTAGAGCCTCTTGTTAGTCACCAATGATGGGGTCCAAGAATATTTGGTGACATATGTAGTGTAGTGTGTTATTTTTAGCATGGTGTGTTTTTCAATTTTTTAGTGAGGTGTGATAGTCACATCTATTTTTTAGCATGTGTGAAAAATAAGAATAGTTGTACCTTTTCACTTGTGAATTATATTCCCATGTAACCTATTTTGTATATTTACATTGGAGAATGTTGATATAAAAATCATTGTAACAATCATGATGTAAGGTTAGTGATGAACCTAAGAAAACCATTTTGTAAGGTTATTGGTGAACCTGAGAAAACCATTTTGTAAGGTTATTTATGAACCTATGAAAACCATTTTTTAAGGTTATTGGTGAACCTAGAAAACCAATTGTAGATGAGTGTGAAGGAAGAGATGTGCAATAATACATGTATGTAGAGAAGATCATGAGCACACGGAGATGGCATGTTATAATCAAATAATGATACATATTATACCATGTAAAAACTATGGGGGGAATGTTAGGTATAACTATTTACATGAGTGGTTGTACTATGATAAATATTACTACTGATATATTATGTTAAAATATAATTTATTATATTCTAAGTCTGTTGTTTGTTGTATATATTATTGATAAAAATAATATAATACCTATGAGATATTATAAGAGATTTTGAGATATTCTTGGGATATATTATGGGTAATAGGTTTCCTATATTATAGGATATATTCTCCTATATATCTATATAATGTGGTTTGATAATGAAATAAAAAAATAATAGTATAATATTATTATTTGTGAGAAATAATAGTTTTATGATTCAAATAATTATATGTTTAGCTCCTTTAACTGCATGGTTTGAATGAGATAATTTTGGTATAAGATCCTTTAAATACTTCACACAAGTCATAGATAAGGTACTTAATCACATTAGTATTACACTAACATCTAACATATTAAACTAGTCATTCACACACCACTATAACATGGGATAACTACATGAAGTTTGATCCCTCTTCAAAGTATTGGTATGTAGGTAGCACTCATCACATGGGATGTTAAGGTCTCACCCAACTTCAATTTTTGACCCCTTTTCCCCATTGATTTTTATTGGTATTCACATGTCAAAGAGCTAGGGTTTTTTAAAGAAAATAAGTCACATGATGGTATTCACAAGTGATTACAAGCTCCTACACCAAATACAAGCTCTATAGATGAAGACACAAAGAACATAAAAACCCTAATTTCTTTATTGTAAGTGGAAAGGAGTTCCCTATATTATAAAAAAATTCCACCCTTCTAGTTTTATATTCCCATAATGTTTGTCTAGACCTAGATCTAGTACCTAATATTTATTTCCAATCATTATATTCCCCTACATAAAAATTTATAACCTCTGATTCCTCCAATGAATGTAGTTTCCAACTAACTTCTTGTTTCCTATTAAAATTTGATATATTTAGTAAGTTTATATAATACATTAATTTCAAATTAGTGAATGCTATTATTTTCATATTATTCCCCTGATTTTGTACAATAGTGTTGTCATCTAGGATATTGTTATCCCAAATTTGATAAAACATACTAGTGAACCTAATTTATTATTCACATGTGGATAAACCCTAACCATATATGTTTATAGGGTTTGTATCCTTATTATTATTATTTCCAATAGCTATTTTATAATTTTTAGATCTGTTAAATTCTATACTACTTTCAATATTCCATCATTTAAAATTTTGTTAGCATTCAAGTTTAGAAAATCATTTTTTCCTACTTTAACCACACCATTACCCCAAGTTGTTCCTAAATTTACTATTTTCAAATTTTATTTAATAAATCCATAATGGCATAATAAAGCAATATATTTGATTACATGAATAGGAAATAGTTATAAAGGTTTCTCTCAATAATAAGGATATGCTCTACTAAAATTGAAATCTAATGAGCCTATTACAGAATATATATTAAGATGTAAGACCATGTTGTCCAAAATTATAAATCTTATGGTAAATAGATAATTAAAGGAAGTATTTAAACAAATTTTTCTTCCATCCTTGCATGAATCCATTATGTTTAATAATTTTAGCTCATGCATACATTTGTGTCATACAGTAAAGGATAGAGAATTTAATTTACTAGAAATGAACAAGCTTAATACAACCAATTCAGATTATAATATAAAGACTTAAAATAATCCCCCTTACAAGGTAAGTCCAAAAATATTAAAATGATCATAAATAAATAGTCCATGTAGTTTTACACCCTACTCCACATATTGTCTTATCATCTCCTTGAAGGAGATATTTACTAATTTACTAGAGGCTAAATATAAGGTTGTTAAAAACTATTAGAATGAAATATCATATTTTTCCCTCCCATTAAAGATGTTGATGTGAATCGGCCTCTTCCAAAAGGTTTTAACCAAAATGCATTTTTTATTACTACAGGGCACCAAGACATACTACTAATATATGCATCAGTTTGAGAGACAATATCCAAGATTTTACAGATGCAAGCATCATTAATGTGGTCATACCAATAGAAATTATAATAGCACAACCAAGGGAAATTAAAGCAATGAAAATATTCAATGATATTTTTCTTAAGCACATAGCTTATGAATAAAAAATATCTCAGGTGTGCACTATGCATATAATTCACACCCTCCACAATTTCTTACCATTCCCACATAGACTAACAACATACTTTGAATTATATCATTGATGCTTATCATAATTCAATGCCATCTATGCCACTCATTACATTTTTAGAGCATGAGATAGTTGATGATGAGTCATATTTACACTCTTTATTTATTTTCACTCATATTGATCACCAGCCTATTCAAAGTGTTATGGTTAATAATAGTTAAAGTTTGAAATTGTATACACACTTATTTTTCACCTTAGATACACAGTCAAGATATGCTTCCCACCACTATGGTCATAAAAGGATTCAATGGTCACATTAAAATTTTCATTGGTGAGATTAAATCACCATTATAGGTTGGTTTCACATATGTGGCCACCAAATTCATAGTAGTACCCATTATTGGGGTATTTGATATATTATTAGGATGCCCTTGGATTCAAAAAATTCATATATTTCCTTTTATAGACCATAGATGCTTGAAATAAATATATGATAATGAGGTCATTATAGTTTTGGGTATCCCTTATGAGTACCTTCTATCATAGATAAATTTGGCTACCATATAACCACCTTTAATTGATCCACCTAAAAAGGTGAAACCTACTCAAATATTTTTGTAGCAGAGATCTACACTCCCATGGAGGCCTATCCTAGAGAGGCCCCTTCAATATATATTTATCATATTTTCTATAAATCCACTCTTTAATTTTACACAACCTCAATTGATGTTACAGAGTATTAGGGGTACTTCACATAAAGCACCAACACAAGATTCACATACTTCAATATGGGTTCTAAAATGCCCCACAGTTCATCATAATCAAATTTAAAGACATAATACTAAAAATTATTATAAGGGTAGTGACAATTATAGCACACTTAGTGTTCCATATTTAGATTCTCCATTGTAATTAGTACAGTCACCATAGCATACCCCTTTATTTTCATGAAAAGTTACCATTACTTTTCCTTACCTAGGGCCTACTAATTGTGATTCCCTTTTATTAATCATTATTTAATATCCCACTTTCATTTTATACATATACTTTACATTACATCTATACATTAAAATATAAAAAGAGAAAAATATTCTATAAAATAAAAAAAATCAAGACCTATACATGTTTATAAGTACTTTTTTATACATTAGTTCAATTGTGTAAAATATTATATACTTTTTTTAGGTAGTTTTATATTATACATGATTTACTAGTGTACACTAGTTATTGTAGATTACACAAATTATCAATCTCATACTCAGTTTTAAGTACTTTCATTGTTAAACACTTAGAAACTATATTTAAATAAAAATGTTGTTGAGGATAGGAGTGAATTGTTCTAGTATCCCTTATATGAAAGTGAAATAATATAGATCTATAACTTATCCTAATCATTAATATATAAGGTAGGATAAGGTAATCAACTAACAATTCACTTAACAATAATTTGTTATATCAGGGTCATGACCAATTATGGATCCGTTAAACCTAAATAAGGGATCTCTTACTGCACAATAACAAAGATAAAGTTTCCAAGGCCTATAGTAATATTACATCATGTAATAACCCTATATAGGTATTATAATTCAATAAATTTAAATTAGATAATATACTAAAAAAGCGTATAATTTAATCTAGTAAATAATCATACAAGCTAATATAGTTCTCACCAAAGCTTGTGGCACAAATGGGGAAGATAATAAACAAAAATATATAGTTATATTCAAGACAATACAAAATTAATATAAGAAAGGAGAGATACAATTCAATCCATTAGTTTCTATAACATCTACTTATCAAAATATGAATGGCTAGGAATATACTTAACTTGTTGAAGTGAAACCATCGTGCCTCAATATTTCCCTTGGAAAATGGTACTTTTCAAGAGGTTGTTTCAGCCTATAAGGATCACAAGGATAGATCATCTCTAGAATATAATACTTCTACTATGCATCCAAGACCTCTACAATATAAGTACTACTACTCCAAGGTAAAAACCTAAGAAATGAAATTTCAAAATGAAAGTATAAGCATATTTACAAGCTATAATGATGTGAAATTAAATTATACTCTCTTTGAAAATGAATTTAAGGAGGTAATTATAGCCAATGATTAACCTTGAACCCTCCAATAAATTAAGATAACAAGATCAATGGATCAACCTTGTTTGGTTAGAAATAGAACCATTAGGCCTTGAACTAGGTTGGTTAGGCTGATGGAGTTTCGTAATGTACAGTAAGTCCTAACAAGGTCAAATGGGTTGATGTAGTAGAAAAATGAGTAAACAAGGTGATTGTTTGGGTAGGGACTATTTTTGATGGTAAATTTTTCATGGGAGTGTATAAGTTGGTTTTTATTATGTATGGAATTAAATAACGGTAGTTTGTAGTGGTTTTAGGTAATGGTATAGAGTCCAACAATCCTACGAAGCACTAAAGGTCTACCAAGCCCTTTCTTGATGTACCCTTTAAGGTATGCACTTAGAGATAGTGAAACTCAAAAGGTTTTTACAAGAGATAAAGTGTTAGTAAGTAATAAATTTTTAAAATAGTACATGTATACATATGCCCCACTTGAAGCTCATCATGTGTCATGTTAGTGTAACATGAGATGTTGCTTTGAGAAAGAACATAGTAACACACTAATTGAGTGAAACATGGGATGGTGATTTGATAAAGAGCATATAAACACACCAACTAAGTGAAATGAAAATGAAAAACCGAAATGAATGCTAAAATTAAATGAAAGTAACTGAAATTAACATATACATACCTTGACTTACCTTTCCACTAAATGATTGTATGCAAATATCCTAGTCTTGATCATGGATGGCATAGTACCTACATTTTAGAAACCCTAGGGATACAAGAATAAAAATAGAAGTAATGTATTCATAACTAGGATGGTCAAAGTAGCAATCAATAACTCTCAAATTTTATTAAATTACTTATAAAAAATTGGCAATCTAGGATTATTGAGGCTAGGTTAGAAACAAATGATCAATTATGTAAATGATAAAATGATGAAAAATTAATGTAGAACACACTAAATCATGTTGGGAAACATTTAAAACTTGAATGATAAAAAATAATTTAAAACATACTAAATCACATTAGAAAGCATGTCAAACATGAAATGACAAAAGGAATGTAGAATATGCTAAATCAGGCCGAGAAGTATGTAAAATATTATAAGTAAATGATATATCAATACAAGAAAAATATAATATAAATGTGTACATGAAAGGTAACCTAATCTAATATAAAAAAATAAAATCAAACATAAATAAATAAAACATAAATGCTTTAAAATAAAATGTAAGACAAACATGTCAAATGAAGCATAAAGAAATCATGAATGATTGGAAATGAAATGTAAGTCAAGATATAAAAAAAACATGTCAAGTCATACATAAATAAAAACATGCAAGTATTTAAAATTTCCTATGTAATATAAGTGAATTCCACAAAAATCAAACAAGAACATGATGGATATATGAAAAATCAAGAGCTCTAAAGAATGACAATTCAAACATAGTTTTTGTTCTAAGACACAATGTAAAAAATCACAACTACCTAATGAAATGACTAGTATGACAATGAGATGGAGTGGAAAGTAAATGGTGTAAGGAATGTTTGGAAATGAAACTTAGTCCTATCTAATCTATTACAATGCAACTCAAAAACTAAAATCCAAAATTCATAAGAAGGTAGATGTGATCAATGATGTGATCATCTAAAAGTAATATCCAACAAAGGGATAATAGGAAAATATGATGTAACTAATGGAATGTGAGGTACCACATGGGTGATGTGAACATCATTAATAGGAATTAGTGCACTAGAAAGTTGAGAAAGGCTAATAACTATTGATGTTGAGGATTTAAGACACTTTTCTAATGAACACAAAGTTTAGTCTAATAATTGAAGCACATAGATCATCCCATTAAGGTTGTATATATGAAAATTAAAGAGAACCTACCTTCCCACAATGTGTTTCCCATTCCTTAAAACCCCTTATATATTTTTCGATCTATTGTGAATATTGGGTACTTGTATGAGAAAGTAGGTGGCACTAGATAGTATATGATATATTGAGACCTCCTATCCTAGTCTATTGGCATGTTGTACCCTAATGTACCTTAGATCCATCATGAATCTAGTTGTGAAGTTTGAAATTAAACTATAATAAGATATGTGCCAAATATATATCACATATTTTGGTGTTATCTTACTTTTAATATTATTTTTTTCCTTTTTATCATTTCTTTTTGTTTTTTTTATGATTTAGATTTTAACTTTTTTAGATTTTTCTATTCCTTTTCCATATGGATTCAGATAACCAATCATGAGTGAAATAGGTGGATAACACAAGAGAGCTTAAACTTGGTCACTATAAAAAAGCACCTAAATACCATGGTGGCTAAAGACTCCTAGACTTTCCCACAAGTGTGCAATATCAAAACTAACCTATGTGTACCTTGAATGAAATGAAATAAAGGAAATATGGGGATCATGAGATCCATCCATGTAATAAATTATACAATGATGAATATGCTTGTAGATGATCACAAAGAGGTAAAATAGTTCTCTAAAAGGGATAGGACTATGTTATAAGAGTCATATCATTAGAGAATCCATATTAACCTACAAGGAATCTAGCACAAGAACCAATGAAAGTAGTGGTCATCCCAAAAGAGGGGGAAGGTACATGATCATTCTAAAATAGGTGTAAATTAGGACCAAATAATTATAAATACACTAATGTAAATAATGATAAAAAGGTAATAAATTATAATAAAGAAAGTGATGCCTAAGAACCATAAAGGAAGCAAAGGCTGACATAGAAAAAATGAAATAAAAGTAATGAACTAAAGAGGAAACAATTGTGTAAGTCAAATGAAACTAAATGAAATAAAAAAAACATGAGACCTAAATACCAATCAAAATATATGTTAACATTTATATCAAAGATGATTATGTGAACTACAAGCCTATGTGTCTTGGAAGGTTTCTTGAATTTGAATTTGTTTGTTATTATTCAATGTAGAATAATATCAGGCATCATAGGATTCCCCAAAGGGTAATTGTATGTATGAATGAGCATTTTCCCCAAAGTCTAAAGTGACATATGGATGAGCATCACAATATGTCCCAACATGTGATGTAGAGTGAGGTAAATTTGAATTATTAGAATGAATTGCATTGGGATTTTCAATGTAATTGTAAATAGGTAAATGTATTGATATGTTGGATTTTGAGGATGTTGAAATTGAGATAGGACATGTAGGAGAGTTTTGAATATGTCTATATGGTAAAGGAGGACCATTTATGATGTGCTTTAGAGTAGCATGTGAACTAGGTGTTCCTTAGGTTTATGTGACCTAAGAGGTTGAGGTTTTATGGATGTAACCACTTGTTTTAAGTTGTTGATGTTAGATATCCTTTACTTATTAGCATAGGAGAAATGATGAATTATGGTGTGGACAATATTAGTGGATGAGGTGGAGGTATGGGGTGATTATTTTTTATCATTTGGTAAGTGATGTTGATGTGAATATGATTCTTTAGATTGGGATTTTGAGGCCTGAAGATAGTATTTATAATGTTTTTGTGTAAGATTATCAAGATTGAAATGTGGACCAAACAAGGAAGCAAGATGAAATTAGTGAATATTGTGACAAGTCTCATTAGAATGACCAATAAAACTTATCAAGATTGTACCATTTTAGAGATGGTTTAGAAGAATCAAATCTCATGGGTTTAGAGGGTGGAAATTTCTTATTAAGTTCTTCTAAATTTAAGGGAGTGTAGGTTGAGTTAAAATTGGTTGAATTGAATACTCTCTTTTGGGGCTGGGGAGGTGTTTTAATCTTTTAGGGTTTTACTTATGTAAAGACTATGTTTGATTAAAGGGTTGATTAGTCTAAATTAGTGAAATAATATGAAATAAATAACCAATAATTTGTTACATATTTTGACTTGCTTTAACTTTCTAAAAATATTAATAAATATGTACAGCTAAAGATTTATCTATAAAACACCTAAAGTGGAACATTTGAATGCTGAAAACTAAGATACAAATAGGTCTATGTGTCAACAACTAGATCTCTATGTCAAATCCTCTCCTACATAGTAGTGTGACACTTAGATCTAGTGTCCTAAAGATGGTGCTAATTTCCCTTTTGAAGGACTATTCTTGAATTTTTAGTGCATCTACACCTATGTTTTTGGGTTCTATTCTTTCACTCATGAAGTTCTGAAACTCTATATTGTGCATGTAATAGATGATTTATGATGCAAATCTTAACCCTCCTTGTAAGTAAGGCATGAGTTTAAAATGTGTATTCATTAGTAGCATAAGCTAGACATCCTCAATACCCTATTATGAAGAGAGTAAACTACATACCAATACTCTAAGGAGGGATCAATACTAATGTGGTTTTCCCCATTTAAGTGTTGGTGAAAGTGCAAGTGCAACTAGAATGATAGTGGTCTTTAATTCCTTGAGTGTGTTTGAGATTGGAAATATAAAAAATTTAGGATTAGGGAACTTGTAGATGGTAGTATGCAGAATTAGAGTAGAATAAATATTAATAACCTTGATCTTTCTCAACTTATTTCATGTTTGAATTGTTATTTTGCATATATTTTCCATATAGTGGATAGAGGTCTAAAAGTCATGGATTTATAGTGTTTTTTATCTTGTTTGGATAATAAAAAATGCTTAGGTAAACATTAGGAGGGTTTTAATTTTGAAAAAACATCCATTTAGGAGAGTTAAGATAAAGGACATTAGTTCCATTTTGGGGACACTAGCACCATGTGGCTCTAGTGTCCTTAATGTGGTGTTAATGTCTAACTAGTAGGTTGTTGGGCACAAAGGGCCAAGATCTAGACATGAGGGTCTAAGATTGTGTTTCAGTTGACTAGGGACACTTGTGGTCCACAAAAAGGCTAGAAAAGTGTGATAAAAGACTCTATGATAGGTTTAGGGCTAAGGTAGGAATAGGTTATCTAAATTAGCACTCTTAGAAATCAAATTCCACTTTTACGTGATTACATTTACCCCCCTCCCCTTATGCTAAAAATGTAGCAAAGTGAAATGACTATTATAAAGGAAAAAATAAGTGTATGTAGACTTACCTAAGAAATAAATCCTATGAAGCTAAGTCTAAGTATTTAAAGTTAGGTTTGCATATTTGAAGCATGATCCAAAACATGACCTATAATGAAATGTGCATAAATCAGTCCTTAATTAAGAGATATAAAAAGCAAAAGAGTATGCTAAATACCTTATTAAAACTAAGTAAAGAGATGGGAGAGAGGAAAGGAATGAATACACCTTGTTGGGTACATGAACTAATGCATAAACTTAGTGATAACCTATGTAATATCCCTTCGGATATCAAAACAAAAGCTCTAAACAAAGATATAATTTTGCAAGATAAATTCAAATAAACAATTAAATCACAGTATAATCTCTCAATTAACTAAACTCTGATCTTCTTATTCACTTCGAATGGTTACAATAAAGATCTTTTGCACACCTATGAAATAGTACAAATATAGTCTTAAAACCCTGGTCTTTTGCAAATCTAGAAATAAAACCTAAATCTAGAATGGCTAAGGTTGTTGTGTAAAAACACAGTCACCATCGTCGGTAATACTACCGCTGTTGATAGCTAATACTACCATCATCAATAATACTACCATCATCGATAGATAATACTACCATCATTAGTAATACTACCATTATCGGTAGCTAATACTACCATTGTCAGTAATACTATTGTCAGCAGTAGCTAATACTACCATCGTTGGTCTCTGCACTTCCTACGGTGTTGTCTAGCTTGTTGCAGAATGGTATGGATTTGCATAGAACTATATGGATTCTATACAAGAGCAAGATAATATAATACGGCTTGGATTCTGGATACCTAATCTCAAGATCTCTATCTGTATAATTTTCTAAATCAAAACTAATGAAATAAATACCTGAAATCCCTGTGATAACTTCTGTGTGAAGTTATCTCTCAAACCTGTAAACCTCTGTGATAACTTTTGTATGAAGCTATCTCTCAAATTGGAAATAGATCAAATGATATTTCACAACCTCTAAATCACACACACTGAAGAGTTGACGTTCTCCAATGCAAATGGAATCTTGGAACCCTTGGCTCCGTCTTCACAGAAGAATTCTTAGCAACAATCATTATCAATATTCAATTCAATGGATAATTCTAATGGCCTCCTATGAGTAACCCTTATACCCTCAAAAATATGTGCTTGCCCTAATTAGGGTTTCTTAAATTAGAATTATGGTTTCTAATTAAAAATAGGCTAAATAATTAATATTTGATTAAATCAATCAAATATTAATATCTCCCTCAATATATGTCTGATCCTCGAACCGTCTAAAGCTGGTGAATCAGGGGATGATTCTGCACATGACCATACCAAAATAAGGGTGCTCCATTGCATGTCAAAAGTCCCTAAATAATAGGAGCTCATGAAAATGTGTCTAAAAGAACCTGAATGAAAGCCAATTGTAGGAATTCTGCTAATCGAAGCCAAGCTAATCTCCATCATGACCCTCTATCCATCCTATCAGCCTACGAGCGTCACATATAAGGCCAATCATCAAGTCTGTTGATGTCCACTAAAAAAGGGGACATGACAATCTGCCCCTCTTAAAACTTCTTGTCCCCAAGCAATCTCGAAACAACAAACCAATCAATCCACCTGGATCCCAAATGTAGTAATGCTCTGCACTGCTGTTAATCAATGCAAGTTTCTGCAATATCCTCTCAAATAGAACAAAGAGGAATCCATAACCAAAATGTGGAATGTAACTCAACCAAACTCCAAGAGCACAACTGCCATAGTCAGGAACCCCTGAGAAACAAACTCTCAAAGTATCATAACCCAAGTAGAATGGACAACTCAAACTACCAATTCCATCTACAAAAGATGGTGCCAATCCATCCCATAATTGATCCCTCTATAAAAGTGGCACAACCAACTATACCACACTGTCATCTATGTGAGAAGATCAATCTGGAGACTCGACTCCACTGGTATGCCAAACTCATCAGGACCAGGTACTCCCAAATCTTGAACATGTGTGTCAGCTCCAACAACATGTTCCTTAGCTACAAATATAAGAACGTACTCACCAACAACACTCAATGTACTATCCTTTGAACATACCTCCACACTCTAAATGCCAGCATCAGACTCATCCTCATCTAACTTTGAAGAAGCTACTACTAAAACTCCCTCATCATCATAATCTCTAGCTCCCTCATCCTCTACAACTAACTAAGAGTCCAAATCACCATGACCAAGCTCATCCACATGTCTCTTAGAATCCTAGTGAGCCACCTTCATTGCCTCTACCTTAGGCTCTGAAGCCTCTGCCTCTAACTCCTCAGAACTATCCTGTTGTTTGAAATCTTCTAATTTTGAATCCTCACAATATGCCCATATTACACAATATGCCTTGCCCTTAGGCCTCAAATGACAACCATGATTGGCATCATATGGATCTTTGTAGTATAAGCAAAGCTTTTTCCTATGTAGACCATTAAGAGCCTCTCAATCCAAAGGTGTTGTTGTTGGGTTGACCTTTGAATCATTCTTAACAAACGTAGGCCATGTAGGCCTATCAACTATCCTGGAATGGGTTAGCTATGGTCTCTGATTAACAGTAGCACTCATGTTACCTCCTTGCTCCCCATTTTGTCAAACAGGTGTGTTCATCCTCTTTACCATAGTAGTGAGTGCCTGTAGTGCCTATGTCATCTCATGATAGACTTATCTGGTGTCCTGATCATCATTATGCCTGTGGCCCCAGTGTGGGCTACCATCACATCTGTCACTCATGATGATTGGCTATTATTTTATAACTTGAGTGCCCAGACCAATCTACCCAAACTACCCAATAGGATGGTAGGACATAGCTCTAATACCACTGTAATATCCCTTCAGATATCAAAACAAAAGCTCTAAATAAAGATACGATTTTGTAAGATAAATTCAAATAAACAAATAAATCATATCATAATCTCTCAATTAACTAAACTCTGATCTTCTTATTCACTTCGAATGGTTACAATAAAGATCTTTTGCACACCTATGAAATAATACAAATATAGTCTTAAAACCTTGGTCTTTTGCAAATCTAGAAATAAAACCTAAATTTGGAATGGCTTGGGTTGCTGTGTAAAAACACAGTCACCATCGTTGGTAATATTGCCACTGTCGGTAGCTAATACTACCATCGTCGGTAATACTACCGTCGTCGATAGCTAATACTACCATCATCGATAATACTATCATTGTCAGTAGCTAATACTGCCATTGTCGGTAATACTACTGTCATCAGTAGCTAATACTACCGTCGTTAGTCTCTACACTTCTTATAGTGTTGTCTAGCTTGCAATGGTACGAATTTGCATGGAACTGTATGAATTTCATACAAGAGCAAGATAATATGTTATGGTCTAGATTTTGGATACCTGATCTCAAGATCTCTATCTATATAATTTTCTAAATCAAAACTAATGAAATAAATACCTAAAATCCTTGTGATAACTTTTGTGTGAAGTTATCTCTCAAACCTGTAAACCTCTGTGATAACTTTTGTATGAAGCTATCTCTCAAATTGGCAATAGATCAGATGATATTTCACAACCTCTAAATCACACACACTGAAGAGTTGATGTTCTCCAATGCAAATGGAATCCTGGAACCCTTGGCTCAATCTTCATAGAAGAATTCTTAGCAACAATCAATATCAATATTCAATTTAATGGATAATTCTAATGGCCTCCCATGAGAAACCCTTATACCCTCAAAAAGATGTGCTTGCCCTAATTAGGGTTTCATAAATTAGAATTAGGGTTTCTAATTAAAAATAGGCTAAATAATTAATATTTAATTAAATCAATCAAATATTAATATCTCCCTTAATATATGTCTGATCCTCAAACCGTCTGAAGCTGGTGAATCAGGGGATGATTCTTTACATGACCATACCAAAATAAGGGTGCTCTGCTGCGTGTCAAAAGTCCCTAAATAATAAGATCTCATGCAAACATGTCCAAAAGAACCCAAATGAAATCCAAATATAAGAATTTTGCTAATTTAAGCCAATCCAATCTCCATCATGACCCTCTATCCATCCTATCAGCCTACGAGGGTTGCATATTAGGCCAATCATCAAGTCTGTCAATGTCCACTAAAAAAGGGGACATGACAACCTGTGTGTGTATATAGTGATCAAATAATTGAATAGATTGAATTGAGCGGATACCTTTCTCAATCATCATATGTGGGTGGCTCAAGATCTCAATATAATTTTGACTCCATCATTACCCACCCCTATCTAATGGATCATGATCTATGAATAACTTGGATTAGACTGAAAGGGTGTCTAACCCTATCATGTGGGTGGATCAAGAACTCAATTAGGTTATGACTCCATCATTTACCACTAATGTGTATTAGATGCATCTAAAACTAAAATGTGTAAAGTGATGGAAATATCTAACTTGGTATATATAACTAAGTATGTCAGCTCCACGACCACTCAGGTACATTAGGTGACTCAGAGCCACCTGGGAATGCCAACCACTACAAATGGAGTAAGTAATGAAACTATTGACAACCTAGAATATGAAGTCAAGTGTATACAACATAGAGAACAAAATGGAGTTTTCCATTCCATCTGATCAACCTATGTGTAATTAATCATAAAAAAATAACATGTCATGCACATACCCCCAATCTGATAATTGAGTATACTAATTATAGACTAGGTTGTAATAATTATATTTGAGTGTCTAAACTAAATATGGAGATGATCATTATGTGCATGATTCCCCCAATCTAATTAAATATGAATATGATCTAAACTAGTGTGAATAAGAGCATAATTTGAGCATAATTTTTAAACCTATAGCTATATCTATACAAACTTGTATTGTACCTAGTGTACTATTCTATCTAATCTAAAATGACCTAAAATTAGGGCTACTAAATAGTAGTGTCATGTCTTAGACATTAGTTCCATGTGGCACTAGTGTCCTTATCTGGGCACTAATATCTATCTAGTCTAAAATTTTAGTCACTGTATTGATTTATGATTCCTTATTTTTTCTTATGTTTTACCTATATCTAATTTTTGAAACTAAGCCTGTGTGCCAAAAATGTTATATGAATGCAATGTAGGAGCTTTCTCTCTATGACAAACCCCTATGAATTTCCCCTCTTTTGAGGGTAGTTTTTGAACATGTGTAAGAACTATCCTCAAAATAAATAGCTCTATAAAATGTGTTAATCAAAGCATATATGATAACTACATGATAATCCATTACAATATGCAAACATAACATCAGAATGTAAGAGAATCTGAGCATAAGTATGTAATATAAGATGTATGTTGTGTCTAGTGTTTCACAATGGTGTCAAGATATATGTAATAAATGTGTATAATAGAAAATATGAGTAGCTACCTAGGGGGATTAGGCATGATGTCCATCACGACACCCAAATAAAAAGGGTAAATGCATGAGGTCCCTCATGGAATATAAAATTGGTGTATGTAACAAGAAAAGACAAGTGTCATATCCATGATTCATATAAGAAAACATACATACAAAATGCATGAGTCATGAAAAAATAGGCCAAGGGGCCACAATACAAGGGACATGGGAAAATGTCACTAAATCTGAGAAAAGAAGACATAAAAGGACGTGTTCAATGTCCACATATGAAATAAACAAGAAATCTAGCTTAAATACACATAGAAGGACATATTCAAATGCCTGGATACATAATTAATAAAGTATATGCAAGGGACATCAACACATGTTCAAGGCATACATGAATAGAAGTGGTGTAGATCCAAAGAACAATGTCATATTCAAATTCCCTCAAATAGAAGAATCATAGAGAATATAATCAATTTTAAACTAGGAAAACTAGAAATGAAGCCATGCATGAATGTAGTACAAATCTATTTAAGAGATAGGATGTACATATGTTGAGTCTAAACTAGTGATAGTTAGAAAAAAATATGATTATGAGTAGCAATGATCAATACAAGATATATCAATGCAAAAATTGGAATGTAAATAATGTAAGGATATAACTTGGTAATAGAAACTATGTATAAGATGCCCCTAAATGTATGGATGTATCAAATGAATAAACCTACATTGGTGGGTATATGATAGAAAGTTTGTATTAGAGTAGTGGATATCAGTCCTATAAGTAATCTACAAGTAGTCGATAAGAATAAGTGAAGCATGTTTGTATGATAAAAGTGACTATACTAAGATAGATATTATATGTAATGTCTATAAAATATAATAAATGTAACATAAAAATGCATACAATCTGCAAGATTTGTGTTATTTGAGTAATATTTTAAAAAAATTATGTTTTTTACATGATATATTTCTTTTGTATTTTTAGGATATAAGTGATGTACAAGTAAATAAAAATGAACTATGTACAAGGAGTAAGAGAAAGAAGGAAGTATGTGCAAGAAAAGAGAAACCATAATAATCAATGAATCTCAAAGGAGACTCACTATCACTATGGCCTATGTCAAAAATAGGAATAGTAATCTCTCATGTAATGTGAATGCTATGATATAGTTGAAAGTTATTACAATAATAATATGAGTATTATTCATCAGTAGAATCATAATATTATTCAACATCAAAATCATGATAACCTAGAATGTTAGATGGAATTGTTGCATACTATGGATTTGACCTTTCTAAATTGTGATTTGGAATATTGATTTTGATTTTACCCTTTAAAATTGTGCTTATTATATACATACAGTGTTATTGAGGCTCTTTTTCTAGAAAACTTGTTTTGAGAATGCTTGTTCGTGTAGCATGATTTTGACTTTGCAACTTAAGATATTGTTCTTTTTGTAACATTTCCTATGTGTCAGGATGTGTTTCCTTGATAAAATGTATCTATGATTAATGTGCCTTAGTATGTTCAATAAGTCCCAAACCTAGTTAACTAATATCATCAACTGTTAGAATAGGAGAAGTGATGACTTGGGCCTACTTGCCCAAGTCTTGACCATGATAATCAAAACTATTTTAAATAAATTTTAGCAAAACCATACTACTTTAAAAGTTAAGCCTCATTTTGGAGAGGTAAATGTTCATATTTTCTTGGTTTACCTATGTTTTTTGTACTATTTCTTGATCTAATTGTGCTTTGTAAACCTTTTTTTGTTCTGAGTTATGCTTTGGTAACCATTTTTGTATTGTTTCTAAATTTAAACCTTTTTGAATTTTTAAATGTGTCATTGTAATTTGTTCAAATGAAGTTTCAATATATGAGTTATTTATATCCATTATTTGTTGTGTTTTTATTTTCAATGCTAAACATGAATTAGTGTGGTGCTTATGCATTCTATGATATATACAATAATATCTGGATCTCTTTGATGGGTGTGAGTGGGTAGATTGATCAACATAGCTTTAATCATTTCCCTTAGTATCTCACTTCAACTCTTATTTTATATTTGAATGTTTTTTGAATCACTAGTTGTATATGTACTTTGTTGTGATTTATGATGTGGATATGTAACATTATTTGCCATAAATTGACTAGGTGAAGATGCATATACATGATTTACACTAGTGTGCCCTAGAGGCCTTTATCTTTTAAATTGATTTTCCAATGTTATAATATTTTCATGTAATAGTTTATTTTTATCTTGTAAACCTATAATTATCTTGCTTATACTGATAATTTGATTATATAGAGTCTCAAAAGTGAAAACCCTAGCTATTTATGATTAAATATGTAAGGACACACCTTGTAGGGAAGAGGTGTGAATAGATTGATTATAGGGATTAGGACCTTTTTAAAGGTTGATTCATCTCATATAGTGGTGATAGCATGGACCTAATTAGATGGAAAGTAGTTATCACCCTCATGGAGTTAAGAAGGAGAAGGAGATTATTTCATATGCACAAGATATGGCATTGAAATTTAAAACATAGTTGTTAGCTTATGTGTTAAATCCTCTATGTGTGTACAGGTTTGATTCTTAATGGAATTACACATAAGATAAAGATAACATGTTATGAAATATGACATTTATTTCAATTTATAAAAAGCATCATTTATAAATGTGTTTGTCTTTTATGAATTCATTTTGAATTAAAGGGAACAAACATGCAAATGAAAGTATTACACTTTACAACAAAAAATGATTAATTTCTTCTATCATTGTGATCATGATTGTATGAAAGACAAATTATAAGATATATGGATCTGAAATTTGAGTTCTATAAATGTAAATCCTAGGGTTATCTAGGGTTAGAGTTTTAAATTAGGGTTACTTTACAAAAATTTAAATTACATTAAACAAATGAAATCCTAATGTTGGATTGATTAAATGAGCTAGGTTATGCCAAAAAAAATAGAAGTTTTTAACCCTAATTTAGAGCAAAAAAATTATAAGGTAAACCCTATATAAAAATAAACAATATTCAAAGTAATTCAGGTTCACCAAATGTTTTAACCTTTTTGGGGTTTTATTTATGTAAATCCTATGTTTGATTAAAAGGTTGAGTAGTCTAAATTAGTGAAATAATGTGAAATAAATAACCATTAATTTTTTATAGATTTTGACTTGCTTTAACTTTCCAAAAATAGTAATAAAATGTGAAAATAAAGACTTATTTGGAAAACACCTTTGTAAAAGATTTGAGTGTTAAAATTTGAGATATGAATAGGTCTGAGTGTCATTAATATGATTCATATGTTAGATACTCTCCTAGATAGTATCACCACACTTGGAGAGTAGCGCCATGTGGCTCTAGTGTCTTAAAAATGGTGTTAGTGCCCTTTATGTAAGACTATTCCTAAATTTTGGGTGCACCTATGCCTATATTTATAGGTTTTATTCCTATGTACATGAAATATAAAACTCTATATTATGTCTATAATAACTAATTTATGATGGAAACCCTAACCCTCCTTATAAGTAAGTCATGACTTGAAAATGTGTATTCATTAGTAGGATAGGATGGACATCTTCAACACCCCATTGTGAAGAGTTTTGCATACAAACCAATAATTTTAAGAGGGATCAAGCCTTATGTATTTCTCCCCATCTAAGTTCTGGTGTAATTTCAATTGATGCTATAATGATATTGATCTTGAATGCCTTGAGTGTGTTTGAGATTCAAAATTTTGGAAATCTAAGCTTAGGGTAATAACAAATGGTAGTATGGAGAAGTAAGGAAGAATAGGGATTAATATCCTTGATTTTGATTAAATTATTTTGTGTTTGAATAGGTATTTTGCATCTATTTTATATCTAGTGGATAGAGGTCTAAAAGTCATATATTTATAGTGTTTCTTAGTTTGTGCAGATAATAAATAATGTTTGGGCTGACCTTAAGAGGGTTTTAATTTTGAAAACATATTTATTCAAGAGGTTTAAGAAAAAGGACACTAGCGCTATGTGGCTCTAGTGTCCTTAATGTGGCATTAATGTCTAGTTGGAAGGCTATTAAGCACAAAGTGTGAAGATCTAAGAATGAGGGTTTGAGACTATGTTTTAGCTGACTAGAGACACATATAGTCTACACAAAGGTTGGAAAAGTGTGATAAAAGACTTTATGATAGGTATAGGTATAATCTACAAATAGGTTGTCTCAAGTATCACTTTTAGCACTTAAATACCACTTTTAGGTGATTAAAAGAGGCTTAAATAAATCAATTTTATGATAAAATGATAGTAAAGGTTCCTAAGTAGTTGTTTGACTTGATTCAAATTGAGTCATAAGAAAGTCTTGCCTTTTTGTTTTGTCCAAGGCCTCTTATAAATTTTAGGGGAAAACATTTGAAATTTTTATTAAAGAGTAGATTTAAGAGTGATAAAAAATAGTATTAAAAGAGTATCATCATTCATTTTATGGTCCAATTTATGAGCTAGAGACTTCTATCATTTGATGAAAGTGTGATCAGATTTATTAAAAAATTTCTTGGCATTGATGAAATAACTATGGTATTTTTTAAGAAGGTCATTATGTTGGAATTCCTTCACTGTATTTTTTCTCACTTGGATATGAACCCTTTCAAGATATGGAAAATCTCTCCTCATCCAAGTGTCACAATGGAATTACATCTAAGCTTGTGGGAGCCTAAGGAATGAGGTGAATCTCTAGATAGGGCTAGCTCCCTTGATGTACCACTTTGGATTGAAACTAATACTAAAATTGGGGGGGTGAAAAAGGAGAGATAAATAAAATAAATATAACCTAAGAGTCTTTTTACACTAAATTTACTGAGGACATCCAACCATATGCATATTACACTTGAAATCAAAAATATAAACTAAACATACACTTCTCCAATCTTCATCTTCTCACATCAATGTTACATTATGGGATTATGGATGAATATGAAAAGATAAGAGGATTAAACAAGAGTAATTTAATGGCACTGATGAAAATACTAACTCACTCAATCTTTGACATCTCCTAGAACACTTCATATGCCCTGCAAGAAGAGGTCGCAAATAGGTGAAAGAATGGAACAACATGCTAAGGAACCCATAGTTTTCACTAAGAAAGATTCATCATCAAATTGAACACACTAATAATAGTCATGTAAAATGTAAAAAATATTAGTATTTATTGATAAAAATGTATATAAATGATAATGGCTTCACCATACTTAGGTGGAGTAAGGAATACAATGGCCAAAATGGCTAGTTCTTATAGAACTTGAGAGAGAGAGAAGAAGAGAGAAGTAAAAGGGTCATAAGAACACTTTTAAAGTTGATAAAATCAATTATTTTTTCATGAAAGAGGATTTGGGATGAACCATGCAAGGTATAAAATTACAAATGTCAATCCAAGTCATAAACCTCATGAAAAGTGGTAAGGAATTCATCATTTTGGCTCAAAAAAACAACCTACATGATTAGCCTTATTTGAACACCTTATAACTTATCAAGAATATGTATGATAATTGGAATTAATTTTAAGTAAATCATACATGCCTCTCCATGCATTGGTTTTAGGCTTTGTCATCTAGAATCACTTGGAAAAGAGCAATTATCATTTGCAGTCCAAAAAATACTCCTTTCATGCACCCTACACACTTGTCATCAAAATTGGCTTCATTTTTTCATGAAAATATATGGGAATAATTTAATTAAACATTTAAAGAACCTCTATGTCCTTATAATCACCAAGGACACCTTAAAAATACATCCATTGGAAGTTTTCAAACTTCTCCCTAGCTTGTCTATTATGCCAGATTTGATTGGTTGAGATGAAGTTGTTTGTTGAGGAACTTATGAGTTTATATAGAGTATTAAATTGACATAATTAATTATTCCAAGTATATATCTTCCTCCCAAAGTTTGTTTCATGCTTAGACTCCTTATAAAACCTATAAAACATTAAAAATAGTTAAAAATGCCATGTTTTATCCATGTTCATATAGGTTCATACATCCAAAAATCATGTGGAGTATATTTAGTGATTATTATACAATTTTAAATAGTTTTCATGGTCATACTAGTCCATATAGATGCATCTCTAACTCCATTTTCTCAAACTGGTCATAGGCAAGGGTTTTAGACTTATTTTAGTATTAAGCATTACTCATAAAGTTTAGATGTTCAAATTTTAATATAATGACATAAAGTGTTTTATATTTACCTATTATAACTCCTCTAAACTTATATGGTCTCCATGAAAATCATCATGAAAGGCATGAACATTCAAAGTTATCATATCGAACACCTTTCTCTATTCTAACAAGCATGAATGACCGTAAAGCCCAAAATTGACCCTTTCATGACTTCTTATATATACCAATGGTTCAAAATTTTCTAATATTATCCCATAATTATGTTCCAATAGTTTTACAATCTCACTTCATGAAAAAAGTGTGATTGACTCTCCATTTGAGCATTAGGCCTAAACCTTGTCCACTAGGCTTGGCTACAACACCTTATTTTCTAGACCTTATTGTTGGTTTTATTGCATTCCTTAGGATTAAAAACCTCCATTATGATCTAAAAAACATTATTCAACTATTTATATATCATATTTAATTCTATAACTAAGATTGATCCTCTACTTGGCTTTTAGACCTTGATGTGTCAAGCAGACTTGACTACAACCTTAGGATTTTTTAGAACTCTATTTAGTTTAACCCACCTATGATTGATTATACATGTTTATTTATGCATGTTTCAACCTCACACACCTCCTTCCAGTTTCAAATAACTTCTAGTGAGTCATATCACTTCTTTTCTTCAACCTACTAGGTTTGTGCATGAGGGGAAGTACTCCTAGTCTAAGACAAAATAGAGGGTACTTCCCATATTATCTCAATAAAAATGAATATTTAATATCCTTAATCAGGTAATTTATATACTATTTACAAAATTTTATCTCTTGGTGATATCATTTACCCTCTCAAAGCTCAAAATTCCAAGACTGGTTTCTTGAAAGTAGACTGTGCAAGGTTCCTTAGGAGGACTGTGTTTTACATCTTTTAGGTCCTAAAATAAATTCCATATCCATTTTAAAATGCCTATGTAAATTTTTATGATCATTATATAGTGTATTCAATAAATATTATAACATTATGACCTCCCAAACACCCTTTATACTCTTGAAATCATAAGGTTGAGTCTCCTTTCTAACGGTGTTTTTACTCTTTAAGGGAAAACCTGTAGGTATACTTGTATGTTTTAGCTTATGAAGAGTGTTTATAAACTTATATTAAATCCCTTTATATAATTATATACCTTATTTAAACCATTTTCTTCATTTTTGTGCACTTCCCACATTCTCATCATCAAACTTGCTTATTATTGCCACAGTCAATTGTGTTGAGATAAGTAAGACACTGCAGGTGTAGATTCCACTTGGAAGGTATTTGATATCATCTTGGGATCCTTTGATGTTTTATGAGTTAATTTTTAACCTTTAAATTTCCTTTATATATTTATTTTTCACACTTATGATTGAATCAATACCTAGATACCCTACTAGCTTATTGTTGCATCATAGTCATCTAGTTGGTTATAGGTGTTGATGTATGGTTAGACCTCAAAAGGAAGTGTTTACAACCTCCTATATCTCACCTAGGTTCATTTTATATTATTTGACTTTTACTCATAACTATCCCTACCTTAAAACATATTCAAGACATATTTTTAATGATTATCTACCTATAGTCACCTACAGGTGACTATAAGGAACACCATAGATGGCCTTTGCTCTCAAAACCCATACTAAAGAATCATTAGAAACCTCCTGAGGTTCCATAGATTCATTCATGATTATTTGAATTAAAATGAACCATTTACAATGTATTTCCAATTCTCAAACAATACTCATTCAATCTATTGCCTATTGACTGGTTGTAGGTGGACTTTTAAATCATTTGTATGGATTGGAAATGAGTACAAGGTCTGAACATAGTGTACCATCCCTTTAGGTGATCATTAGAACATGAGTGCTTATTGAACCATTTTTTAATCATCTTCATGCTCTGAGGGTTTATAATCATCAATCTTGACTGTGAAGTCATCTTAAAATAGAGTCTTGTAGACATCATTGTTGTAGTTTAGAATCTAAATGGCAATCTTTGGGATCCCAAATAACAATCTTCCACTTGTCATCCTCCTCCCAAACTTGTCATAGTCATTTTACCATGTATGGGCTGAAATATTTACACACTTATATGTCCTATAACTCTTTTTAGACATGTTATAATATATATCCACAAAAACCTTTGGGCCTTTATTTTACCATTTTAGGGACAAGAGACTAAAAACATAATCCATTTTCTTTTCAAGTTGATTTCACACTTTCCTTGCTCCTTAGACACTTTTCATGGGTCTGTCAAGGCTTGAACCTCATACCAAAACCTTAAATAGCTTTCAATTAATTTCATATTGTCCATGAGAGCATATTATTACCCTGCTCAGCCACCTATAGGTGGATTTTTGTTGAACAAACAATGAGTTGAACATGAGAAATATGGAAACCTTCCATGAATATGAATTTTTTATGCTACCATCAAACATACCAAAACATATCTATCAATACCAAAAGGTAGGAACACATATCAACCTTCTCACACCTTAGATGACATCAGTAAAGCCCTATAGGTGTGTGTTGGGTATGTTATGTAGGTAGGGTATGGAATTGGGGCAAAACATGTTCATAAAAATATTGAAAACACCTCAAATTTATTACCAACTCTCAAGTGCATGATATCTATCAAGAAAATCTTGAAATTATATCTAATATATATCTTCCAACATGGAAATCACTTACATATACATGGAATAAAGTAGATAGGGGCATTTCATGATTGGGGTAGCATGGTGAAGACATGGGTGTTTGATCCAACTATGGGGTTGTGAGACAAAAACATCTAATGAGGTGACTCCCATGGCTTTTCAACATGTAAGACACCATTTCCCATTCATATGAATCCTTTTTTATGTAATTCAAACCACTACAAGTGGGGAATTGACTGCAACTACACATGGTGGTACCTTCTTTCAAAGTGAGCTATTGGACTAATAAATCAACTTGAAAGATGAAAATAATCATGAAAATAATTAGATGAGGAATCCAATATGGTCTGGAACTAATATCAGCATCTAGATTGTATGGATCTTCTTAAACCAAGGCAAAACCTATAGGGTACATAGATTAGCAGGTAGATTTGAGAGGTCAACTTCATGAGGATGGTTCATGAAGCACAAGCCACCATTTTTCAAAATCCTTATATGTAAATTAAGGTCTCTAAGTGTAAAAATAATTTTCCATGAAACTTCTTGAGTTGTCCATACCAAGCAAAAATTTTCAAGTCACTTTTGTTTGCCAAAAAGGGTGAAAAGGGAGTAAAAATGGTTTTGATAAATAAAAGGCACTTTTAGATCAAACAAAATGTGTAACTGAGCTTGGGGAAGCTGAAGAGGCACTACTTAACCATTTTCCATGTGGCACACTTCTTAAGGAGGTCATACACGTGCCAAACTCCTCTTTTCCTTCAAGAAAACTACCCTTTCTTCTGCATAACCTACCATATTTTAGTTATGTTAGTTGATTAAGACTTAAATGGACACATGGGTCATGACATCATCTTTTTAAACCTTCACATTTCCCAAGAAATCCATATAAAGCATTAATTACACATTTTTAACCCCTAAAATGACTCAAAAGGACATGTTGGCTAATGAAATTTATCACCAAGGCTAATATATAATTGAATAACATTAAATAACCTATGAAACACCTCATTAAAATATATTATGGGCCCCAAAACATCTAAAAAATCAATTTTTTACCTAGGGGCCCAATTTGACCTAAAAGTCAAAATTAATCAACAAGAGCATTGACTAAATCCTCTAATTGTATGATGAAATGTTGAGGGATTTGATTATACCATTCAAATGCATCAACAACAAATTTTTTGGTTAGGATCTTAGTGGTAGCAAAGGTGTTAGTTTGGACCCAATTTTTATAGATATTACCAAAGCTTTTTAGAAAGATAGTGAGGTCCTTAGTCCCATCATATGTAATACTTGGATAAATGGTTCCAATATCTATGGATATAATTATAGAGCTAAAGGTTTATGTTAACAATTTTGACCTCACAAGTCAAAATGCCACCCATACCACTTGAAAATTTACTTGGCATGTTGTTTTCACTATTGATTTTTATGTTGGTCATGTAATGTCTTTGAAATGGTCATCTAAAACCTTGATTAGTAGAGTTTAAGGTAAATTTGATGAGTTTAAGGTTTTTATCATCATGGTCATGTACTTTTTTATCTACCTCTTAACCTATTTTAGGTTGTTTTATGTGATGAAAGGAGTCCAACACATCCTAATAGGCCCCATAGCTTGTGTCAAGATCATGACATGATTAATGATTAATCAAACTAGTTGGTAAGATGTTTGACTAACTTCATGACCTAATTGACTAAATTTTGGATCATTTTGTGGCTTCTAGAGTAGGTTTTTCATGGTAATGGTAGTATAATATCATAATAAAGACACATTGTACCTATTCATGCATAAAAATATCTAATAAATGCTTTTTTTAGTAGTTTCATCAGTTTTCTCAAGTGATTTTAGTAGTATTAGTGCCAAAAGGGCTTATTTGGAGGCTACTCATATAGTTATTCAAGGTAAAATTGATCTTCAAGCATATTAAAAACCTTATTTTTTCATTAAAAAATTCAAATCCATGGTTTAGAAGAGGTTTTATGTGTTTGAATGAAGAGGTTCTAAGAAGGTCATCAATTTTTGCTCAATATAGGTAGGAGAGAGAGATTCAGATCTAAATATATTGGTAAATTATATAAACCCTAATTACCTTCAATTTATTTTCACTATTTTTTATATTCACTCCCCTATATTTATGAACAATTGCTAAGAGTGTAATGGGGCCACTATGACCTAGTCATCGAGACATGGTCCATGTTTGTCTCCATTTTTTCACTTCAGAGATAAATGGATAAAAATGGTTATATGTGGATTATTTCAAGGTAAAATAGGATATTTTTCATATTGGATTCATCATTTACTTTTCCTTGATAAGATATATTTTGATAGGAAACTAGTCAACTATCTTAAACTTCAGATTTGGCAATTTTTAAACATGTTGATATATCAGTTGAATGTATTCATTTTCAAAGGTTTATTAATTTCATGTTTCAATTAAGATTAATATATTTAATCCAACAAAAAAATTTAGGTAACTTCATCTTGATGAGGATCTTCCTCGAGGTATCATGAGTAAGACAGGGCCTTTCACACTAAATAGTTGTAGGTCTAATAACCTTCTAATGTATAAAAGCATCTCAGTGATGTCAGCATGATATTAGGGATTTTATCTTGAGAGATATTTTAAAAATTTATAAAGAATTTCTTCACATTTTGAGGACATTCCATGGATGGTCCTAAAACTATGCTCCTTGAGCTCAAAATCTCTCTTGTAGGCCTAATGTGCAGGCTAGAAGGACATAATGGAAAATAATAGGACCTATGAGGAGTAAAAAAACAATAAAAGGGTGTGTTTTGATGTCATGATGTTTTTTAATATTGATCATAATGTATTAAATATTATCAATGGAACTATGAGAGCAAATGATCTCTTTGGAGTATTTAATGCCTAAATAACACTAAAGGATTGTGTATGCTTGTGTTACTAACCTTAGAGTCCTTCAAAGGACTTCTTGACTTCATGAATGTGTTTATGAGGTACCAATATGAATTTTAAATATTATATAATCCCCTTAAATTAATTATTATGCTCATAAGGTCACCTAGGTACATCAAATTCTTAAAAGAAAGCCTCTTGAAACATTATTTAGTAGAGTTTAAGGTAAGTTAGCAGTTATTAAGGTAAAATTTATCTTTTGGTTTCAAAGATTTTGAAGGCATTTAAAAATTATTATGGTGACATTTTTCTATTAATATGGTTTTTTTATCATGTTTATCATGTTACCTACCATGCCATATGTCCTTCCCCTATCCGTAGAGAGGCCTAAAAGGGATAAAATCACCACCTACAATAGTCATATTCTAAGGCACCTTCAAGAAGCATCATGTTAATTGATGATGGTAAGTGGTTGTCAATATTGTGTTATTAATTATATACATGGTGATATTTGTAAATAGTAAGATAATAAGTACAAGTACAATGATACTTTTTAGTCCATAGTCTCTACAAGGATAAATGGCCACCTATAGCCATATATTTTTGGCATAGTTAAACTTCTAGGCAAACTAGACTTGTGTTATGAGAAGATGAAATATGACATTGAATTTGGATGATTTAGGTACAAGGATTATTTTATTGATGAAAAAAATGGATTATTAACCATATTAATATAGAGTGACTATTAGTCTATAGTCTGTACAATGTCAAAGGTTGACCTACAGCCATATATTTTGTCCATATGCAGTAAAGACTTATGAAGGTCAAAAACTTGATAGGATGATTTTATTGGTGATAATATGACATGATGTAATATATAAAAAGGATATAATCACACTAAATAAAGTAAAATTTATAATGACACTTACTATCAAGTACAAATGTGTATTTACAGCCATGTTACAATCACAGTCATTAAGGTGACTGTGTGTGGTTAGGTAAGGAAGGTTTTGTGTCAAAAGAGGAAGTTGTTTATAATTTTTCCATAAGTTTTTATTAGGTAATAGAGTTATTTAAAAACTTATTTTAGGCCTTAATACTATTCACCTTATTTCCCTAGAGGCTAAAACTCCAAATCAGCACCTACAGCTAACTTGTGGACCTAACTGAGTTTGAAAAATAATGAGGATGTGGAGTGAAATGATGAGTTAGAAGTTTGGGGATGAAAAATAATTTATTTAGGATTTTAAATATATATATATATATATATAATCATAATTAACCTTTAAAATCAAAAATTATCATGAATTTACTCTCAGCCTTTGAAACCTACAATCAAGCAAAGGAAAACACAGTGAACCAGCCTATGCTAAGTGCATGAGAAGTTTTGTGTAAAATGGAGAAGTGAAAGTTTTTATATATATTAAAAATATTTTAATAGGTTTAAAAACAATTTTAAATACCTATAAAATGTCTTATTTTATATAATACCTCCATATGAGCCAATGAAATAGAGAATACACACCTACAACCAATCCACACCTACAAGCAGTTTTTGTATAGAGTAAATATGTGGATAGGGGTTATAAGTGTAAAGGAAATGGGTTTTAGGGATGAATTTTAATATATTTTATATTTATTATTAATTTAATCCATTTCATTTAAATTTTCTTTAAATGGCATAACTTAGTAAACATACACAGTCTTTTAGAGCCTTATATGCCCACTTTAAAAAAATGTCAGAGGACATGTTTCTCACTAATATTTTGAAGTAATATAGTGTAAATATAGTTTTTATGACATTATAAATTCATACATTAAGTTTCCATATAGTGGAGGAAGAGATAAACTCAAATAACTAAGCTCTAGGGTCACCATACACAGTTGGCATTGAAACCCTCAGTGCTGAAATTTAGTGTTTTGGACCTACTTTAGTGGTCAATTATTATAATAAAACATGTTTATTCAATTTAATATATTATTTAAGACATATTCATAACTTTATTTTATGATTAAATGAGTATTAGAGGTTTTAATATATAAAATGGTCTTTCTCAACCTTTTATGCACAATCACCAACCTAAGTGAGCAATTTGTAAGTGTTAGAACTTGTTGCATAAGGTGAATGATGACTTGAGGCTAATTTTTACTTAGGGGGGTCATATTACTCAAATTAATTCCATTTTTTTGGTCCTTAGGTTTCAAAATTTTATGAACAATCAGTTAGAATGCAAACACCCCTATTTTGGTTAAGAAGGAGCTCGAAGAGGTCAGTTGTTCACTCATATCTTACATGAAGTTTTCCATGAGAAATAAATATAATATGGGATATTATATTGGTCCCCCTACCAAAAATTATTGGAATTTGTTTTTTTAAATGACCCTTGTCCTTTATGAACCATTATTAAGAACATAAATCCCTTAAAACCCTCCTTAAACCCTTCAACTAGCTTGATTAAAAAAATATGATTTATAATTACCTAAAATGTAATATTTTGAATTTAAAATGATCTTTATCATGTTATAAACTCTCATTATCTTCACTTAAATTTATTTTTTCATAAGTGTAGTTATGTTATGGTGTGGTACAAGGCAAAAAAGACATGTTTTAGCTTGTTTGTGAGGGTGTAGACTGTGGAATGATATTAAAACCATTTGTAAAGTCTTATGGGTACTTAATAGAGGTTTAAATATCATAAAAATTGTTTTAAATGTTCCTAAATTTTATATACATCCCTTGAAAATTGGCCACTAGCTCAACAGGTGAGAAAACTTAATTTTGCAAGCTCCAAATCAATGGTGAAGACTTGAGACTGACATGAAGGACTTAAATCTCAAGAATTGAGTTGTTTAAGTTTTATAAATGTCTCATAATGTCACATTAAATTATAAAAACCTACAAGTTTCTTCCAAAACATATCCAATAACACCTCAAGTACACAAAACAGTATAGGCTTGCAAATGGCCATTTCATGGTTTGCCCATCTACACAATGTTATACAACCTAAAAATTTTAATGGAGAAGGGTCTTAGGACAAGTAAATTTAATAAAATACTCTTGTAAAGTTTCACATGTTTGAGTGGTCATTTAGACCAAATTTCTCTGTATAGGCCTATGAGGCCTAATTAAGACTAATTGGAGAGATAAATGACAAAATATAGATACTTACACTTAGATTAGGATCATTAAATTTTGTATGGAGTTGTAAGTGGGAATAGGGTACTCAAAAATGTTCTCAATTATCTAATATTATTTGTATATTATTCTAGACAAGGAGCTTTACTAATTTTTAGGGCTACAAGGAATGGGTGGAAAAGCATGCTATAGGAACAAAATTGTATCTTCTTGAGGGTTTGATGGCTCAAAATTACTTTTTTCAGGTCTGATTTCATGTTCATAATCCATCCATGATGTAATATTTATTTATTCAATGTAAAACCCAATTTTATCTCTCTTGTGCCTCTTTACTCATGAAGGAGTCTAAGTAGTTAAAACACCTAAATTGATGCATAAAAGCTCTTCAAAAGGATTTATTAAGGTTTTCCATAGTTTCCACCCAACTTTAAGGGTATTAATAAGTCATATGTCTAGTTTGAATAAGGTTTAAAAGGACTCCTAACTAGACTTTCCTTCCTTCATATGCATAACATGTTGAAAGAGTCAAACCAGCATCAATGGTCCTTTTAACAAACTAGGTAAGGTGGAAATACCTCAAAAATTGTTTGTACAAGATTTAAACTAAATACTTGATCAATTAATGATGACTTACTTTCATGGATCAATACTTATTTTCAATTAAGACTCTTCTTCATCAAGAATATAGGGGTGTACAAGCAAGAATGTAAGAACTTGTATTGGTCAAACATCAAAAATCAATGTCATGACTTATTCAAACCTTCAATACAATTCCTAACTTACCCATACGACACTTTTATGAAATAAATAAAATATATAATCAAGGAATACTATGTTAGATTTGAGTAAGACTAAGTAGAGGTCACATTTCTTAGTTCTAGGTTGCCTTGTCTCTTTCTCTCTCCTTTCTCATTCTCTCTATATGTAAGCCTATGTTTGACATTTGAAAAGAATAATTAACCTCATTTTTGTAAATTCCATGATTATAAAACACTTTTGCTTCCCTTTTTTTATTGAACAAGACTGAACTCATGCCTCATCAAAGCTTATAATTAGTGTATGTTCATGGCTTATTGATGAATGATAGTGATAGTTTATTCTTCCATTCATTTTATCCTCTCTTCTTTACCTATTTGTAGGTTTTAGATCATCCTTATAGGTTACATAATGTTCTTAAATAATATTGTATGTATATCAAGTGTGATCTTTTCATAGTATATTTATGAGACCTAATGATATGTTATCTTAGATCATTCATCAAGTTGAGCCTTTGTGTGAAACATTGATATTTTGAGGCCTTCATTTGACAAGTGAAATTAGTTGTATGTCTCTATTCATCTTTATTAGTGCATATTAGACAAGTGGAGGACATATTTTGGTGTATCACCTCAGTTAGATAGGCTTTCCTTTTAGTTCACCTTATTTTCTTTTCCCTTTTAAGATGGTAGTGTAGAGTAGAGATCCTAACTGATACATTAAGGGGAGATAGCCATTATAATATAGAGATTCAATCCATATATTATACCACCCATAGCTTAGGATTGTCTCCATGTTACTTCAGACTATGAAGGCTTGAAACTACCTTCATAAGGTTACAAGTCTTATAGATAATAATATTTGGCACACCTGATGGAACCAAGGTCCAAAGCATTAGAAGGATTATTGGTTGTATTCTTCTACTAATCATATTTTAGAGGCATTCAAAACATCAATGGAATATTCAAGTTTTATCAGTTTGTTTTAGTAGCCCAGGCATAGTTTCCAAGTAAGTGTATCTTTATTACACTATGTGGATGTTGTTTTTATGGCTCACTTTGAATAAAATGGAATTTTCATGAAAGTTGATGAGCCTTATCAATAGTATGGTAATCCTTATCAGCCCTATGATGAGACTTATAAGTCTTATGATGAACCTTACCAGTAGTATGATGGTTCATATCATCTTTATAGTGACCCTTATCAACCTCACTATGACCCAGACTAAATGCCTTAGCAGCCTTATCAAGATTTGTAGTAGTCATACTCACCTCCTCCTACTCCATTTCTAACTCAAAATCATGTTTCCCATACCATATACTTGTTTGAATTTAGGCCAAATATGTTAAAATCTAAAGGGATGATGAAAATATGGGATAGAGAGTTAGATGTGATACTTTTTCACTTCATAGAGAAGATGAGTAAGTCAGTATAGATGTTTTTAAATAAGTGGGTAGTAGTTAGAGAGTAAAATCAATATGTTATGACTTATGAGTTACATGAAATAATAACCATGATCTAATGGTGGGTGAACCAGTTAGTGAGGTGGGAGAATAAATAGATCTAACCCAAAAGACCTTATCCATCTCTTCTTACCCCTGGTCAAACATGTTGTATTCCAATTTTTCCTTCTAGCTACACATATCCTTTCTCAAGAAAACAAGCTCACTTCATCTTGGAGGCCTTATTACACTAGGATTCTTGATTATTCCATGCTAAGTCTTATGGATGAATTTCCTCCCATCATTCTTTAATAACCCTCTTGTTTACCATATCATCCCTCTTATGCTCCTTGTCCTCACGAAGTCATTGACCATTCTCAAATAGAGCCTCCAAGTGAGCTAATTCAACCTCAAAGTGAACCTACTAGTTTCAAATTCTTACTTTGGAATTAATTAGTTAAGTTTTGGGATAGATATGAGGAGGTGAGTGTTATAAAATTTGAGCCTAAATAAGACCTTATGCCTATTCAAGACCCATTTCCCATTCCTTAAGAACCTAAGTTTATTCCATCTTGGAGGATGATCTAAGAAGACTTTCAAGACAAGACAGAGGTCCTAGTTGAGAAGGTTGGAAATGAAGTTGTAGCTAAGATAGAACCATAAGAATATTATAAGAAGATTTAAATGGTTATTGATAAGGATGAATCACTCATAAGATAACTCAATTTACTTTATCTTCAAGCATTCCTAAAAGAGTCCACCACCCCTAAGACCTCAAGTTACAAAAATAATCCCTTGGTTCCTAAGAAAACTCATGATCATATCCATTGCCCTCTTACCATCTCCCATCTTGAAGAGGAGCATGTTATATCGAGGAAATATGAATAATTTGTAGCTATATTTGAGTTTTAAGGAGAGTGTGATGATGATGTTTCAAGTATGCATGAAGAGGAAATTTTCATTGGTACTCCTATTGGTGAGAGAAAAGGTAATTCAACCTTCAAAGAAGATGGATAAATTGAAGAAAAAGGTAAAGGATACATTTATTTTTTTAAAGGTCTCCCTTTTGGTGTGATTTAAAACCATGACAAAGAGGTCATAGATGAACAAGATGAGTTATTCTTAGAACCTCTTGATGGATTTGAAGATCTTGTTGTAGTATAACTTTAGATAAATTCCCCTTATGGTACTTCAATTTTTCAAGATAAAGCTAGTCTTGATGTGGAAGATATCCATGAGATAGTAAAATTTGAAGTCATAAATTTATTTGACATGGTTTCAAAGGACCAATAAATTGACTTTGAGCAGATTGATTCCTAATCACATCATGATTGCATATTTGACAATATTGACAACCCTTTAGGTCCACTTGAGAAAGATCAAGATGGAATTCAAGTTTATCTCATCTAATTTGATCAAAGTGAGGAACTAACATATGATTGGTAATTATACATTGAGTTTCTAAAAGATATTAAAGGATTTAGTAAGGATACATCTCCTATTGAGCAGTATTATGAGGAGTTAGATCAAGACACACCTATTATAGACCATGATGCAACTTGGGTTGACTATTCAAAGTGCATTGAAGATCTTGATGAACTTGTATCAGTTGATAAGAAGGATGAGGTTAATAAATATGCCATAGCATCTCAAGGAAAATGCCTAGATGAGGTATCACTTGATGAGGTTACAACTAACAAGTAGTGTGAGAAAGATTATAAAGTATAAGATGAATATGTCTTCAAATGTGACTAGGTTTATTTTGATTATTCACTTGAAAGTATATCAATAGGATTTGAATTCATAAATAATTTGAGCTCAATGAATCAAAATTACAAGAAGCATCTTATTTCATATAATAGTTTATCATGTGAAGGAAGTGATCCAAAAGACATTCCTTTTAATCTTTGAGGAGGATTCTTTGCAAGTTAGTTGTAGTCCTTTTAGCTTTCCTATAAGTGTTTTCCTATCACATTATTTTTCTTATTTTTTGTTCCAAATAAGTTTTTTTGTTTTCACATTCATCTTGTTATTAAGTTTCCCTTATTTTATGTGTTTTATCTTCTTGTTTTGGAGGAGGAAAGTTGTCTTATTTCAAGTCAAGATTCTTGTAGTCATTGATAATATTTTTTACTATTAATTTTATAATGTAAGATTGATCTCATGAGTCTAAAATATATGTCCATGGTCTGGTTCTCAAGCATATCAAGCATGCTTCCTAGATGAGTCACTAAAATGTTGCAAATTTTGACCTCACAAGTCAAAATGTCATCACTACCACTTAAAAATTTGATTGTAATGTTGTTTTTCCTATTGAATATTATTTTGGTCTTGTAATGTCTTTTAAATGGTCATCCAAAACCTTTATTAGTATATTTTAAGGTAAATTTAATGGGTTTAAGGTTTTGACCATCGTGGCCATGTAATTGTTTAGCTACCTCTTAACCTAGTTTAGGTTGTTTCAAGTGATAAAATGAGTATATAACATCCTAATATGCCTCATGGCTTGTTTCAAGGTCATGTAATGCTTAATTATTGATCAAATTGGTTGGTGACATGTTTGACTAACTTCATGACCTAGTTGACTACATTTTGGATAATTTATGACTTTTAGAGTAGGTTTTACATGGTAATGACAGTTTAATATCAGAATAATGACATGATATACCTTTTAATTCATTAAAATATCTAATAAATTCCTTTTAAAGTAGTTTCATTAGATTTCTCAAGCGATTTTAGTAGTTTTGGTGCCAAAAGGGCATGTTTTGAGGCTATTTGTACAATTCTTCAAGGTAAAATTGATCCTCAATCATATTAAAAACCTTATTTTTTCATGAAAAATTCAAATCCATGTATCTTGAGAGGTTTTAGGTGTCATAATGAAGAAAACCAACTTATCTCCCGTATCAACCTCCTTGGTAGCTCTAGGAAGGCCATTAGTTTTTGCTTAGTATAGGCAAGGGAGAGAGAGTCAAGTCCAATTATCTTGGGAAATGATAGGGACCCTAATGAAATTTAATCTAGTGTCATTATTTTTCATATTCATTCCTCAATTGTTATGAATAATTATTAACAGTGCAAGGGGGTCACTATGACCTAGTCATCTAGATAGGGTCGAGGATTGTCCATGTTTCTTCATTTCAGAGATCAATGGAGAAAAATTGTTATAAGGGGTTGATTTCAAGGTAAAATATGATATTTTTTAATGTTATAATCATTAGATACTTTGCCTTTATAATGGGTATTTTAATACAAAATTGGTCAACCATCTTGAACTTAAGATTTGGTAGTTTTCAAGCATGCTGATAGATCAGTTGATTGTATTCATCTTCAAATGTTTCTTAAGTCCATGTTTAAATTAAATAAATTAATTTAATCTAATAAAAAATTTCAAGTACCTTAATTTTTAGGAGGGTCTTCCTTGAGGTATCATGAGTAAGATAGGGCATTTCATAATGAATAGTTGTAGGTCTAATGAGCTTCAAATGTATAAGATCATCTTAGGGAGGTCAACATGATATTTGGGAGTTTATCTTGATTGAGTTTACAAAAATTTAGAAAGTATTTATTCACCTTTGGAGGACATTCCATGGATGGTCTTAAAATTATGCTTGTTGAGCTCAAAATCTCTCTTGTAGGCCTAATGAATATGCTAGAAGGACATAATGGCAAATGATAGGAGTTATGAGAAGTCAAAAATTAATAAAGGTGTGTTTTTAGGTCATTATGTTGTTTTAGAGTGATCATGAGTTATTAAGTATGATCAATTTCACTATGAGAGCAAATGATCTATTTGGAGTGTTTAATGCCTAAATAACACTAAAGGACTATGTATGACTATGTTACCAACCAAGAGACCTCCAAAGGACTTGTTGCCTTAATGAATGTGTTTAAAAGGTGTCAATATGAATGTTAAAGGTGATATAATCACCTTAAATGAATTAGTGTTCTCATAAGGTCACCTAGGTACATCAAATTCATAAAAGAAAGCCTCTTGAAAGACTATTTAGCAGAGTTTAAGGTAAGTTACCAGTTATTAAGGTAAAATTCATCTTTTGGTTTCCAAGATTTTAATGGCCTTTCCAAATTGGTATGGTGACCTTGTTCCATTACAATGGTTTTGGTACCATGTTTTTTATGTTACCTTCCATGTCATATGTCTTTCCCCTATTTATAGAGAGGCTTGAAAGGGAGAAAATCACCACCTACAGTAATCATATTCTAAGGCACCTTCAAGAGGCATCATGTTGATTGATGAAAGTAGGTGGTTGTCAATATTGTGTTCTAAATGATAACCATGGTGATATTTTTACATACTAATATCATAAGGATAATTAAAATGATACTTTTCATTCCACAATCTGTACAAGGACAAATGGCCACCTACATCCATATATTTTCAGCACAATCAAACTTCTAGGCAAAGTGGACTTGTGTTATGAGAAGATGCAATGTGATCTTGAATTTGGATGAGTTTGGTACAAGGATTATTTGATTTAGGAAAAAAAAATTATTAGTAACAAAATTAATATATATATTTATTATCAATCTATACTCTATACAACAAATGTTGACCTACAACCATACATTTTGTCCATATGCAATGAAGACTTGTTAAGGTCAAGAACTTGATAGGATGATTTTATTGGTGCTAGGATGATATGATGTCATAGAACAAAATTAGATAATCACACTAAAGAAAGTAAAATTGATAATTACACCTTATTCAAGTAAAAATGTGTACATATATCTATTTTACAGTCATAGTCATTAAGATGACTATGTGTGGTCAGGTAAGGAAGGTTTTGTGTCAAAAGAGGAAGTTGTTTGTAATATTTACATAAGGTGTTAGGAGGTAAGAGAGTTTTGAACAGACCTATTTTAGTCCTTAATACTATTCACCTTCTTCCTTTAAATTCTAAAACTCCAAATAGGCACTTACAACCAGCTTGTGGGCCTAAACAAGTTTGAAAAGCAATGAGGATGTAAAGGAGTACAATGATGAGTTAGAAGTTTGGGGATGAAAAATTAATTTATTGAGGTTTGTAAAGCTAGATATAAATCCATAAGTAACCTTTAAAATTAATAAGTCTCATTAATTCACTCTCAACCTTTGAAACCTACAGTTAAGAAAAGGAAAACACAATCAATCAGCCTATGTTAAGTGTATGAGAAGTTTTGTGTAAGAGGGAGAGGTGAAGGTTTGTAGATACTTTCACAAGATGTTAAGAGGATTAAAATCAATTTTTAATACCTAGAAGAGGTATTATTTAATCTAATCCCTCCATATGAGCCAAGGAAATAGAGAATACATGCCTACATCCAGTCCACACGTATAGGCAACTTTTGTATAGAGTGAATATGTGGACAGGGGTTATAAGTGTAAAAGTGATGTGTTTTAGGGATGAAGTTGAAAAGGTTTGAGATTTAGTATGAATGGAATACATTTCATTGAAAGTGTATTTAAATGGCATAACTTAGTCAGCATACATAGTCTACTAAACACTATCTTTTAGAGCCCCGTAGGCTCACTTATAAATAAATTATGAGAGAACATGTTGCTCACTAAGAGTTTGAAGTATGAAAGTGGAGATAGAGTTTATATTACCTTATAAACACCTCCATTAATTTTATACATTGGAGGAAGAGATAAACTCAAATAACTAATCTCTAAGGTCACCATACACAGTTGGCATATAAACCCTCAATGGTAAAATTTAGTATTTTGGACCTATTTGAGAGGTCAATGATTATATTAAATAATTTAGAGTAAATTTCATATATCATTTAAGACATATTCAACTTTATTTGATGATGAAATAAGTTTTAGAAGTTTTAAGACCCAAAATGGTCATTCTCAACCTTTTATACATATTTAGGTGTTGATGGGGGTCCTATTTCTCAAATTAATTCTTTTTTTTGGTCTTTAGGTTTCACAACTTTATGAATAATCAGTTAGAATGTAAACACCCCTATTTTTTTTGAGAAGGAGCTCGAAGAGGTTATTTGTTTGCTCATATATTTCATGAATTTTTTCATGGTAACTCAATCCCACAGGGGATGTTATATTTCCCCACTACCACAAATTATTGGCATTGGTTTTTGGAAAGTGCCCTTGTCCTTTATGAACCATTGTTAAGAACATAAACCCCTTAAAACCTCCTCAACCCCTTCAACTAACCTAATTAAATAAGTATGACTTAAAATTCCCTAAAATGAAATATTTTTACTTCCAAATGATCTTTATCATGTTTTAAACTCTCTTGATCTTCACTTACAGGTATTTGTTCACAAGTGCAAGTATATTACCATATGGTACAGGCAAAAAGGTAATTTTTAGTTTGTTTATGAGGCTATAAACTATGGAGTGATATCCAAACCATTTATATAGTATTATGAGGACTTTATAGATTTTTAATAATCATCCAAATGGTTCTAAATGTTCTTAAATTTTTAATACATCCCCTGCAAGTTGGCCACTAGCTTAACAGGTGAGAAAACTCATTTTTGGAAGCTCAAAATCAATGGTGAAGGATTGAGAGTGTCATGAAGGAATAAAATATCAAGGAGTGAGTTGTTTAAGGTTTATAATTGTCTAATTAGGTCACATTAAATCATAAAAACGTTACATTTTCTTCCAAAACATCTCTAACAACACCTCAAGCACACAAAACCATATAGGCTTGCAAATGGCCATTTCATGGTTTTCCCATCTACATAATGTTTTAGAAATTTAAATTTGTCATTTGGAATTTTATTAGGTTATTTAAAGTGAATAAAACACTCTTGGAAATTTTCACATGTGTGAGTGGTCATTTAGACCAAATTTCTCTTTCTGGTCCTAGGAGGCCTAATTAGGCCTAATCGAAGAGAGAAATGACAAAATAGAGATATTTAAACCTAGGTTTGGCTCAATAAATTTTTTATGGATATATAAGGGGATAGAGAGTACTCAAAAATTTTCTCAATTTGTTAAAATTATTCGGACATTATTTTGGACAAGGAGCTTTACTAGTTTTTAGGACTACAAGGAATGGGTGAAAAGCATGCTATAAGATAAAAATTGTATCTTATAGAGGGTTTGATGGATATAAATTTATTTTTTCAGGTTTTATTTAATTTTTATAATCCATCCATGGTTTAATATTTTATTATTCAATACAAAACCCAATTTTCTCTCTCTTATGCCTTTTTGCTCATGAAGGAGTCAAGTAGTCAAAACACCCAAATTGACGCATAAAAGATATTCAAAAGGATTTATCAAGGTTTATCCTAGTTTAAACACCACTTTAACAGTATTAAAAAACTCATATTTTTGGTTTTAAGAAGGTTGAAAAGGTTGAAAAGGTCTCAAGGACTCCTAATTGGACTTTCCTTCCTTCCTACGCCTAGCATGTTAAAAGAGTCAAACTAGCATCAATAAGCCTTCTAACAGCATAGGTAAGATGTAAATACCTCATAAATAGTTTGTATTAATTTTAAAATAAATATTTGATCAAGTTATGATGACCTGTTTTCATGGATCAAGACCTATTTTTAAGGAAGACTCTTCATAAAAAATATAGGGGTGTGTAAGTAAGAATGTAGGCACTTGTATTGGTCAAACGTAAGAAATAAATGCCATGACTTATTCAAATATTAAATAAAATTCATACCTTACCCCTAAACCACTTTTTTGAAATAAATAAAATAGATAATCAAGGAATATTATGTTAGAGTTGAGGAAGACTAAGTAGAGGTCACATTTCCTTGTTTTCGGTTGCTTTGTCTCTTTCTCTCCCCTTTATCATTCTCTCTATATGTAAGCTCATGTTTGTAATTTTTAAAGAATAATTAACTTTATTTCTATCAATTCCATACTTATAAAACACTTTTACTTGCCTCTTTTGAATGAATAACACCTAATTCATGCCTACTCAAATCTTGTGATTAGTGTATGTTCATGGTTTGTTGATGAATAATAATGATAGTGTACACTTCCTTTCATTTTGTCCTCTCTTTTTTAATTATTTCTAGGTTTTATCTCATCTTTATATTTTTCATAATGTGCTTGAACAATCTTGTATGTATGGCAAGTGTGATCTTTCCATAGTGTCTTTGAGAGACATATTGATAAGTAGAATTAGATCATTCATCAAGTCAAGCCTCTAAGCGAAACATTGATGTTTGGAGACCTTAATTTGAGAATTGAAATCAGGTCTATGTATTTATTCATCCTTATTAGTGCATATTAGACAAGTGTAGGACATGTTTTTGTGTATATCTTAGATAAGTTTTCCTTTCAGTTCACCTTCTTCTCTTTTCCCTTGTAAGATAGTAGTGTAGAGTAGAGATCCTAACTGATAAATCAAGGGGAGATAAAACTTGTTGGACATTTTCATTGGTGTCTTAAGTTATCTTTGATGTCAAAGAGATCATGTGGTACTAGTGCATGAATGATAAAGTGATCAGATGGATATATTAGAGAGATATGGCATAAGTATAGGTATATAAAGAAAAAGAAGAGGTTGTGAGGCATCCATTGATGTCTTGGTGGAGCTATTTTATGTTTTATGATATTTTTTAATGATAAAAATGCATCTTCTAGCTTAAGATAATCTTGACCATCACTACACATCATATAGATATGAAAGATCCAACAAGTTTGAGTATTTATTTTAGGTATGCAAAAAGTCAATATTAGTCAAAGGATTACATGAAGATGTTGTATATAGTGTCAAGATGCTACCCTAAAAATTTTGAGTCTTTAATTTTTTTCTAGTTCAATTTATAAAACTTCAAAGTTTCTCTAGCAGATTGTAATGGGCTAGAAACCATCAAGTTTAATCACATTGAAGTTTGAGGTCATTGGTCTAGAAGATCCAATAGTGAGCACTTAATCATACATATTGAGATCAATGGTGCGTGTGAATTTAACATGTCAAAGTTTTCATGCATAGGTAAAAAGTGTCACATGCACACTAGTCTGATAGAAGTTCAATGGTGAGCGATGGTTCATACTAATGAAGATCAATGGTATGAGACAAGTCAAAGAGTCAATAATGCACATGAGACTACCAAGTGGCACAACCACAAGGGACTATTATAAAAGTGCTCAAACAGAATGTAAGGGTGATAAGTGTCATAATCTTAGGAGTTCTGAGCAATATCTAATGGTCATCATTGCAATAAAATACTAGGTTAATCATTAGAGATCGATGGTGGGTATGTGGTCAAGATTACCAAAAATCATGAGATGAGATCAACATGTCTAGATAGTGGAGCATTATGAGTTAAATTTCAAGATAATTTTGAAGAAGATCAATAGTGTGAGTTGAGTGAGTTGAGTGAAGAGCATGAGATGTTTTCTAAGTGGCCAAGGTTTAATTGTGACCATTTGGATTTATATATTTCAATTTAATGAAGGAAAGAATAGTGCTTGGTTTTTGAGCCATAAATTTTGATCTATGTATAATTTGATGTTGAAATAAAAAACGAAGTTGTAGAGGACTTCAATGTACATCTATAAATATTAATTTTAAGGTCTAAAATTTTGTATATTCAAAATTATTAATATCCAAAGTTGACTATGTGTTTATTCATGCTTTATGAATAACCCGAGAAGGGTAATTGAGTTGTTCTTGATGGTATTTTGATGTTTTGAGATGATATAAATATAAAATAGTGTTTTATACTCCATGAGTATCATTTGTGTGGATTATAAAGGTTTGATCAATCATATTCAATAGGATCAAAGGCATATAAGTTGTATGTGTGTTTGTTCATGGTGGTTGTGTGCAAAAAATGTTGTTTGAGTGAATTGAGCTTTATCATAAGGGTGATATAATGGTTGTTATCACTTAAATAGGACCTATATATTGTGTGTCATGGATCCATGTATTTTAAAATGTTCTTATGTTCTTATTTTTCTTGAAAAAGTGTTAAAGAGGTGAATGGGTCTTCATAGGACCTAAAAGGTGACTTAGGCCTATATGAAAGAGGGTTGTGCTTAAGGGTGGCATATTTTATATGCCTTAAGGGTGAAGTGTCAAGATCTTACTCCACCAAAAGCACATATGATTACTTCTTGTATTAGCAACTAAACATGGAATTTAACTAGAAATAACAAGTAACTAGAAATATGAAACAACACAAGAATATGAGAGACAATACACAATTGTATTAATAATCACTCAGAAGAAAATACAATAAAGAAGATGCCACTTCTTCTTCCACCTCAAAGGCTCACCACACCTCAATACCTTCTTCCCTCTCTCTCTCGGTCCCCACACATAACTCTAATATAGAATTGTTGTTCACCTCCACCAGTCAGTAACAACGTTGCCAGTACACCAAGTACACAACCGTACTCCAAGTAGATCTCCTGCTCTCTGCTGCTACCTACAAATCACTAGACCTTACTCACCATTGTAGATCTCCAAAAGAAGCCATGCACACCTACTAACCAAGATCATACATATACGAAGAACCCTGTTGATTCTCCAAACTAGCACCCACACTGGTACTGTGGCACTAGGAGGAACACACCATTTCTCTCCTCTCTCTGAAGGAGCTTATTTGCTCTCTTACTCTCTAGCACTCATTTATAATACAGCCCATGAGTCTATTATATAGATCTCATGCTTACAATAATTAGACTATCTTAATTACAATAATTAGATGTGCAACTCAAGACTACACCTAGCCTTTAACATGCAAACTAACAGTCCAAAAATAGACTCTCCAGAATCAACATGCAAACTGCATGTTCACGCACAGGCTGCCGACGTCAACTCCTCCCTGACCGATGTTGGCCAACTGGTAACTGATGTTGATTACTTCTTCACTATTATCTGACTAATGTCAGTTGATCAGATCGATGTCGGTTGCCCTGTAACTCTTTACAGCCTCTGTAACCTCCGTAACTCCTCCTGTTTGCATCTTGGTGAAGCTTTTAGCTCCACAACCTAAAAATCTCCCACTTGGAGATAAATAGCTGCACCTGTACCTATACCTATACACCATCTAAATTATTCCCTGGCTTGTATCCCTCTTCAAGCTCAACACTGAAGACCAACCACCACACAACCTGTGATGCTACACCTGTCATCCAAGTAACCTGCCACATCTGAACCTACAACTCCATGTAGTGAAGACCTTGACCCTGCATAACATGTTAACCTGCTGCTAGTCCCTCTCAGATACCTGAGAATCCACTGAACTTCCCTCCAGTACTCCTTCCCTGAATTGGCTCCATACTTTTTGATAACTCCCACTGCTTGGGAAAACTTAGGTCTACACTAGACCTCATGTGATTTCAAACCCTGTTCTAAGCTAAGCTTGAATTGTCCAGCGCTTGGTGTGCTTACCGATTCTGCATCCTACATCTTGAACCTCACCAACACCATCTTCACATCAGCTCCCACTGGAGACAAAATCTCCATATCTCTTATGCCAAAGAATTTCACTACTCCAAATTCCTCATGACATGCCACTAAACTAACCTTACCTTTAGCTCAGCAAAACCCTGTATGTATGAACCTACTCCAAGCTCATCCTCCACATATAGTTACAAGATAATGTTTTGACCATCATCCACCTGGTAAGATAAACACAATGGTTATACTGACATTGACAAAAGCTCTACTTTGTCATCCACCTGGTACCACCTGTCAGCTCTATACCACTGTCTTACAGCTTCCTCAAGACCTTATACCTTGGCCTTCCATCTCACATATCCATCCACTCTCTTCTTCAACTTGGGAATCCATCCATCTCTTAGTACTTACTTCTAGCTGACAACTCCACCTACAAATACTTGTTTGGTTCTTCTCCAAGGACTCACACTCCTCATCCATGCCAAGCTCCCACTGTTTCTGGATTCTACCTGCATTGCCTCTTCACATTTTCCTGATTCTTGACCATCAATAAGCAATATAAAGAAGGTGAACAATGAATATGAGGTTCACTTACCTTTTCAATCCTCAATATGAATGTTTGAGACTTCTTAATAGCTTGCTGTCTACCCACCATCCATTCCAGTGACCGATCTCGGCCATCTCCCAGTCTGCATTTGACCAATGTCGATTCCCTACACTGACCCTGACGGTCGATGTCATTTCCCTAGCCAACGCTGATATCCCTTCTGCTGATGTCAATTCTTTTTTGACTAACATCGGTCTTCCTGTTGTCAACATTGGTTACTGTATGACCAATGCTGGTACCTATGTTCGCCTGTGAGTGATAACTTTTACCCATGAGCTCTCCATGGATCAAAACCCTATTCAAACATAGCCCTGCTCAGAATAATTTAGTCCCCTCAACTGATCTCTATCTGCCATCTCCTCCATGAACACCAAAGCTTTCCAGTTCTTAAGTTTATCAAAGATATCTGTCTTTCGCTTAAAAACATGCATTCCCCTCCTACATATGTGACCAAGCCTACAAAGCCACATCTCTGCAACAGTAGGTGAATCAGTAATATAAGTAGATAGATAAAGGATACCTACTTTCTTACCACCATATAATTCAAGTGCATCCGTTGTGAGAGTTACAGTGCATCTCCCATCACCCAACTTTCTTGAAGAAATTAGACTCATCTCCAAGACTAGAACCTGCATGACCTTCCTCAACACCCGTGTGTTATATGTCTGCAATTTCAGCTTCGCTTCCCCTTTGCCAATAATCTGACAAGGCTGACCAACCCCTAAATAAATCTCTCCAAAGTCTCCCTGGACATACTCTTGAAAAGATGCTCTATTTCGGGTTGCATGGAAAGAGGCAAAAGAATCTATAAACAAATATTCTACTTTATCCAAAGCAACCTGTGCAACATCCCCTGCAACATCTGCTTCTACATGCTGATCTTCTACCAACCAAAAATCTCCCTTTACCTGCTCTTTCTTTCCATCAATCAGACCATTCATGCTATTTAGTTTCTCTATTCGTAGCTTACTTTCTTTTACCATTGCTATACTCCCACTCAATCTAAAACCCCTGAGAGTGACCTGTAATCAACAAACACTAACCAGATCTGAAACCACCTATTAGTAACCCAACCAAAAGCTCTGATACCAACTTGTCAGGATCTTGCTCCACCAAAAGCACATATGATTACTTCTTGTATTAACAACTAAACATAGAATTTAACCAGAAGTAACAAGTAACTAGAAATATGAAACAACACAGGAATATGAGAGACAATACACAATTGTATTAATAATCACTCAGAAGAAAATATAATAAAGAAGATGCCACTTCTTCTTCCACCTCAAAGGCTCGCCACACCTCAAGACCTTCTTCCCTCTCTCTCTTGGTCCCAACACACAACTCTAATACAAAATTGTTGTTCACCTCCACCAGTCAGTAACAACGTTGCTAGTACACCAAGTACATAACCGTACTCTAAGTAGATCTCCTGCTCTCTGCTACTACCTGTAAATCACTAGACCTTACTCACCATTGTAGATCTCTAAAAGAAGCCATGCACACTTGCTGACCAAGATCATACATATACAAAGAACCCTTCTGATTCTCCAAACCAGCACCCACACTGGTACTGTGGTACTAGGAGGAACACACCATTGCTCTCCTCTCTCTGAAGGAGCTTATTTGCTCTCTTACTCTCTAGCACTCGTTTACAATACAGCCCATGAGTCTATTATATAGATCTCATGCTTACAATAATTAGACTATCTTAATTATAATAATTAGATGTCCAACACAAGACTACAACTAGCCTTTAACATGCAAACTAACAATCCAAAAATAGACTCTCTAAAATCAACATGCAAACTGCATGTTCACGCACAGGCTGTCGACGTTGGCTCCTCCCTGATCGATGTTGGCCGACTGTTAACTGACGTTGATTACTTCTTCACTATTATCTAACCGACATTAGTTGATCAGACTGACGTCAATTTCCCTACAACTCATTCTGCAACTCTCTGCAACCTCCGTAACCTCTGTAACTCCTCCTGTTTGCATCCTGGTGAAGCTTTTAGCTCCACAACCTAACATGAACTCATTATGCCTTAAGGGTGAATTCATGCATTTTGGATGAAAAGGAATGTTGTGATCATAATAATCATGAAGACTATAAATTTTGAAATCAAATGTGATGGTTTCTATAGGCTTGTTAAATACACTTGTGTAGACTTGAGGAATGTGTGTTGAGAGATAGATAGAGACTTGTATGAGCTGAGCAAAGATAATGTGTATGTTATGTATATGAGTTAAGAGGAATTTAAAATAGAATAATGTGTGTATGAACTTTTTTTATGTCTTTGTTGTGATTACAAAGTTGTTGTAGGTTTGTGGCTGAGGATGAGTGAAGAATCTTAGAGAGATCCAAAAGAATGTTTTAGATGAATTGCCTATGTGAATCAGGATTGAAAGAGTGTTAAGGATTGAAGAGAGGTGTTATACATTATGACTCCATCAAATTCATAAGCAATTAAAATTATATATCTATTGATTTCATAGGTGTTATGTGGGTGCATTTTCATACTTAGGGGTGGGTGTTCCTTGTGAATTGGGTGATTCACTAAAAGGGTATCTTATTTGTAATCATATTATAATACAATTAGTCCATGTGTTTTAAATATTTTGAGTGTTTATTATTCCCCATGAGGGTTTCCCATAGGAACTATGTGTTATGTGTTTGATCTTGTGTATGCATTGAATGAATGAGATATTTTGTTAATGTTGCTTGATCAAGTTAATATACATTTATTGATTAATAGTCTAAAATATTTAGAATTAAATTTAAATAAATACCATCACTAATTCACCCCCTCTCTCAGTGATTATACCTCTAATAATTGGTATTATATCAAGACCTTCATTACAAGTTTAACCACTTGAAGGTGATCCAAGGTATAATATGGAAAGTTAATAGATGAAAGGTTTTTATACAAAGCAAGCACCACTATTCAATGGGTCAAACTAAGTGCAAGGATGAGGACATACATCATGTATCTAGGGTTTGATATCTATGTTAGAGTTGAGGAAGACTAAGTAGAGGTCACATTTCCTAGTTTTAAGTTGCCTTGTCTCTTTATCTCTCCTTTACCATTCTCTATATATGTAAGCCTATGTTTGTCATTTGTAAAGAATCCTTAACTTGATTTGTGGCAAGTCCATACTTAGAAAACACTTTTTCTTACCTCTTTTGAATGAATAACATTGAATTCATACCTTCTCAAATCTTTTGATTAGTGTATGTTCATGGTTTTTTGATGAATGGCAATGATAGTATACACTTCCTTTCATTTTATCCTCTCCTTTTTACCTATTTTAGGTTTTATCTCATATTTATAGGTTTCATAATGTGCTTGAACAATCTTGTATGTATGGCAAGTGTGATATTTCCATAGTGTCTTTGAAAGACCTATTGATAAGCTACATTAGATCATTCATCAAGTTGAGCCTCAATGTGAAACATTGATGTTTGAATACCTTCATTTGAGAAATGAAATCAGGTCTATGTCTCTATTCATCTTTCTTAGTGCATATTAGACAAGTGTCTGACATATTTTTGTGTATCACCTCAGTTAGATAGGTTTTCCTTTCAGTTCACCTTCTTTTATTTTCCCTTCCAAGATAGTAGTGTAGAGTAGAGATCCTAACTAATGCATCAAGGGGAGCTATCCCTAGTTTTAAATGGTCATTGGTGTCTTAAGTTGTCATTGATGTCAAAGAGAGCATGTGGTACTAGTGCATGAATGACAAAGTGATCATATGGATAGCTTGGAGAGATATGGCATAAGTGTAGGTCTATAAAGATAAAGAAGAGGTTGTGAGGCATCCATAGATGTCTTGGAGGAGCTCTGGTATGTTTTATGATATTTTTTAATTAGAAAAAAATATCTTATAACTTAAGAGAATATTGACCATCACTACATGTCATGTAGATATGAATGATCTACAAGTTTGAGAATTTATTTTAGGTATGAAAAAAGTTGATATTAGTCAAAGGATTACATAGAGATGTTGTCTATAGTTCCAAGATGCTACCCTAAAAATTTGGATTATTTAAGTGTTTTCTAGCTCAAGTTATAAAGCTTCAAAGTTGCTCTATCAAATTGTGATGGGCCAAAAACCATCAAGTTTAATCACATTAAAGTCTGAGGTTATTGGTCTAGAAGATCCAATAATGAGAAATTAATTATACATATTGAGATCAATGGTGCATATGAATTCAACATGTTAAAGTTTACACACATAGTTTAAAAGTGTCACAAAATTACTATTCTGATAGAAGATCAATAGTGAGTGGTGGTTCGTACTGATAGAGATCAACAGTACGAGATAAGTTAAAGAGTCAACAATGCACATGAGTCTACCAAGTGGCACAAGCACAAGGGACTACCAATAAAGTGCTCAAAAGGCATGTAAGTGTGCTAAGTTTCATAATCTCAGGATTTCTAAGCAATATCTAATGGTGAGCACTATAAGATAAATACCAAGCTACTCAGTAGAGATTGATGGTGCGTATGTGGTCAATATTACCAGAAAGCATGAGATGAGGTCAACATGTTTGAGGTTTAATGTTTATATAGTGGATCACTATGAGTTAAATTTTGAGCTGATTCTAAATAATATCGATGGTGTGATTTGAGTGAGATAATTTAAGAACATTATATGTGTTCTAAGTGACAAAGGTTTAACTATGACTGTTCATATTTAAATATTTGAGTTTAATGAAAGAAAGAATAGTGCTTGGTTTTTGAGACATAAATTTTGATCTATGTAGAATTTGATGTTACAATAAAATCAAAGTTGTAGAATAATCCAAGATGCATCTGTAAATATTCATTTTGAGGTCTAAATGTTTTTATATTCAAATTTATTAATCTCCAAAGTTGACTATGTGTTTGTTCATGCTCTACAAGTAACCTGAAAAGGGTAATTGAGTTATTATTGATGGTATTTTGATGTTTTGAGATGAGATAACTATTAAAGAGTGTTTTATACTCCATGAAGACCACTTGTGTGGATTATAAAGGTTTGATGAATCATATTCAGTATGATCAAAGGCTGAGAAGTTGTATGTGTGTTTGCCCATGGTGGTTATGTGCATAGAATGTTGTTTGAGTGATTTTATCTTTATCAGAAGAATGATATGATGGTTATTATCCCTTAAGGATCACCTATATATTATATTTCATGGTTCCATGTATTCAAAAGTGTTCTTATGTTATTATTTTTCTCAAGTAAGTGTCAAAGAGGTGAATGGGTCTTTATAGGACCTCAAAGGTGAGTTAGGCCTATTTGAAAGAGGGTTGTGCTTAAAGGTGACCTATGTTATATGCCTTAAGGGTGAAGGTATGTGTTGTGACTGAAAAGGAAGGTTGTGATCATAATAATCATGAAGACTCTATAAAATTTGAATCCAAATATGATGGTTTCTATAGGCTTGTTTAATAGACTAGTGTAGACTTGAGGAATATGTGTTGAGAGATAGATAGAGACTGGTATGAGTTGAGAGAAGAGAATTTATATGTTGTGTGGATGATTTAAGAGTTATTAAAGAGAAAGGAATGTGTGGATGACCTTTTTGTCATGTATTTTTTGTGATTATAGAGTTGTAGGTTTTTGGTTAAGGATGAGCCAAGAGGCTTAGAGAGATCCAAAAGAGTGTTTTGGATGAATTTTTTATGTGAAGCAAGTTTGAGAGAGTGTTGAGGATTGAATGGAGGTGTTATACATTATGAATCCATTAGATTGATATGCAATCAGAATTTTGGAACTATTTATTTCCTAGGTGTTGTGTGGGTACTCAACATCTAAAGCAAATGGGGGCTTGTTCATACTTAGGGGTGGTTATTCCTTGTGAATTGGGTGCTTCACTAAAAGGGTCTCTTGTTTGTAATAATATTATAGAACAAGTATTCCATGTTTTTTCAATCTTGAGAGTGGGTTTTATTCCCCATGAGGGTTTCCTATAGGAACTATGTATTGTGTGTTTAATCTTGTGTATGCATTGAATGAATGAGCTCTCTTGTTAATGTTGCTTGATCAAGTTGATATATGTTGATTGATTTATAGTATAAAATATTTAGAATTAAATTTAAATATATAACATCATTGATTCACCCCCCCCTTCTCAGTGATTATATATCCAATAATTAGTATCAGATATGGACCTTAATTGCAAGTTTAACCACTTGAAGGTGATCCAAGGTATAATATGGAAAGTCAACAGATGCAAGGTTTCTCTAAAAATATAACATCACTATTTAATGGGTCAAACTATGATTTTTGGAGTGAAATAATGAGGATATACTTCATATCTCTAGGGTTTGATATATAGTAATCTATCATGGAGAAATATACTACACCAACTACTCCTCCAACTAGTGTTGCTGACAAGAAGTTGAGTGAGAATAACTCAAAATATATAAATTCTATCATTTGTGATCTATCCAAGGTTGAGTTAACCAAAGTGATCCATTTCAATTTTTCTAAGGAAATTTGGGTCAAATTACAAACTATCTATGAAGGAGACTCAAAGGTAAAATTGGCCAAGTTGTAGGCCTATGGAAGTCAATTTGAGAGTCTCAAGATGAAAGAAGAAGACATTGTGCCATATTAAATTCTAAAGGTTGATGAGGTAGTAAACATGATTAGAGGTCTTGGAGAGATGATTAATGAAGCTACTATAGTTTAGAAGGTATTGAGGACCCTTACACTCAAGTTTGATTCAAAGGTTTTTGTTGTAGCAAAAAAACATGATCTCACTTAGATGAAGATGGATAAACTATATGGGATTATTTATGCCTATGATATGATACTTGATGAGGATATACCTCCTAAGAAAGAAGATGCCTTCAAGGTGATCAAGGAGACAAAATACAAGAAGTTCAAGTTAAGTCTTGAAGATTTTGATCTTAATGAAGATCAACTTGAAGCCTTGATTTCAAGAAAACTAAATGTAGGATAAGGTAAGTATAAAGGAAAATTTTCTTTAAAATGTTGTTCATGTGAAAAATTTGGTCACTTTGCAACTATATGTCCTAGTAGAGACAAGACTGAACACAAAGATGCTTCTAAGGAATCACATGAGGTTGAATATAAGAAATTTTAGGGTCTTAGAAAGTACATAAAGTTCTTCAATAATAAATATGGAAATAAGGAATCATACAAAGGAATTAAGATCCTTTACCATGAAGAAGATAATAACTCATCTGTAGAAGAAGAAGTGACCACATCTGATAGTGATGATTCTTTTCATAATGAGGACAAAGAGACATTGTGCATGGCTTTTAGTGATGATGAAGGTGAATGTTCCTTAAGCAAATATTTCTTTGGCAGAGATAACTCAGAGGAAGAAGATGAGAAAGTCACTCTTGAAGATAAATATCTAGACACTGTGAAAAAAATGAAGTTGTTACAAAAGAAGAATAAAAAATAATATGTCTTGATCAAATCCTATGAGGAATAAATTGTATTATTTAAAGGAAGGTTGAGTAATGAAATCAAGGAGCATGATGAGATCACACAAGAACTTGAAACATAGGTTTGCACTCTTGATGAAGAAGTAAAGATTAAGAATGAATAATGTATCATGTATCAAAAAAATAGTCTTTGAAAATAAAACTAAGTCAATCTATGAGTAGAGATATAGATGATGAAAAAACAAAGAGGACTGTGAGACTGAATTGAGGAGTGCTCTTGAAGATCTAAAGATTGAGAAGAAAAAGAACAAGAATATGATGTCACAAATCAAGGAATATGAAGATTAATCTAGTGTGTTTGAATCAAAACTGATTGAAGACACTAAGGAGCATGAATATATAGTCAACCATTTTAGTTATCAATTGGAAATCCTATTTACAAGCCTAAAATTTAAAGAAGATGAGTGCTGAAGTGATAGATTTGGTCTTGGATACAAAGAATAACAAGAGAATGTAACTCAAGAAAAGATAAATTTTTATATGAATCAATACAATCAAACCTTAAAAATCAATCATTAGTCAAGGAATGAATGAATTGGCAAAATGAGGATAAATTAGATTATACAAGCAAATGTCATAAGGTATGCAAAGTTTAATGGTTACTGCTATACTTATAATCAATTTGGTCATAGGGATAAAGAGTGTAAAATAACCTCAAAGATTTATTTTGCATGGAATTATGATACATACAATGGAAATCATAAATAATGTCATTTCTCAAGACAATCAACAAGTTCACAAGGGAATAATGACATCATTTGTTACAAGTGTTAAGGTTTTGGTCATATTGCAAAGTTTTGTAATACCCTCATCAAGAGACCAATTAATGAGGTGCATGAATGAATTCATGAAACCTCAAGGAATTATCATATATATTAAGGTATGTATAGTTTTAAATACCTCATTTGTTTCAAATGTCCTGAGAGAGGTCACATAGCAAGGTTCTGCAAGAATAATTAGTGTTCTACTTTAAAAACTGTCAATCTTGACACAAAAAGAAGGAGCCATAGGGAATTGAGGTCTAAGAAAATAAATGTAAAATAGGATCTAGGTGGACTATTTTGCATGAAAAAATAAGGAATAATGTCAATTATCAAGGAATAAGCCTTATCTACCCAAATGGATGAGGAAATCAAGCATGATCCTGAGATAAAAGAAAAGAACAAGGTTGAGAACTCATTAAAAGTTAATCTGAAGATGAAGAAGGACTATAATTCAAGGAAGATCATGGAGATATGGGAGTCTCTTGAATTTTGGGATCTTCAATCCTTCTGTGATAAGTGGGTGTCTCTACTTATGCTTCTTAAGAGACATCTTTCATGTGTGGAAGCATGTATGTGTGCAAGGTCTGCTAGTTGGGTATGGATTTTTATAGATATCATTTGAAGAATTAGAAGTTATCAAGGTATCTTAATGGCATAAAAAGGGATGATGACTTTATTAAATTGAGCTCTAGGTGTTTTCAAGCTTTTAAGGTCTTTTATGTGTAACTAGAGATTTTTGTTTACTCTCAGGTTTCCTAGTTTATGCTTAAGCGTATGCAAGTCAAAAACCATGGTATAGGAAGTATGGGCTCCCAAAGGAGTCTAAGCTCAAAATATGGTCCAAAAGTGTGTATTGATGACCTCCAGGTGTGATAAATGTTTTAGAGGTGGGTGTTGATCATAAGGTGATGTGTTGACTGAGTTTTTATTATAAAACTAAGTGTTTTGGCCTTTGTTAAAAAGTGGTTTTCCTAATGAATTGATGTCTGAGTCTACTTAATTAGTTGAAATGGCCAAATGGGTGCTCAAAAAGTCTTTCAAAATCTTTTGAAAGTACATGGTTGGTTTCATATAGGAGGATTTATGCAAATAGAGGGCTAATTCGCTAGTAGGTTTGTGAAGGAAGTATGTTGCAGAGGAAGAGTTGAGTGTTTCTAACATGTTTAATGGAAATGTGATTGTACTATAGATATGAAATTTCAATCCATAAAATCTCACATAGAAATTTATGGGCTCTACAAGGTCTAGATAGGGTTATAAGGCTTCTAAACAAGGCTAGTATGAAGAAATGGACTTTTTGGTCATTTTCTCCAAAAGACGAAGATGATTTGAAGATGATTAAGGGGTCCTAAGTTCATATGACCTAGGGGGAGTCCATCTCAGTGTTCTCAAGGTGAGTTCAAGCAATTTTTGATGTTCTAGTGTATTGTATCTTCATAAAGCAGAGTATGATCAAATAAGAGTGTAGTCTTGGAGCATGTTTAAGAAGTTCAAGGTAATAAGTGGTATGTATAATTTTAAGTGGATTTTATATCATCTTTGAGAGCTAGTCTTTTCATGTTTTAGATTAAGGTAAAAACATGTTTTGAAGGGACCCTAAAACCTTATAACAAAGGAAGAAGGATATAATAATAACGTCCACAAGTGAAACCTATCACCTACTGCTAAGTAGTATCAAAAATAGGGTTTATAGGGACCTGAAACCACAAAACAAGATCATCAAAAGATAGACCCTAGGTTTTACAGAGACCTGGAAACTCCAGTGTGAAAAGAAAATAAAGAACCAAAAAATGGAACCAGTTATAACACCCACCTAAAAGGACCAGGACAGTAAGAACTCAAATATCCTATTCTTCTAATTCCAAAATCATCTTCACCGCTTCCTTTCCAATCACAGCAGTGTCTTGAATAGATATAGCCACCGACGTAGCAACCTCTTGCATTGCTTTCTTCCTTGAGCTCTATCTAGTTCTCTTATTAGGCCCCTCCAAGGATTTAATTTCCTCATTTGCTCATTTTCCAATGTTTACAGTAGCTACACATATGCTAGAAGTTACCTCCTCTATCTTCATTTTACTCTCCTGAATGAGCCCCCTTAGATTGTTCTCATAGTCTTTAAGTTTGATAGGAATATCCCTCATCTGCATTTCTAGATTACTAATTTTATTCTGATCTACTTCCTGATTATGTTTCGATATTTCCATTTTCTTCTTGAGGCCCATTATCTCCTTATACATCCACGAGTCAACTTCAAGGATAGTGTTTGCTTTGCATTTGGCCGAGTTCATAAAGGGATGCCTCCTGTCATTCTGCCCTACATCACTTAAATCTTATGTGTTCTCTTTTGGATTGTCTTCATCCTTTTCCTTATAATCCTCCCTTTCCATTCTTTTCTATTTCTTAGTTTCAACAGGGCTTTCATTATGGATATGATCATCCTTTACTTGTTCTTTAGTTTCCATTGCATGATAGGCATCCTGAACTAGATGTTCCTTATCTGTTTTCAAAGTAGGATCCTCAAATAAAACATCCATATCTTTTTCAGTTTCCCTTAGCACTTGCTGATTTTCCTCAAGATCATAGTTATTCTTTTCAGTTTTTTCCTCTATAGTGTCCCCTTCTTTCTCATTCTTACTTTTATAATCTCCTTGCTTGTTAGAGCTAGATTCCCACTTTTTGTTCCTTCCTCTTCCTCCATACTCTCCTCCTCATAAGTTTCAGTGCTTTCCCACTCTGTTTCCTCATCAACAATCTATTTTTTGAAGCTGGAGGATTTGGGTTTAACTTTTTCTTTTCCCTTTACAGTTTCATTCTTCTTACTCTGTGAGTCCTTATTTTTGTCCGAATAAGGATTCAAGACAATGGCCTTGTTTTTTTAGAACCCTTCTATTATTAGGATTAATCCCTCATGCAATATAGGATGAGACTCCTTTTTTCTATGAGAAAACAAACTTTGGAGCAGCGAGAAGCACAAATAGAAAGGAAAGGAGATTCTAACTTTGTGCCTAAAATGATTAAGAAAGACAAAGTGAAATTTATGGACTCTTTTGCTTTTTCCATCAAGTATGAAATACTCATGGATGCAACATAAGACGTCTCTCCAAATTCCTTTAATCTTCTCTAGGTTGAAAAAATCCCCACTCTTTTCCAACTACTGCTCCTTAGCATCCATCTTTGGGAATTTGCAGAATGCTTCATTAGATATGTTGGTCTACTTAGAGAATTTTATACCCTCCATTGGAAGCCCCGTGACCTCTGATATGAATTCCTTGGTGAGCTTCACCGTAATGCCATGGAGGGTTACCCTGTCATCGACCCAATTTTTGAAGAAAGCCATCGTTATATGAGGTTTTGAACCATGTAGCCATTCCAAGTAGCTCACAACCTTTCTTCTTTGAAGGATCTTCTAGACATCTTGTTTTTCCTTTCAATCTTTGCAGATTTTAGGTTCCTACTTCCTTGGTTCACCTTTCATTTCTCAAGCCATACAGTTATCCAGTAACACCCAAACACTAATTACTGAGTAATGAGACCAACTATTATCAACTTGTAATGAAACTCACCTATTTTTTGGCATATACAAAACCCACTTCACATTCTCTAGAATATATCTATTCGATGAAAGTAATCCTTCCTCCGTAAGGCCACTCTGCCAAATCATTAATTTTCTATTCCAAGCAGATCTTTCCCTCCTTTGAATAGCGATCTAAGATCCATATTCTTATTTAATGTATCCTGCCAACTCACCTTGTGTCCTGTTCAAACTGCATGATTTGCTATCCAATCAGCAACTCCATTGGCTTCACGGTTATAATGGGTTATGGTTACTTTCTCAAATTTTTGAATTAAGGCTTTCATTTCCATCACCATTGCCTCTATAGACCATGAAACTAAATTTTTGTTATTTAAGATATTAATGATATTCAGGGAGTCACCTTCCAGCCATAATTTAGAATATCCCAATTCAACAGCTAATTTAATGGTTTGAAGGGCTGCAGAAGCTTCAATAATATGATAATTCGACTTATCGATAGGGATTGCAATAGCATCAATTACCTTTCCCACATGATCTCTCAAGACTCCTCCACATCCTGCTTTTCCTGGGTTCCCTTTAGTAGCTCCATCAAAGTTTCCTTTGATCCATCCACAAGGGGGGACATTCCATTTAACACCTAATCTTGGATTTTTAGTTTTCACATTAGGCCTTTCATATCTTAAGGGATTATCAATTCGAAATGTTGGATTAGGATCCCTTTACGATGAAAAATTCTCCTTTATTGCTTTAATAATATTCTGACCCAACACCCATCCTAGAAGTTCTTTACTTCTAAAAATTCTATTGTTTCTTTCTTTCCATATGCCCCACCAAATGTGGGGAAGAGTTAATTTCTAGAAAAAAAGAGTCTTTTCATGTTATTAGTCTTGAAATCTTTGTTTATATTGGTGTATATCAAGATAAGATGACATGAGATGGAGCATGGAGTTAGGGGGAGATTTCTATACTCTGTGGGCAGCTTAACAATTCCAAGGATTAGAGAAGTCTCAGTTTAGATGGATTCATGTCAAAAGGGGAGCCATTAGTTTTTTTCCTAAAAGTATAGATCCTTTGTCATTTATGTAAAAGGGGGAGAAAGATCAAAATGGAGGAATTTGTTTAGATTGAGAGAAGGTATTATGAGTGTGGTTTACATCAATGACAAAGGGGGAGTTTGTTGGACATGGTCATTGGTGTCTTAAGTTGTCATTGATGTCAAAGATAGTATGTGGTACTAGTGCATGAATGATAAAATGATTAGATAGATAACTTGGAGAGATATGGCACAAGTGTAGGTCTATAAGGATAAATAAGAGGTTGTGAGGCATTTAGAGATGTCTTAGAGGAGCTCTGCTATGTTTTATGATCTTTTAGAAAGATCAAAATCAATCTTCTAGCTTAAGATAAGCTAGACCATCACTATACATACATACAAATATGAAATATCTATTAATTTTGAGAATTTATTTCTAGTATGTAGAAATTCAATATTGGTCAAAGGATTACATGGAGATGTTGTTTATAGTTCAAAGATGTTACCCTAAAAATTTAGACTCTTGAAATGTTTTCTAACTCAAGTTATAAATCTTTAAATTTGCTCTAGTAGACTGTGATGGGATAGAAACAGTCAAATTTAATCACATTGAAGTCTGAGGTCATTGGTCTAGAAGATCCAATGGTAAGCACTTGATTATACATATTGAGATCAATGGTGTGTATGAATTCAACATGTAAAAGGTTACATGCACAAGTGATAAGTGTCATAAGCTCTCTAGTCTTACAGAATATCAATAGTGAGTGACGGTTCATATTTATGAAGATCAACGGTGTGGGACAAGTCAAAGAGTCAACAATACACATGAGACTACCATGTGGCATAAGTGCAAGGGAGTATCAATAAAGTGATCAAAAGTAAAATAATGATGCCAAGTGTTATAATCTTAGGACTTTTGAGTAAGATCTAATGGTGACTGCTACAAGATAAAGACTAGGCTACTCACCAGAGATCGATTGTGTGTATGTGATCAAGATTGCCAGAAAGCATGAGATGAGGTCAATATGTTTGAGGTTTAACATTTGGATAGTGGGTCACTATGAGTTAAAGTTTTATCTACTTCAAAATAATATCAATAGTTTTATTTGATCGATTTGAGCGAAGATCACAATATGTGTTCTAAGTGACTAAGGTTTAATTGTGACTGTTTGGATTTAAATATTTGAATTTAATGAAGAAAAGACCAGTGCTTGGTTTTGTAGCCATAACTTTTGATCTATACATAAATTGATGTTTTAATAAAAATAAAATTTGTAGATTACTTTAAGGTGCGTCTATAAATATTCATTTAAAGGTCTAAATATTTGTACAATCAAAGTTATTAAGTTCTAAAGTTGATTATGTGTTTGTTCATGATCTACAAATAACATGAGAAGGGTAATTGAGTTGTTCTTGATATTTTTTTGATGTTTGAGATGAGATAATTATCAAAGACTATTATAGAATCCATGAGGACCATCTTTGTGGATTATGAAGGTTTGATCAATCATATTCAGTATGATCAAAGGCTTAGAAGGTGTCTATGTGTTCATTCATAGTGGTTGTGTGCACAGAATGTTGTTTGAGAAAATTGAGTTTTATCATAAGGGTGTTGTGATGGTTATTATCACTTAATGAGCACCTATAGATTATGTGGTATGGTTTCATGTATTTTAAATTGTTCATGTGTTCTTAGTTTGCTCAGAGAAGAGTCAAAGAGGTGAATGGGTCTTCATAGGACCTAAAAGGTGACTTAGGGCTATTTGAAATAGGGTTGTGCTTAAAGGTGACCTGTGTTAGATGACTTAAGGGTGAAGGCATGTGGTTTTTTTGACAAGTAAAGTTGTGATCATAATAATCATGAATACTCTATAAAAGGTGAAACCAAATTTGATGGTTTCTAGAGGCTTGTTGAATAAACTTGTGTAAACTTGAGGAATATGTGTTGAGAGACATGTATGAGCTAAGTGAAGAGAATGTGTATGCTTTATGGATGATTTAAGAGGTATTTCAAATAAAGGACTATGTGGATGAACTTTTGGTCATGTCTCTATTGTGATTATAGATTTTTTGCAGGTTTGTGGCTGAGGATAAGTGAAGAAGCTTAGAGAGATTCACAAGGGTACTTTGGATGAATTACCTATGTGAAGTAGGGTTGAGAGAGTTTTGAGGATTGAAGAGAGGTGTTATACATTGTGACTCCATCAGATTGAAATATAATCATAATTTTGGAATTGTTGATTTTATAGGCTTTGTGTGGGTACTCAACATCTAGAGTAAGTGGGTGCTTGTTCATACTTAGGGGTGGGTGCCCCTTATGAAGTGGGTGCTTCACTAAAAGGGTCTCTTGTTTTTAATCATCTTATAGGACAATTAGTCCATGTGTTTTTAGGTTTGAGAGTGTGTTTTATTCCCCATGAGGGTTTCTTATAGGAACTATGTGTTGTGTGTTTGATATTGTGTATGCATTGAATGAGTGAGCTCTTTTGTTAATGTTGCTTAATAAAGTTGATATATATTGATTGGTTAATAGTCTGAAAGATTTAGAAATAAAGTTAAATATCTGCCATCACTGATTCACCCTCCCCTCTCAATGATTATACCTTTAATAGACCTTAGAATCTAGAGATTCAATCCATTTATTAGGCCACCCACAAACTAAGATTATCTTCATGTTACTTCAGATTGTGAAGGCTTAAAACTACCTTCACAAGGGTCCAAGTCTTATAGATAATATTTCAATTTAAATATGTTGAAGAAATTTGTTATGAAAAGGGGGTTAAGGGATGATATTCCCATTAGCATATTTATGAGGGGGAAGGATAAAATTATTATTTGGTTGAGTCATGATGACTTGATTTAGTTGACTAGTAATTTGTAAGATATGAGATTACTTTTGCATCCTTTGGGAATTGTTAGTTATTTTCTTAACATTCATTTATTGAATCATTTGAGCAAGAATTTAAGTTGTATCAAAGTGAGGAGTAATATTTATAGTGATAGTAATGTTAGTGTTGGTATGAGGATCATGTTTAACCCTAATTTGGATTAAGGAATCCTTAGTTTTTTAGATGGTGTTAAGGATATAGAAATGATAGGTCAAAAAGGTAAATATCATATCTACAATTGGCTAATTAATCATATAAACTTAGATGTACCATATCTTGAATTTATTAAACTAAGATAGGTTATTACTATAAATTAAAAATATGATAAATATGTAAATGACATAAAATAGAGTACTTAGTTGTTTATGATGTTAACATAGTATTTGATCTAGTATAGATAGAAAGTAGGCAAGAAAATAGTTCTAGATCAATTGTCAAATGTTGCATCTAGTATCTCTAGATCTTTAGACAATTGCATCAGCCTAAGATAGTTGCATTGATGATAGTGTCTTAGTTTAACACTAGTGTCCTATATGTAATATCTACTCAAATAGGATGTGACCACTTAGATGCTTTTGGGTTAGGCTTTGCCTTTACTCTGGTGCATTAAGATCGAGGTCATGGACTATCATTCCTAATGAAAGGGTAAAACCCTAGATTTCCATCTTTAATATGACCTTTGGGAAAAAGGAATAGGGGGAACATGGTGTTGATCTGACCTCTAATGACCCCATTATCAAATGGCATTGCCTACATATCCAATACTCTAGAAAAAGGCCTTAGATGTATGTAATTCTCCTCTATGTGTTGGCTTATGTGTGAATCATGCAATGTGTGTAAATAAAGTATAATAGTGACCTAGCTGGTACCTTGGAAAATATAACTTTATGACTAATCCTATAGTGACTTAGACCTGTAGATGGGTTTTTCCTTTGATTGATATTAGAATAGGGTGGAATAAGAAAGCTTTTGATAATTTGAGTGCTTTTTGAGTACTCTTTTGGTTTGATTATTAGGTGGTGAATGAATGAGGGTTGATATTATATTTATATAAATCCTATCAAGAGATAACTTGCATTAAATCACTTAGGTAGACCATTTTAATATATTTCATTTGTAAATTGGATGACTTTAGGGCATTAAACACTTGCATCAAGTCAAGATAGTAACATCAACGCTATTATTTATCCCAAACATTAGTGTCAAGGGAGAATGAGAGCATCACATGCTCAAAACTTGCATAAGTGTAAAATAAGTACATTTTAAGCATTTTGGTCAAGATGGGATGTTTATGTCATCGATATAATGTAGATCAAACTAAGATATGGTCTAAGGGGCAAAATAAGAATATATGTGAGGCTTGTGGAATCAAAGCATGTGTAGAACTAAGAGGAATATATAAGGTCTAAGTTTGAAAGGTGTGTAAGACTAAGGTGATACACAATCATAATATATCATCTACATCTCCCCCCTTTGAATTTATAAATGAAATTGGTAGTTTAAAGTAAAGCAATAAGTACTTGAGTGTGTATGCACACCTTGTCTTTGCTTGAGTTAAATTTTAGTGATTTATTAGAGTTGTATTTGAGTGTTTTTTTGTGACTAACCTAAAAACAAGAGCATGTTATAGTGCTTAGTCAGTGCATATAATCTGGGTTAAAATTAATTGAAATTGAAAAAGCAAGGTTAAGTAGTACACTTATGTGTTGATGTAACCACCTTGCCTATTAGAAATTTGGTTTTTACAAAATATGTATCATTGTAAGGCTCTAAAAATGAGATTGAGATAAATATAGATAAATGTTTAAAGTGCATATATCCAATGAGATAGAGAGAGAGGTTGGAAGGCACATGCCTCCAAATTTAGAGTAAAAGTGAGTTTTTACCTAGTAGTTGAGATGAGATCAATCATCAAACCCAATGATACTAATAACTTGGTGAGTTTGGATGATCAATTCCAAACTAAAAACTTACAAATATTGATTGATTTAATCACTCCAACCATACCAAAAATTTGAACAAGCTACTATAGTATATTGTCTCTTTAAAGTCCATAAAATTTTGTAGGGTATTAGTGCATGCAATAGTTTTAAAATCTAAGATTGATTTATATTTTGTAATAATAGGCACATGTTTTATAGAATATACACCTTAGATGTGTATCATGATAAAGTGTGTGTAACAATGGTACCATGTATATAATTATACCAAAAATGTGTATTAGAATCATATAATTGTGTGTTTTGACCAACTAAAAAAACTATGTAAGTGTGGAGGACATGCTTCCAAAATATACCACCACTATATATGGGGAAATATGAAACTAATATAAGTACCTAATTTAACTAATTTTAGAATTAATCTAAAACCCTAAGTAGATAAAATATTTGAGTAATAAATTAGGGAATAAAATTTTTCAATATCAACAACCACTAATTTGTATAATAATTGATTTATTTATTTAGTCTGTAAATAGTAATGAGTTCAAAAGGGTGTACTTAAATGGAAATATGACTAAAAAAACAAGTGGTAAGCTATAAAGTGATGTAGATCAAGGTAGAGTCTCTTTAGCTAAAAATAGGTATCAAAACCCTCTTCAAACAATAGCATGGCCCTCTTACTAATAACACACTACACTATTAACTTTTCATGTAGCATTATTGACCCTATCTAGATGAATCAGATAAATTTGGGGTACTTATTTGCTCTATTTTAGGAAGTATGCACCTATGTGACTGAGATATAGATCATCATTTATGCCTCATTTTGATTGATTTTACTATATAAAGTCTCCATGATTACTAGGGTTTTGATGAGTATAAGTGTAATAAAAGTGGCATTAGTGTGGTAGGTTGGATGTGACCTCAACACCCCATGTTTTGAGCATTGCCTACATACCAATACCTCAAAATGGATTAATCCCAATGTAGTTCTCTCAATCTAAGTTATAGTGCAAGTGATAGTGATTTTAGTATGCCTAAGTGTGAATGCCAATTTCAATGCTTTGTGTATGACTTGAAACTTTAAATCTAATTAAAATTGAGCTTTGGGCTATTGTATATGGATGTATGCATAATAGGGGTATATAAGTATTAATAACCTTAATTTTCACAATGTTTCTGAATTTGTTCATGATAATTTCCATCTAAGGGATAAACAAATTAGAGTTATCTTTATATAGAGTTTTGATGCTTGTCAAGACATGAAATGAGTCTAGGCTAACCCTAAGATGTTTTAGGGAGTGGAAATATATTTTTTGGGGGTGAAATAATCTAAATGTCAATAGTGTTTCCCCATTTTCCAATAGTGCAAAGTGTTATAGACTAAAGGGGTCATGTTATTGTCCATGTGGCTAACACATGTGAAAAAAGAGTGGGAATGCCTAGGTAATGTCTCAATGTGGCTTTTGGTATATCTAGGCATGGGTTATACGCACATACAAGTTAGAAAAGGATCAAAGGAGACCCTAAGATAGGTTTAGGTCTAAACTAAGGATAGGGTGGTCTCAAGTGACACTCATTGCATTAAATGACATTTTACATGACTACATTTTCCCTCCCTTATTATATAAATGTAGAAAAGAGAAATGACTAGGATAAAGGAAAGATAATTGTACCTAGACATACCTATGAGGCAAAGCCCATAAATATAGGTCTGAGTCTATGAACTATGCTCCATTATAATTCATGCAAATGAAACTTATATGAATTAGTCCTTAATAAAATATCAAAATCAAAGACAAAAATGAGTAAAGAGATGTAAGAGAGAGGAAAGGAATGAATACACCTCATTGGTTACATGAACCAATGAAAAAACATGGTGACATCATATGTGTGTGAATATGGTGATAAAATGGTGAATATCCTAGAATGGACTGATGTATTTCGTAATCCCTTTGTGTTTGTGGCTCAAAAACTCAAGATAGCCTTAAATCCATCATTTCCCACCCCCATTCGATGGATCATAATCTATGAATAACTTGTATTGGATTTATGACTTGTCCAACCCTCTCATGTAGGTGCCTCAATAACTCAATAAGGCTATGATTCCATCATTTCCTACCCATGTGTAGTAGATGAATATGAAACTAAAACTATGTGATGTAACTAAACCTGTGTAAGATGGCTCTAGGTCATACAAAAACTCTAAAATGTAAAATAGCTTAGGGGCCACTTGAGAACTCAAGAATGTAAAATGGCTCTATGTCACTCGATAATTCCAACCACTATAGATATAATGAGGCATAAATTTTATGTAATCCTATTGAAAATCTAATGCATATGGTGTCTAGATTATACAACATGGATAATGACATGGAGTTGTCATTCCATCTAAGAGAACTGATGTAAAATTGAAAATATGGGAATAATGTGTCACACACATGCCCCCAATTCTAATATATATGCATATGGATTCTATATTGAGTCATAGTAATTTATTTCTATGCGTATCTAAAACTAAAACAGGATTGATCATGTCATCTATGATGCCCCAATCTGATCAAACCTATGTAATTTTATGTAAAAACTGAGTATATACTGAGCATATTTGATAATCTATTATTGGTACTATGCAAATATAAATCATACCTATTATACCTTTTTGATAATTCTAGAATATTCTATTTTTAAGTCTATTAATCAATATCATGGTGGGTGGACTATAGCACATATTGCTTCTAGTAGTGTATTATTCTATTGTTAAAAAGTGTTATTTCTGAGGTAATTTGAGACCGTTTTATATGTGACTATGTTTCATTATATTTTATTGAGTCTAAGCTCAATAATCTATGTCTACCTACTAAATATTATGTTTTTCAGTGCACTAAGATGGCCTGATCTTTGTGACAAACCCCTGTGAATTCCCACTCTTTTAAGGGGAGTTGTTGAACCTTTGAAATAACTATCCTCAAAATAAAATTTATGCATCACGTGTGTTAGATTGAAAATATATGATATCTATGTGATAAATAAGTATAATGTGTATACATGACATTGGAATGACAAAGAGTCTGAGCATAAGTTGGTAATGTATGATGTATGTTAAATCTAGAATTCACAAGTTTATCGATATAGATATAACAATGTGATCATGTATATGAACAACAAATCTAAATATAATTTGAGTAAGCTACTAAATGAGGTGGTATATGATGTCCATCAAAGCACTCAAGGAGTAAGGGGATATGCATGAGGTCCCTAATGGCATTGTAAACTAGATGTGAAAGTAACAAGCAAGATATAAGTGTCATGGCCATGATGCATACATGAAAGAATACATACAAACACATGAGGCACATAAATTAGGCCAATGGGCCATAATATAATGGGCATGGGCACATGTCACTAAGTCTAAGAAATAAATAAATACAATGGCATATTCAAATGTCCACATATGCAAAGATCAAGTAAGGTTGGCTTATATCCACATGGAAGGATATGTTCAAATGTTTGCATACACAATCAAGAATCACACATAAGGACATAGGCACATGTCCAAATCATACACACAATGAAATGAAATTAGATTAGAGCCATAAAATAATGTAATAGTAAAATTTATTCAAGTATATGTAGAATCAAAGAAACACAATCAAATATAAACTCATAAATCTAGAAATGAAAGTATGCATAATCATGTGGTATGAATATGTATAAGAGCAAATAAGTACAGAAGTTGAGTCTCTAATAGTATTAGTCAGAAAAAAATAAGTGTAGTATAGGATGATCAATATCATAATATAATTAATACTAAATCTCTTATATTTATTATGTAAATATACAACCTAGCAAACTAGAAGTTGTGTATGATTCCCCCAATGGGTTGATATATCAATGTTGAATTTATGCATCTATGTATGTGCCCCAAATGGGTAAATAGTAGTAAATATATATCTATGTAGAGGACTAGAATCCTATAACATAATCTATGAACACTTGAAGGGAACAAGTGAAGCATGTATGTATGATAAAACTAACAACACTAACATAGATAACATATGTAGTACCTAGCAAGTAAAAGGAATGTAAACATGGAAATGTATACAGTATGAAATTTGTATTTTTTGAGTAAATATTTGAATGTTTTTGTATTTTTTGAGTATAATATATGTACAAATAACATGAAAATGAAACTATATACAAGGTGCATGAGAAAGGAAACTATATACAAGTAATAGGAGAACATATTAATCGATTAATCTTGCAAAAGACTCACTATCAAGGTGATATGTATCATTTAAAGGAAGAGTGACCACACATGGTGTGAAATTAATAATCTAAGATCTATGAAATGGATGTATTTAATATTTTTTATCTAAAACTAACTGAAAAGTGTGGCTATGAATTAGTGTAGTTGACTAAACTGTCCTGTGAACTATGAGGATCTTAAGGACCCATCTGGTGGAAGAAGCTATAACTATCATGGATTCTCTATGTAGAGTGTTGTGGGGATTTAATAACATTGATATGGGTGGTGATGGGTCAGAGAAATATTATTCATATTCCATACAATGTCTCTAACATAGGGGTCTCTCTAATAAATGTATCCATGGGAGAGTGTGTATACGTGATAATGTTGTAGAAGTAGACATCACCTTCACTAGTGGTTCAACTGATATCTAAGGTGTAGTAATAGATGTAATTTCTACTAAAAATAATTTTTTATATATCTATGGATTAGGTAAAGGATACTCATATGGAAGGCCCTCAATAATAATAACCTAGTTATCATGTATATACTTAACACATTTGTGTACAGTGGAAGGGATGGATCAAAGTTGCTGTATCCAATACCTACCTAATAACATATCAAATGTTTTGTCACTAGGTAAAACTATGAATCTAATGTCCACATGTGTGATACCAACTTGTAATGGAAGTAAAATATTCCCAATGAATCTCTAAACATGGCCATTGAAGCCATGAATAATTATCTCTATGAGAGAAATATATTGATTTGAATATCCCAAGTGATGTAGAAGTGTAATAGTACACATATTATTGTTTGACCCATTATCAAAAATGACACTTTTAATAGGATGATGATCAATGTAAGCTCATACAAAGAGTATGTATAAATCTGAGTCATCATCAATGATCTCTTGTTCTAAGAAAGTGATAAGCGGCCTCGATGGCACTATAGTATGATACAAATTGATGATATTATGTAGAGGGTGTGTGTATATTATATGATTATGATAGGATGATAGTGGTAGATGTGATTGATAAGTATAATGAACACCTAAAGAGTCTGACATCTCATTAGCCACTTGTTTTTAAAATGGATCAAAAAATATTTTCATTACTTTTGCTTCAGTTGGTTGTGTTTTGGGTGTTTCTATAGAAGTGCTCACATAAATGATATTATCCTCTATCAAATATTGGATCTTATGTCATAATATATTGCATTTATTATTAGTATGGCTAGGTGTAATGAAATTACTTAGATGATTCACAATAATAAAATTATATATCACAGAATTAAGAGTAGAATAAATTGATCTGTAACAATAATTGTTAAAAGAGTAGAATACTTGAATATTATGACTAAGTCACTTCAATGGGGAAGCCTCCACAATAATTCAATAAGAATAGAATTCATAATATGATGATAAAATAATAACCACTACCTCCAATATATACTCTACTTATCCAAGGTTATTGCATGGGTTGGTCATACTAAGGATATAGAGAAATGTACCAAGATAATATGAAGGTGTGTAAGTCACAAGTTAGACACACATATCCCTAGATGCACTATAGGTTAAAGGAGTAGAATTCCCCTCTTATTCAAAACAATGTTATCCTCAATGTTAAATCAAATTAGTATGTTTTTGCAGTAATGCTTCATCCTCCCATGTTGCATCTTCAAAATGCAAGTTCTTCCATTTGATCAAATACTCCTTAATGGCTTTGGTCCATAGTTGCTTAATTTTGCATGTGAATTATCTCTTCAAGATCCAGAATGATTGGGCCTTCTTCATCCAATTTAGGTAAATCAATCTAAGTGGAAAATATATATGTAATTACCTTCTTTAAGCAAGATACATGGAATACTATATGCATGTGAGTGGATGGAGGTGATTTCAACTTGTAGGTCACACTACCAAGTTTTTACAAAATTTGATAAGGGACATAATAATTAGGTGACAACTTGTTATCCTTTTTCTATTGCTTTAGAGACATCTACTTGTATGGCTAAAAACACATAAATTCCCAATCACCTATGATAAAATACCACTCACTATATTGTTGACCTATTTGTTTCTTCATTCTATTTTTTTCCGTTATTAAATTCTCTTGTAAACTGACTAACACCTCATGTTGATGGTGAATGTGTTCCTTAACAACTCAAAACTTAAAATGCACTATCAAATATGAAGTGATGGATGGGGTTGATACCCATACAATGCCACAAAGGGTGACATATTAGAAGTATGAAAATAAGTGTTATACCACCATTCAGCAAGTCACATCCAATGAACCCATTTGTCTTATTCGTCAGAAACAAAACAATGAAGATACCCTTCTAAACATTTGTTGACTACCTCTATTTGTCCATCATATTGATGATGATAATATGATATATGAGCCAACTAGATGCCCAAATATGCAAATAATTAAATCCAAAATTGACTAGTAAAAATGGGATCTCAATCACTTATAATGATCTTTGGAGTACCATGTAATTTATAAATTATATTAATAAAATCAAAAGCTACTATATTGTTAACAAATGGATGTGATAAGGAACAAAAAAGAGCATACTTGGTGACTCAATCCACAACTACCATGATAACATTTTTACCCTCAAACCATGGTAACCCTATAATAAAATCCATGGAAACCTCCTCCCAATGCTAGCTAGGGATGGATAAATGATGAAAAAGACATGGGGTCTTAATGGTTTCACTTTTATTTTGTTGATATACCATGCATTCAGCCACATATTTCTAGGCATCTCCCTTGATTCCTCCACAAAATAAATACTACTTGATTTTAAGATATGTTTTCAAAAATCTGGAATGACCTCCAAGTGGAGAGGCATGAAGTCCATGAAGAATTTTATGTTTGAGGAGAAAATGCTTACAGAGGTATAATCTATCTTTATACCATAATGTGTTCCCCTTACATATAAATTTTTTAGATTCATTAGAACCTTATTGGATATTTTAAATCAAATCCTTGGCACCATTATCATTCTCCCATTTAGATCTTGCTTCCTCTAGCAAATTTGCCTACCACATGATCATGATGCATAATAATGCCTCAACTAATTCATCCCATCAGGGAGAGAATCTACCACCACATTTCATTTTCCTTTCTTATATTCTATTTAAAAATCATATCCTAAAATTTTAGTCACCCATTTATATTATTCTTTAGATGACAATCATTTCTCTAAAAAATATTTGAGGCTATCATGGTCAGTGTTTACCATAAAATAACAACCCATCAGATAAGGTCTTTTTTGTTTCACAACATGTATAATAGCCATCATCACTTTCTCATAGTTTAGTTTGAGCTTATTTTTTACCTTCATTTGGTGAATTTAAAATTTGAATGGTTTTCCTTATTACATAAGTATAACCCCCATGTCATATCTTGATGCATAATACTTCACAACAAAAGTTTTTAAAAAATCAGGAGTAGCCAAAACTAGATTTGTGCATATAGTCATTTTAAACTATTCAAATGCCTTGGTAGTTGACTTAGTCCACTAGGAGTATTTATTTAATAAAGAGGTGAGTGGGGCCATAATACTACCATAATTTTTCACACACCTACGATAGTAGCTAGTTATCCCCAAAAATCATTGAAGGTTTTTTAAGGTATTAGGAACCTGCCACTCTATCATTGCTTGGATTTTTTTAGGATCAAATTTAATTCCTTCATGTGAAATAATGACCCAATTACTTCACCTATTGGACACCAAAAGCATGTTTTTAAGGTTTGGCATAAATTTTATCTTGTTCCAGAAGTAAAAGTGCATGTCTCACATACTTCAAATGGTCTTCCCAATTTCTACTGTAGATGAGGATATCATCAAAAAACACTAATATAAAATTTCTCAAAAATGGCATAAAAATAATATTCATCAAACTCTAAAATATATATGGTGCATTTATGAGTCCAAAAGGCATGATCATAAATTCATAATGGCCTTCATGAGTTCTAAAAGCTATTTTAGGTATGCCCTCATTGCATATTTGGATCTAATGATACCCAGAGTGAAGGTATAACTTGGTAAAATAAATAACACCGTGAAATTCATCTAATAAATAATTAATTACTATAATAGTAAAATTATCTTTGATGGTGTACTTGTTTATTTCTCTATAGTCTAGGCACATCCTCCAACTATCATCCTTTTTCCACACCATGACCACTAGAGAGGAATATTCACTTTGACTATGTTATATCATTCCTTCCTTGACCATATCCTATACCATATTTTCAATTTCACTCTTTTGGTCATAGGGATACATGTAGGGTCTGATGTTAGGTGGTGTACTTCTTGGAATGAATCTAATGGCATGATCATGTGCATAACTAGGAGTAAGTCATTTTGGCATGTCACTAAAAGCAACATAATGGTCATCTATCACCCTTTGTAAATTAGGATGTGTAGACTCTTTGGTTGGTTGAACCTCTATGGAAAATAAGCATTCCATAAATCCTTTTACATATTTTTTGAGAATCTTCATCATTTGATGGGAACTAACCAGTTATGGATATTTAGCCTGTAATCCATGTAGATCAAAGGTCTTATCTTCTAAATATAACCTCATGAATAATTCATATAAATTCATCTCAATATTGACCAAAGTGGTGAGCTATTGCACTCCCAAAATAATGTCATATCCTCCCATGGGAATATCAAACATAGGGTAATCTAGCAAGTAGTCTCTCATAGCCAACTTAATGATATGGCATTTTTTATAATAGTTGACTATACCACCATCTAAAATCATGACCTAAAATTCTATATCTAGGTAGATGAAATAGTTAAAATGAGTATCCAACTTACTATTGATGAAGTTATGTGTACTCCCTAAGTCAATTAACATAGTCAATTTTTGTTTCTTAAAAAAACTCACCACCTTAAGAGTTTGAGGAGTACTAATGCCTAAAAGTGCATGATAGGAAATAATATGTTGAGAATATTTAGATTCATCATCATGTTATTCCAAACCTACCCCTAAAGCCTCATCATCTTCTTACTCTTCATTGGCACCTTCAATGTAAAATAGCTTCTTTTTAGTTCATCAATGTCCTTTACTCCATTTTATATTACATCCAAAACACAAACCTTTTGGACACTTTTATTCAACTTGTTGAGGTGTCAAACTTATAGGTTATGGAAATGATGGTGTTGGGAAGGTGCATTCATGCACATTAGTGAAAGGTCTTGATTTGATCAACTCTTTTTCCTCATATAGACATGCCCTTGGTATGTCTTCAAATACATTACTAGGATGAAACATGTGAACCTCTAATTATATGTTATCTTTGAGGTCACCCAAAAATAAGTCAGTCAGATTTTCTTACATGACATCTATCACAAGTAAAGAGAGATTTTAAAATTGATGAATGTAATCTTTGATTATCTTAGTTTGGTAAAACTTGGATAGTTGGATGAATTAGTTTTCTAAGACATTGTTGTGATAGTGAAGTTGTAACTCTTTTGAAAATATAGACCAAGTAACCAAGAGACACTTTTTTTTCTTTTGAGTAGATAACCAATGATACCAAATAAATTGCTTAGGTTCCATATATATAGAGAGAGAGGCTACGACCACCTTTTATGAATAGGGATTCTGATGTAGATCAAATAAATTTTCAATTTGAGTAATCCATATGAGTGGATCATTACTATCAAAATTACATAGGTCCACTTTTGGTAATAATGGCTTCATACCATGGTTGTCATTGTGATTTTTTGGATGAGTAAAACCAAATTGAAGTGCTAGAGGGTTATTTTACAATTCCTAAGTTGAAAAATTATCCAATTACCTAGTGACTTGTTGTAATTAATCCTATAATCTATTTAGGTCCCCTCTCACCCCTTTGAGGTCCCCTTTAACTGCATTATGATCATATTTCTACATTGTGCCCTAAAACTTTGAATTATGTTGTTGCACTATCTTCAAAATACTCATATCAAAGTTTTCTAACTCCATGTCATATTTTTGAGGAGTTTTAGGCATTTATTTCCCTTTCATGCTACCATGATTGTTAGGCCCTACCATGTAAAAACCTAAGGAGAGTTGTGACCTAAAAAAATGTATCAGTAGATGATACCATTGTCAATCACCAAGATGAATCTAACAACTACTAATGTATATAAGGGTGTAATTTTTTATCCCAAAAGGTGTATCGATACAATATACCATTGCAATCATCTCACAAAGATGAATCCAATGAAAATTGATTTGTACAAGGTAAAAAAAATTACAAAATTGTTTTTTTTTTACCACTCAAAAAACATTTTTTCTTTTTTGTAAAAAAAATCATGAATAAAACTGCAGTGATGAAAAAAATCAATTCCTCTCGGATCAAAAGTTATGTTTTTTCAGCCTTCTAGTGCTCAAGATGCAAGACTCAAAAAATAAATTACATAACATAAATTTTCCCAAATTGAAGATCTAATATCACTTGTAATGAAAATACTTAGATGATTTGCAACAATAAAATTATATATCAAAAAATTAAGAGAAGAATAAATAGATCCACAAAAGAAATTGTTAAAAGAGCAAAATACTTGAATATTATGACTGAGCCACTTTGAGGGGGAAACCTCCATAATAATGCAATAAGAATAGAATTTTTAATATGATGATAAAACACTAACCATTACCTCTTATATATACTCTACTTAGCCAAGGTTATTCCATAGGCCAAACATATTAAGAACATAGATAAATACAACAAGATAATATGAAGGTGTGTAAGTCACAAGTCGGCCACACATATCCCTAGATGCACTATAGGTTAAAGTCATAACACCAGGGACCTTGTGATAATTAAAAAATGCATTAGAATAATAATAATTTGGACTAGGCCTAGTTGTATCAACCTAATTTATGGGGTGAGATATATGGCATTGCATTCCAAAATTTGGTGGAGAACATGAGCTGGCAGTTCAGGAATATTTGTAAAAGGTCTCCTTGTATAAGATGATAAAACTAGACAAAGAACCATTTCTATGATTACATTGACTATCATATTTTTTGAATTCTTGTTATCATTGGGCCTTACCTTATATGGGAGCTTATTTGAACTCTTATTACTGTAATCTTATATGGTTATGTATCTTAACTTTCCCATGGAGAGACTTTTGACTTCTCATTCTTTCATTTTATAGCATAAATTTATAAATAATGAAAACCTTTTGAATAATATAGATTGATGTAATTATGGTAATAATATTTGATTTAGTATTTCTTTGAGTTCTCTATCTTCCATGGGGATAGTCATCTTTACTAATATGGTTTTATAGTGTAGACATATTTAGCTATTAGCTCATTAGATTTTTTTTAGTTGAACTTCTTGAGCTTACAAAAAAAATTCACTGATGTTGATAAAAAATTATGCCAAAAACATATTTGCAAGTGGATTAAATATTTTAATGGAATGATTAGGGAGATCATATAACCATTGTAATGCATAGTCCTTTAAACTATGAGAGAACAACTTAGTCAGGAGCCAATCATTGGAGCCAAACATGATATGTGAAAAGCAAATAAATGATGCTTTGGTTTACCCTTACCATGTCATACAAATTAATTTTGGGTGCCAAAAATCTATATGGTAAAGGATTTTCTACTATATGTTGTGTCAATGGTATATATAGGAGAAGATGAAAATCCAAGTCATGATATGGTCTAGTGGCACCTTACTCAAGATGTAACACCTTGGCTTGTAGAGAATAGATCTCCTACCTAAGGGATTATACATATAGATAGGATGGATGTGTACTAGCCATAGGAGGTGTTTCAGCTACTAATATTTGGCTAGTTATAGCAAGTTGTTATAGAGTCTAGGTTGCCCCAATAGTAGGTGTAAAAATATTAGCATATATAAGGTTGTAGGATTAACCTATAGTGGACTTTAGAATATATTCTTGAAAAATATGGATAATTTCATCTTGAATATTTGAATGGTTAGAAATTAAATTTTTTAATTGTATCTTATCAGTCTCATCAAATCAGTTATTTAATTCTTCTATTTTAGGTTGAAAAGTTAGAAAATAAAAATTTGTATATTTTGAAATTTTAAAGAAATTAAATGTATGAAAAATTATGGAAATAAAATAATTAATTATATCTAATCATTTAAAATTAATTATTGAGCACATAAAATAGAAGGATACAAACCCTAAAAGCATCTAAAGTAAGGATTTTGGCACTATTCAAAGTAAGTCAGGTTCACCAAATGATTTAACTATTTTGAGAATTAATGTAAACCCTAAGTAGATAAAAGAGTTGAATAATAAATTAAGGAATAAAATATTACAATATCAATAACCACTCATTTTCATAATAATTGATTTGTTTACTTAGCCTATAAATAGCAATGAATTGAAAAGGGTATACTTAGCTAGAAAATATGACTAAATCATACAAGTGGTAGGCTGGAAAGTGATGCAAAAGTAGGGCAAAGTGTTATCAACCAAAAATAGGTGTCATAACCCTCTTTGGATAATAGCACAACCTTCTTTTCCAATAACATAATGCATTACTGACCTTATGTGTATTTTTATTGACCTTATGCAGATGAAGCAATGAAATTTGGGGTTGACCTTTGCTATGTTCTGAGAAGTTTTTACATACATGATTAAGATCTAGATCATCATTTGTGCTTCATTTTGATTGATTTTACTATGGATCCCTAAGCCTCCATGCTTTTTAGGGATTCGATAAACATAAGTGTAATAAGAGTGGTGTTAGTAAGGTTGTTGGATGTGACCTAAACACCCCATGTGTTGAGAGTTGCCTACGTACCAATACCTTATAATGGGATCAATCCCAATGTATTTCTCCCAATCTAAGTGCTATTTCAAGTGATAGTGATGCTAGTATGACTGAGTATGAATGTCAATTTTAATGCTTTGAGTGTGACTTGAAAGTATAAGTCTAAGTAAAAATAAGCTTTAGGTTGTTGTAGATGATGTATGTATAAATATGGATAAATAGGGTTTAATAACCTTAATTTACATAATTATTTCTAAGCATGTTCATGATAATTTCCATCTAAGGGATAAATAAATGAGAATGGTTTTTATATAGTGTTTTAATGCTTTTCAAGACATGAAATGAGTCTAGGATGACCCTAAGATGCTTTGGGGAGTGTAAATATATTCATTGGGTTTGAAAGATGTTAAAGGTTAATAAAATCTCCCCCTTTTCCAATAGTACACTGCATTATATACCAAAGGGGCCACATTATTATCTAGGTGGTTGGCATATGTGAAAAAAAAGTGTGGATGCCTAGGTAATGGCTCAATGAAAATTTTGGTATATTTGGGCATGGCTTAGACATGCATAGAAGTTGTAAAAGGATAAAAAGAGGCCTTAAGGTAGATCAAAGAATAATCTAAGGATAAATTGGTCTCAAGTGAAACTCATCGCATTAAATGACATTTTACATGACTATAGTACCAATGTTGACGATATGTTTCCAAAACAAGCCCCCACTATAAATTGGTGATGTTGAATACTGATTAGGTGTGGATAACAAGTTTCCAAAGCATGCCCCCACTAAATCTAAAACTATAAATGTGTGGAATCCATGTCCATATGACATTCCTCTATTGAATCTATAAATTGGTATAAGTAATGAATATTGAATAATTATGGACAACATGCTTCCAAAGCATGCCCCCACTGTAATCTCAAAATTGTGAATGTGTGGAGAACATGCTTCCCAAGCATGTTTCCACTAATATCTAAGAACTGGTATAAATTGTGTAAAAAATGCTTCCTAAGCATACCCCCACTTATATTCCCCCCTTTGAGGTGAGGTAAAAATAATACCTAGAAATTACCTACCTCAAAAGGGTAAGACAATTGTAAAATCTATGAATGTAACCATGTAGCATATAGAAGGAAACATGTCTTGGTAAATGTATCATTGAGGCACATATAACTAATGTGATCATATGTAGGACTAATATGCATGATAAATATCATGGCAACATTTATATAGTAATAGTATAAGCTCAATAATAAAACAAGCACACATAAGAGCACTCAAAAATAATTCAAAAGGCACTGGTCCAAGGAGACTACAAACAAGGGGCATGTTCAAATGTCACAAAATTGAATGGATGTGACTTAGTCAAATTTCCAAAAAAGTAAGGAAATACATATTCAAATGTTTTTAAAATAATAAATTACATATTCAAATGTCCAAGAAATCAAACATAGGTGCAGGGGCCGCATATAATGGAGCATATTCAAATATTCAAAAAATCAAGACAATAACAAGATAAAACACCCAAAGAAGTGTGTAAAGGAAAAGCATAGGCAACCAAAATAAACATGTCATAGTGGTCCATGGATAAAATGTATTAGAAAAAAATTCAACTACATAGCATATCAATACCATTGTAATGTATAAGCATGGATAATAGGCATGTGTAAATGCATATGTAAGGTTAAACACAATACTGTAGAGTGATCATCAAATCATATAACCTTGGTGGATCAATATCATAAAATATGGATTCCCCCAACATCCTAATGATTTGAGTAAATGTAAATATCAGCACTCATAAGTGTATCATGTATTTGTGTATGCATTTGTATGTTTATATAAGATTAAATGATATGTTAGTTCTCAACATGGAACTAACACATAGATGCCAAGGGGCCAATAGAACATGTGGGTGCCAAAAATGTTTTTGGATTTTTTAAATGTTTTAATTTTTTTGGTATTTTTGGTAGTTTTTTATAAGCTTTAGATTTACAATCGAGGAAGTCATCATAATCGAAAGGTGTGGGACCATTTGTAAAAACATTCAAGTGTTATTAATAATGATGGATTGCATATTCTTTAATATACTTTTCCAATGGTTTCCCTAAAGCTAATGGTGTGGGAAGATAATTGTATCCATCATGTGGTATATAAATCTTTTTTCCCATAGCAAGAAAGATAACACACATATTTTTAGTGTCTAACTTGGCCTATCATTAGACTAGCCAATCTTGTCCAAGCTTTAATTTCAAATGGGATTCATGGTCTAGTATCTATATGGTTATGGTCACCACATGTGTACCAAAATTAATAGGTAATCAAATGTATACATAAGATTCTTGCATCAATGGAGAGTATGTCCCAAGTATTTGAGGAATGTAGTTACACAAGTTGTATCCCACTTGTTCATATCAAACTAGAGATGGTAGTAATATACCCTATCAATACTAGCAGTACTAGTCAAGTCTTCATGCTTTGGTCATTTTTAAATATAGTTCTCATTCTAAATATAGGAAGGATTTTACCCTTTCGTAGGTTATGAAGCTTCTAGAAAAGACTCCACATTATTCGCATGGTGTAGTTATATTTGACCTTTACAAGGTTGGCTCAATTTTTTTAACCAAGAGGGGTGAATTGAGTAACATCCATTTAAATACTCATCTTCTATGTTTGTGCTCCCCTTATCTAGATTTAGTGTGAAAAATTTTTCATCTATCATATCATGAGTGGTATCATCCTCACTATCATAGTAATCAAAAACATACCCATCATTTTGCTCGGTATTAAATAATAAAGGGAGCTCAAATGAAGGATTTTCTTATGGTTTTAATGGTTACTCTGGTAATGATTCTTTCTCTTGATGTGCATCTATATGCACCTCAATATGTGGTACCTTATTTTCATCTAAATATGGAAGAGCCATTGTACTTGAATCACCTATTTCATAAGTATGTATGTGCTTAATAAGAATGCATTCTTTATGTGGTACCACTATAGGAAGGCCTTCAATTTCAGATTGTATCATTTTTTAAAAAATGAAAGGTTCATCATTAGTAGGCATTATTAATAAAGTCCCATCATGTATGAATTTTACACATCTATGCAATGTAGATGGGACAGTTTCCATTGAATGTATCTAAGTTCTACCCAAAAGTACATTATCATGAAATAATTGAGACATTACCTAAAAAGTAGTTGAAATGGTTTTTGTTCTTAATGTTACATCCAATGTAATTTGACCAATTAGAGGATTGTGTGAATAATCAAACCCTTAGATATACTTAATTAATTTTTGAATCATATTGGTATTAATGCCCATGGTGGTTTAAAAACTTATACTACAAATGTTTAGGCTTCATCCATTATCAATGAGCACCCTTTTAACACCCTTATTTTATATTGTCACTTGTATGAACAAAGGTAATTTTTTATCAGTAATATCATTGGATGTTAAGTTAGTTGGATAAAAGGTAATAAGTCTGGCATTGTTTTTGAGATCTTTCATGGTATCTACAAAATGAATAGGATCAATATCATTTGGAACTTGAGTTTCATGCAATGTCTCATAGATGATGTCCTTGTAAACCTTAGATGGATTTAGAATCCCAAGTATTGAAAGTTTAGCATGTGTATTACTTAATTGGTCAACAAGGTCATATCCCTTAGATTTTATTGCAAGTTTAAGCTTAGGGGGCACTTTTTTTAGATTAACAAGTAGTTATATAAGTTTGATAACTTTACCTCATCCATAATAGCAACATGGACCGTAGGATCCAATATAATCCATGGGTGAATAATGGGTGTGGGGTGGTAACTATTAATTAAATAAGGTTTTAGTAAAACAAATGGCTAAGAGTATGCATGTTGCCATATAGATATCAGTTCTAGAGCATTGAAAGAGTAATTATGGAGATATCAACTATTGTCTCTATTTTAACACTCTTTAATTATGTACATGGATTTGCTTAATAATTTTGATAAGACAAGTAATGTATCAAACCAAATAAATTAGAAGGTTAATTTAGACTATGAAATAATTTACAAATGTGTCCATGGGAAAACATGATTGTAATATTTATCAATAAATATCATCAGTAAGAAAAGAAATTAGAAAACCCTAGCTGGACTCAGGTTTGATGTTCAAAGATCAGGTTCACTAAATGTTTAACCCTAATTTGGATGAAGGAATCCTTAAATGGGTTAATAGGGTTAAGGATATACAAATTATAGGGCACAAGGGTGAATATCAAATCTATAGTAGGCCAATTAGTGTGTTAAACTCATATGTACCATATGTTGAATTTATAAACTAAGATAGGCTATTAATAGAAAGTATAGTTGTGCTAGGTATGAAAATGACATAAAAGAGATTATTTATTTATTTTTGGTTCTAACACAATGTTGGATATGGTATAAGTATAAATCAAGTAGGAAGATTGTTTTGGATCAGTCATCAGATGTTGGATCTAGTGTTTATTTCTCTTTAGATAGTTGCATCAATGCTAGTGTCTAAGTTCAATGCTAGTCTCCTATACAAAATATATACTTAAATAAGATGATATCACCTAGATTATTATGGGTTTGGCTTCACCTTTGCTTAAATTCATTTAAATCTAGGTCATTAATTTTTGCTCCTAGTAAAATGGAAAAACCCTAGCTTTCCATCTTTGATATGACCTTTGGGAAAAATGGGTTAGTGGGAACATGGTGTTGATCTAACCTATAATGACCCTATAATTAAAGGGCACTACCTCCATAGACAATACTCTAGAAGAGGGCCTCAAACTCATGTATTTCTCTCCTATGTGGTGGCTTGTGCATGAATCATGTAATGTGTGTAAAGTAACTACAACAGTGACCTAGCTTTTAACTCAAAAAATATGACCTTATGACTACTCCTTTAGTATTTTATACATATCCTTTGGTTATTCCTTTGACTAATATCATAATAGGGTAGAATAGGAAAGCTTTTGGTAACTTGATCACTTTTTGAGATCTCTTTTGGTTTGATTTCTAGGTGGTGAATAAATGAGGGTTGATATTATATTTTTACCAACCCTATCAAGAGATAACTCACATTAAATCACATAATATGACCATTTTAATACATTTCATTTGTAAATTGGATGACCTTAGGGAATTGTAAACTTATGTGAGGTTAGGATAGTAACATCGATGCTAATGTCTATCCTAGATGTTAGTGTCTACAAAGGAGAGTAAGCATAAGCATAGAACTTATAAAGGCATAAGATAAGTACATTTTAAAAATTTAAAAAAAGATGGGATTTTTTTGTCATCAATATAAGGCTTTCAAAAGTAAGGCATGTGTAGAACTGTGAAGAATAGTCAGGGTTTGAGTTTTCTAAGTATATAAGATTGAGGTGATACATAATCACAAGATATTATGTACATCATTCCCTATATTGGTAGTATGTTATCAATTTTTGGGTGGAATATTCCTAACGTTGGTAATATGAGGAGGACTAAGGTGTGATACTTTAATTATATTACATGATGTAGTAATTGGTTTGGAATTAGGAAGACATGAAGGAAGGAATTCGATAGTTTCATCTAAAGTTATAATATAAGTAAGGTATTGATCTAAATCCTTAATTATGTAGTGTTATTAATTAACTAGAAGATAAAAATAAGAGATAATTATGAATTTATTAGGTTACTAAACTAGGTCAACCACCTACTAAACTAAGTCAGCCACCTATCAGATAGTGTCAGAAAATAGAGGCAAAACAAACTAGATTAGCCATCTACTAAATTAAATCACCCACCTAATGAACTATGTCTAAAAATAGAGGTAAAAATAAATTAACTTTTCCACCTAATTAAATAAGTTGTCCACCTATAGAATTATGTCTAAAAAAAGATATAAAAATACTAGGTCGGTCACAAACTAAACTAAGCCACCCAAGACCTATAGATCAACCAGGTTGATCTAGTTGATTTTTGGGAAGAAAAATAGTAAGATGAAATTATACTAGGTTAAAAAAATTATATAGATTTGGCCATGTTGATCTATTTTTATTTTAGGAAGAAAATTAGTAGTTTGAAAAAAAAAGTTAGAATAAATTAGGTCGACCAACTCAATCTAGTTGGATTCTAGAAAAATCCAAAATAAATTAGGTCAACCATCTTGATCTAGTTTATCATGTATAAAATTTTAACGAAACTAAAAAATTAGAAAAATAGAATAGAATTTTAAAGTAATGATTGATTTTACTAAGAAGCAACAATGAAAATTTTCATATAATTGATAAAATTGAATTACTAAGTTGGTGAGAGTGAACCTAGAAATAGAACAACATCGATTAAGTCAATTGAGTTATATTATTGATAGTTTTGAAGTTCTATTTATTAGGTCATCTAGGTGAGTTTTTTATCCTACACATAGAATATATAATTAGGTCAACAAGCTTAACTAGGTTGAGAACCTACACACACAAAATAAAACTAGGTCAATATGTTCAACCTAGTTAAAAACTTGTGCATAAAAAATAGAACTAGGTCAAAAAACTTGACCTAGTTAAAAACCTATGCATAGATATAAAATTGGGTTGATATGCTTGATCTAGTTGACTGTAAATGAAAATTAAATATCATAAGGGTTAGATTCATGTTGGGTTCATCAAAATATATGCAAGCAAAATAAGATAGACCTACAACTTATCCTACTCATTAATATCCAAACTCAAAGAAGGTAATCAACTAACAATCCACTTACTAATACTTTACTATATTAAGGTCATGACCTATTATATATCCACTAAACCTAAGGGTTCTGTTACTACACAATAGTAAAGGATAAGTTTCCAAGTCCTCTAGTCAAATTCCATCATGTAATAACCCTAAGTATCTCTTATAATGTGATAAATGTAAATTATCTAATCCAATAAACAAATATATAAGTTAATCTAGTAAATAAACATACAAAATAATATAGTGCTCACCAAATGGGGAAGATAATAAACAAGAAATACTATTCAAGACAATATAAAAGTAATCTAAGTAAGGAGAGATATAATTCAATCCATTACTTTCTACAAAATATACTTATCAAAATATGAAGGGCTAAGAATATACTTACCTTGTTGAAGGGAACCCCTTGTGCTTTAATCTCTCCCTTGGAAAATGATGTTTTTCAAGAGGTTGTTGTGGTTTGTAAGGATCACAAGGATAGATTGTCTCTAAGATACAAAACTTCTTTTATGCATCCAAGACCTATACAAAACAAGTATTAATACTCCAAGGCAAAAACCTAAGAAATAAAACATCCAAATGATAGTATAGGAAGATTTGTGAGTTGTAATGATGTGAAATTGAATGATCCTCTCCTTAGAAATGAAGTTAAAGACATATTTATAGCCAATGATTGACCCTAAACCCTCCTAAGAATTTAGTTGATAAGATCGGATGGGTCAACATTGTTTGGTAGGAAATAGAGCCATTAGGCCTCTAACTAGGTTAGATAGGCCGATAGAGTTACTTAACATGTGATAAGTCCCAACAAGGTCGATCAGGCCAATGTAGAACATAAAAATAGTAAATGGGGTGATTTCTTGGGTAATGGATATTTTAGATAGTAAAATACTTATAAAAGTGTATAAACAAGTTTTTATTATTTAAGTAATTAGATAAGGAAAAAATTTAGGAGTATTAGGTAATTGTATAGGGGCCAAAAATATTTCAAAGTACCAAAGGTCTACCATCCCCTTTCCTAGTGCACCCTTTAAGGCATGCACTCAGAGAGATTGAAACTCAACATATTCCTACAAGAGAGAAAGTGTTAGTAAGTGATAAAGTTTTAAAATATTTTATGTATACATTCTTCACCTCTGTATTGTCCCAAAGAGCTTAGACTATCATCACTTAATTCTATATTACACAAAACCTTATTACATCATGTTCATTCATCAATTAACTCACTAGGGGCATGATACACATAGGTTTTATCCTTCTTTGCCCATATTAGCTTATTCATAACTCAGATATTTAAATAGCATTACATATTTTGATATTGATCACTCACTAATATTATGATATACTATCTTTTAACTCAATTACTGAATATACTCAATTTACAACTTAGATTTTGTTGATCAAGTAACTTAATCATGCATGCTTGTCATATTTCTTTCCAGGCTTCATCTATTGTATGCATTATTTGTTTTCTTTGAGGACATTTAAATATTTCATTTTTGAGTGGCTCTAAGCCTTCATGTCTTTGATTTTATGTGTTTGAGGACATGTTAACATGTCCTTGTGTTTCTTCCATTTGTGTGTATGGACATTTGAACATGTCCTTCTATGTGGCTCTAAGACTCCATTATTTAATTTTATGTATGTGAGGGTATTTTAACATGTCCTTATATGTGATTTATATTTAAGTAAGTGAAATTTGAACATGTCCCTTGTATGTGGCCACTTGGCCTTCTATTATGTGTTTTGTGCTTTGTGCATGTACTCTTTGATTGTGTGTGTCATGGCCATGACACCTTGATTTATTATTTTCTCAGATATAGATGTCATGATGGAAATCATGCATCCATCCAACCCTTCTAATTACATGATGGATATCATGTATTCCTCCCTAAATAGTCATATTCAGTGATATATACTTAGTTGATTAGTTATTTGCATGTTTCATTATCACATCTATCTAAACAAACTTACTATGAATAATTTTTGACACATGCATCTTACATTATTATTGTGCTCAGTTTACATACATGTTAATGCCATGTTGATATATTACTGAGATATACATTTTTACATAACAATAACCTACTCCATAAATTTTTATTTTGAGTTAAGTTATTATGTAGCATAAACAACTCACCTCAAAAGAGGTAGAATTCATAGAGGTTTATTTTAGATTCTAGACTTCCCAAATAAATATATAGATAGGATTTAATAATGATTACATAGTTCATATAGTTTTAGGCTTAGAGAATACTTATAAAGTCATTTTGGACAAGACTACCACATTGGAATAGAGAGAACTAATCTAGTGTCCTTCCCAGTGTTGTCCAAATGCCTTAAAAAAGGCATTTCAAGAATTTCTCAAAACCATAGTTTTCTCAATTTCACAGTCGTAGTTTCCATAATTACTTAGTTTTATATTATAATTACTTAATTCAGGGTAAATCATGTGTATCATGTTGTTCCACATTATAACATAGGTTTTCTCATAATTCATAATTATTTTACTTAGTCCTAGAATCTATATGCACTAGATATCAATTGGAGGCATGTGCATGACACATTACATTCTCATTTCTCAAATTTGCACCAATTTTGTAAATGAAATGTCAAATTATTGTCATTTTCCATGTTATATACATTAGACCAAGATTATACTTAGTATTTTCACCAATATTAAACCAATTTTGTGTTATTTTTTCACCATAATTTAACTTTATTCCATCTACAATAGTTGATCTTTTATTTGCACAAGCATATGCACCATTTTTTGCACCAGAGTTATTTCTCGTGATTCATACATGTATTCTAAATTACTTCACTACTTTGGGTATTCAATTATGGAGTCAATCACACCTTGAATTCTTAAGCACACCTACCCATCAATGAGGATTGGTGCATGCATAGTCTAATCCAAGTTATTCAATATCAAGGAAAACTCCAAGGGTTCAATCGACTATAGTCACCAATTTTTTCACTAGGAAAGTTTAGAAACTAAATATAAATTAAATATCAACTTAGTCTTATAAAATTTTAAATTACTTCTCATGGTTGTACACTTGATTTAAAAATACCTTTATACTACCAAAAGGATTGCATATGCTATATCTTGTGCATATTTCTTATCTCTTAATTTGACCATATGTTATTATGATGACTATGCCATCTATATTGCTCAAAATGCTCTACAATTTTTGGCCTGTACCTATTTTATAGTTTCCTAAACACATGCATCCAAATTAGACACCTATGTTGGCATTAGTGTCTTGTGCCAAACTAAGTGTCCAGTGCCTAAAATTCATCAAATTTTCAAATTAAATGTATCTTTATGGTCAGTCTAAGTGATTTTATATGAGATATCCAAAATGGGTTGGTATATATACAAGATCAACCCTCATTAATTCTTCACCCAGCACAGGCCTAACCACTCACAAGTAAACTTACCAAATGTGCCCAATAAAGCATTCAAGTGAGAAAAACTTCCTTATTCTATCATATTTTAATATTAGTTATAGAGATAACCTATCTATTGGTCTAAAATATTTAAGGATCACTCTATGAGTTATACTTTCCAAGCTAGAAGATATGTCACTCTATGTACTTGATTATCACATGTTTCATGTTGATACACACACAAACCAACACTTAGGGAAGAATGACATAATTCAGAGGCCTTCTTCAAAATATTGGCTATGTAAGTAGTGCCCATTGATAAATAAGTCCTTGGGGTAGCTCAACACCATTTTTACACTAACCCATTTTTCCCATAGTCATTCCAAGGGTGAGCAAGTTAGGGTTTGATAATTTGAAAAAGATAGACAACCTATGTACATGATCTAAACACACAAAGGATAATGTGACAAAAAACCTAGAAGCTTTCAGGTGGTTGCACCCAGATCTAGTTGATATTCCTTACCAGAAACTTACATCTAAATTAGATAATAACATTGATACAACTGTCTAGATCTGATGAAAGTGTTTAAGGCTACAAAATTTAAATATCCAAAATCTGAAAACTATTATAGGATCTTGATCTAGTCCAATTATAACTTGTTTTAGCCTAGATCTACATGCACACATTAAACCAAGTACTTTTGTTTCTAATTTATTACAATATAAATCAATAGATGTACTTTCTATTTTATAATATCTTAGTACTATAAATTTAGAATATTTTTATCTAATTTACAAATTAATTGGCCCACTATAGATTTATTTATCACCCTTATGCTTATTCATTTCTATATTCTTAACCCTATACTATATTGACCCATATCAATTTAGGGTTAAACATTTGTTGAACCTGGCCTTTGTGTCTTTGCATGAAAAAACCTAAATTTGGCTTAGGGTATACTATTTTTTTTATTATTATTATCTATTTAAAAATCTAGATTATTATTTTATAATCAATGGAAAATGTTAACACAAAAACTCATTTTCAAATGGAAGATAAAGAAGGATTAATTACTCATCTTAATAACAACAAGGGATTAAAAGATGCATTTTTGTATGTTACAAGAAATGAAATCTGTAAGCATGTTAAGGCTAAGGTTTCCTCACTTAATGGTGATGAATCCTTAAGTTTAACTCTAACTAATTTTATACCAACCCTCCCCTTGGGCACATCATTTCTTCATACATCTAATGGGGGCATGTGATATGTGTTCACAACTATGTTCCTTGAAACTACTATTCCTACATCTTACATGGGAAATAGTAGTACTTCAACCCAATTATCGATTTCAATGCCTACATATACTAAAACTATGGGTATAGATCATTTGGTAACTTCCCAAATTTTTGATCTTAAATACCAAGAGCTACAAGTTCTGGTCCAAGCTATAAAAATTTTACTAGCTAAGGTTATTATTATTGAACAAGATTCCACAAAATCACCTTATGATATTGATTTACAAGAGGTGTTGCATAAACCTCTTACACTTGAGATATATTTTCACCCCTTTCTAACTATTTTTTTTGCACCTAAGTTCACATTTTATGATGACAAAGGTGATCCTGATCAATATCTTTGATCTTTCCATTTGGCATGCCTTGATTATGCCTCCAAAGATAAAATTTTGATTAAACTATTTCCAAGGAGACTCAATGACTATGCTTTAAGGTGATTCTATGATTTACCAATCCAATCATTAAATGCATTCAAACCTCTTACAGATTAGTTATTGGCACATTTCTCTATCAAAATTATCGAAAAGGTTTCATATGCCCAAATTGAAAAAATCAAACAAGGAACCAGTGAACCTATCAATGAATATGTCTTAAGTTACAATACAATGTTGGATAGAATGACCAATCCAATAAAAGATAAAGGGATTCAAGATAACTTCAAGAAAAGTTTACTTGCCCCATTACATGAGTCTAGGGTTTTCAAAAAGTTCAAATTTTTTAATGACTTATTCCATATCATTCATGATCATGAAATGAAACTTATATGATTGAACAAATGTAAGTATGTAACAAACACACCAACTACATCAAATACCAATTTTATTATCAAACCAAGTTATAAAGTAAATCAAATAGATCATAAAAAGGAAACAACTACCACAGTTATGTGGTGTCACAACAACCTAATTTGTTTATCTTATCCAATACACCAAGGATAAAATTTACATGATTTCATGAGTCTCCAGCTTTATTACTTCCAAATCTTGTGGAGTGTCACTTCATATCTCTCCCTCATCCTATAGAGGCTGATTTGAGTTGGCCTTTACCCAAAGTATATGATTCAAATGCTTATTTTTACTATCATCAAGGCCTTGGGCATTCTATGAACTGATGTTTTACCTTGAAACATAAGATTAGGACATTAGTGATGACCAAAAAATTAAATTTTATGATCCTCTAAAATAATTAGGTTCATAACCTAGGTATCACCACAAATATAATATATTTAACAATACTTTGCAAGACCATTATAAAAAAGAACCAAAAGTGTAAATGGCAAACAATGCACCAATATCACATTATGGGCAACCATTATATGGGGTTATTGGTACTTATATGCAGCATACACCTCTTATGGTTCAGATACCTTCTATTACTTTTGATGATAGTGAGATTAGGGATGATGACTCAGATACTCATTCTTTATTCATTTGAGCATATCTTGATCACTAGCCTATACATAGTGTTATGATTGATAATGGTGCAAGCAAGAATGTTTTCACCATGACATTACTTATGTATTTGGGTTATACAAATAATGATTTACATCCATCAAGTAGAATAGTTTGAGCATTCGATGGGACCTCACAAAAGTTTTTTGGTGAGTTTTTCATACCTTTATAGGTGAGTTCATCACATGTGGTTACTACCTTTTTGCATTATCCCTTACACAAGTATTTTTTCTATGTTATTGGGATGACCTTGGATACATACACTATGTGCAGTACCTTTTACTTTGTATGAGTATGTTAAATACATTCATTCTAATAGGGTAATTACAATTTTCATAATTTAATATAAGCATCCACTTAAACCAAATAAATTTATACCAAGGTAGTTAATTATAAATTTATATCAAGGTATATTAGTGGGGGCATGTCATAGAGGCAAGGATTCCACACTTATGAAGTACTTAGTATTTGCAGAGTATAGTGAGGCATGTTATGGAAACATGTTCTCCAAAATTACACCATCTCTCAATTTTAGATTTCATTGAGGGCATCTCATGGAAACATGTCTTCCGCACTTGACAAAACTCAAATTATCCAAAATTACATAGTTATATGATCCAAATACACACTTTTGGTAGCATCCTATACATTGGTACCATTTCTATACCCAAGTTTCAGTTTGAATAATATATGAGGTGCATATTCCATGCAAAAGAGTGCCTTAAATTAAAAAATGCTTTTAGATTTCAAATATTTATGTGGACTTCATCCTACACTAAGATGGACTTTTATGAACTATTATTAAGCCAATCTATTGTAGTAGTTGGTTCACTTTTAGCAAGGTTGAGGTGATTACATCACTTTATCTTACCAAGTTTATAGGATGGAGTTATCAAATCATCCACCTCTACTATTTTTATAGTTTGAGTTGACTTGGATCACTCACATTCACCAAGTTATAAGTACGATTGGGTTGTATGATTGAGTAATCTCAATTATTGGGTGGAAACACACCTCTTATCCAATGTTGGGGTAAAGTTTCCCTCCAATATTTATATATATTTTCATTTTCAATTTTTATTATTGTCCTAATCTTAGCTCCAAATATTCACAATAAAGCATGTATTCAAATCAAAATTCCAAAAGGCAATATGGTTACATTGATACTTAGGTGTACTCCTAACCTTGCTCTCTTTACTTTCAATCATTTAAAATTATTTCAATTTTAGATGATATGCATTGATTATATATTGTAACATGTTTTTAGTTACAGGTCGATCACCGATAAAGCACTAAAGTAGGACTCACACAAAAACAAGGTGTGTTATGCACACCCAGATATGCATCCTTTTCCTTTAAACTAAAAATTTCATTATTATATTAAAAAGGGTAAAATTTAGACACTACATCTAAATTATATATCACCTCAGTCTTGTATACTTGTAAAGTACTTCTCATGGTTGTACCCTTCAGTTACTAATTCTTTCCTATTGTTGAAATTCTCACATCTGCTATCTCTTATGCCTATTAATTATTTCTTAGTCTAACCATATGTTATTATGATGTCCAAGCCTTCTGTACTAATCAAAATTCTATAAACCTACCTGTTATCATCCTCTATAATCTTTGGACATGTACCTTTTTCTAACTTCCTAGACACTTGTATGCTAGCTAGACACCTACATTGAAGCTAGTGTCATATGACAAACTAAGTGTTCAGTGCCCTAAATAAATCATATTTACAAATGAAATGTATCCTTATGGTTTGCTTAAATAATTTGAAATGATATATTTCCAAAATGGTTTGGTATATATACAAGATCAACCCTCATTCATTCCTCACCTATCACATACATAACAAATCACAAGGAAACTTACCAAAGGTACCCAATCAAGCATTAAAGTGATCAAAGATTATGTATTCTCTCCTATTTCAATATTAGTCATAGGGATATCCCATCTCTAGGGATAAAGTACTGAAAAAACACTCTATGGACCATACTTGCCAAGTTACAAGCTAAGTCTTTCTTTGTACTTGCTTATCACATGTCACATATCGATACAAACACAAACCAACATGTATGGGATAAATACATAAGATTGAGGCCCTCTTTAGAGTATTGAATATGTAGGTAGTGCCCATTGACATAGGGGTCTTTGGGGCAGATCAACACCATGTGCCTGTTAACCCATTTTTCTCATAGTCACTCCAAGGGTGAGGAAATTAGGGTTTGATCATTTGACAAAGAGTGATAACATGTGCCCATGATCTAAACACACTAGATTAAATGAAATAAAAAATATATAAGGTTCTAGGTGGTCACACCCAAATCTATTTGATATTTTTTACTTGACACCTGCATCCATATCATATAGTAGCATCGATATAACCATCCAAATCTAATGCAAGCATCCAAGGCTACAAAATGTAAATTTATAGAATCAAATGACTATTCCAGGATCTTGGTCCAATCCACTTCCAACATATTTTAGCCTAGATATATATGCACATAGTAAACTAACTAAGTAATCTTGTTTTTAATTTATTTTAATTTTAGTTAGTAACTATATTTTCCATTTTAACATATCTCAATATTATAAATGTAAAATATTATTTATATGAGTTTGAAAATTAATTGGCTTTTTATAGATCTATTTATCACTCTTGTGCTTATTCATTTTTATATTATTAACCCTATTTTGTATTGACCCATCTTAATTTAAGGTTAAACATTTAGTTAACTTGACATCTATGTCTTTACATGAAAAATCCTAAATTTGGCTTAGCGTCTACTATTTTTTAATTATTGTAATCTATTTAAAATTATGAATTATTCATTTATAAGAAATGTAAAATGTTAATCAAAAAACTCATTTTCAAATGGAAGATAAATAAGTATTTTTTACTCATTTTAATAACAATAAGGGATTAATAGATACATTTTTGTCTGTTATAAGAGATGAAATTAGTAAGCATGATAAGGTTAAGGTTTCCTCACCTAGTGATGGTGAATCCTTAGGTGGAACTATAATTGAGTCTATAAAAACCCTCCCATTGGGCACATCATCACTTCATATGTATAATGGGGGCATGAGATATGTGCTCAAATCTTTATTCCCTAAAACTATTATTCTTACATCTTACATGGGAAACATTAGTACTTCAACCCAATTACTAGTTTAAATTCCTATATCTACTCAAAATATGGGTACACCTCCTTTGGTAACTTCCCAAATTTCCAACCTTAAATACTAAGAGGTGAAATCTCTTATCCAACTATAAAACTATCGCAAGCTAAGGTTACTAATAATTGAACAAAATTTCATGAAATCACCTTATGTTATTTATTCATTAGAGGTGTTGAATAACCCTCTTACATTTATATATCTTTTTACCCCTTTCCAAATAATTTTATTTTATCTAAGTTCACATTTTATGATTACAAAGGTGATCCTGAATAGCATCTTTGATATTTCTATGCAACATGCCTTGATTATGCCTCTAATGATAAAATTTTGACTAAACTATTTCCAAGGAGCCTCAAGGACTATGATTTAAGGTGGTTCTATGATTTACCAATCCAATCAATAAATGCATTCAAACCTCTTGTAGATTAATTTTTGGTACACTTCCCTATCAATATTATCAAAAAGGTTTTCTATGCCCAAATTGAAAAAATCAATCAAAGAACCAATGAAAATATCAATGAATATGTCTTAAGGTACAAGGAAATGTTAGCTAAAATGATCAATCTAATGGAAAGATAAAGAGATTCAAGACATCTTCAAGAAAATTTTGTTTACCCCATTATATGAGTCCATTATTTTCAAAAACATCAAATCTTTTGAAGACTTATGCCATATTATTCACGATCATGAAATGAAACTTATATCATTAAACAAACTTAAGTATGTATTAACACATATACTACATTAAATATCAAGTTTACTATCAAACTAAGGTATAAATTAAATCAAATAAATCCTAAAAATGAAACAACTACCATGGTTAATGTGGTGTCACAACATCCTAATTAACTTGTATTATCCAATGCACCAAGGAGACCATTTAAATTCTTACCTGAGTCTCCAATTTTGGTACTTTTAAATATTATGGAGTGTCACCTCATATCTCTCCCTCCTCTTATAGAGGTTGATATGAGTCAGACTCTACCAAGATAATATCATTCAAATACTTATTATGACTATCATAAGGCCCTAGGCATTTTATGAATCAATCTTTTACCTTGAAGCATATGATTCAATAAATTATTGATGACTAAAAAATTGCATTTGATGATATTCTAAAAGAATCAATTTCACAACATGGTGATCACCATAAATAGAATATATTTAACAATCCTTTGTAAGACCATTCTGAGAAGGAACTAGAATTTAAAATGGCATACAATGCACATCCTCCTCTATCATATTATGGAAAACCATTAAATGGGGTTATTGGTACTTATACACGGCATAAAAATCATATGGTTTAGGGACCTTATATTACTTTTGATGATAGTGAGATTTTGTATGATGACTCAGATCATCATTCCTTATTCATTTGAGCATACCTTGATCACCAACCTATGCATAGTGTTATGATTTATAATTTTTCAAGCAATAAATTTTACACCATGAAATTACTTAAACATTTGGGTTATACACAATGATTTACATCCTTCAACTAAATCAGTTTGAGCATTTCATGAGATATCATAGAAGGCTCTTGGTGAGATTGGCATACTTTTATATGTGAGTCCAACACATGTGGTTACTACCTTTTCCATTATCCCTTACACATGTGTTTTTTAAATGTTATTGGTATTACCTTGGATATATACACTAAGCACAATAACTCATTCAGTGTATGGGTGTGTTAGATACATCCATGCCAATAGGGTAATTATAGTTTCTAGAATTCCATATGAGCATCCACTTGAACTAGATAAGTTTATACCAAGGAAATTAATTATAAAACCTATTAAGGTTAATACTCTACAAAAGGGTAAGTAAAATACAATCACCTTTCTTAGGTGGCCAATACTTGAGAGACCCTTGGGTTAGAGACACATAGTGGATTCCATTGAGTCCTTATCTATATGAACACATTTAAATATCTATAGTACTTAAGCATTCCCCTATTACTCATACTTCAAATAAACCACCAAGCATTCAATGATGGGTTCCATAACCCCTACTCCTATTATATATTAATGACCACAAACTCTTATTATACATACATAGAACATTGTAGATCCTACAGTGATAGATATTACACCTATGCATATTCTTTAGCAATATCATTCATTTTTGCACTAGGTTCACACTAGGGAGATACCTATGACCATCTTTTATATGAATTCATACGATACTTTTTTCTTGCCAATATTCCAAAAATACCAAAAAAAATTAAAAATTAAAAAATATTTTAAGCTTTTACATGTTCTATTAGCTCCTTGTAATCTATGTTGTTATTTCAATGTTGGTAGATAGTATATAATCTATTTATATATACACATATGTTTCATGCATCTTTTGACTGTGATACAGGCATACATAGGTACATGATATATGCACTTTTGTATTTTGGTCCGTCCCTCTACTCATGTCATTTAGACATTGGGGGTATCCACTTCTTTGATAATGATAAATCCAATTTATATCTTTTTATGATCATTTTACATTATCATGTTTGAGCTTATATACTTACACATGCCTTTATCCATGCTTATATCTTTCACAGGGTACTTAATATGCTATGTATTTAACATTTGGTTGTTAACACACATATACAAGAGTTAGTATGACATGTTTATGTTGGTTACTTGTGTTTTAAGCTATCCATTTATTCACTTACTTGATTATATTTACTTGCATTATATTTCTTGTTCAATAATTTGAATATACTCCATTGATTTTGGCCCACATGCCTATGTTTTCCTATTGTAACATTTACGTACATCATAGTTTGTTGACATTTAAATATGTCATTTTTTGCTTTATCAACATTTTAATAAGTCACATCCCTTAAATTTTACATCTTGTCTTTTTATCTTTCAGGATTTAACTAAGGTTTATGATGATTTTAGAATATAAGTTGATTATCATTGTTAGTTCCTAGCCTAAATTTTGAATTTTGTCATTCACATTGATAAATATGCAAAATGCTAAACTAAATTATCTTAGAAATATATGATCGGTCTATGTAGTTTTAAATACAATAATAGGTTCTTGTGACAATGGTAGATATATAAATCATGATATGAAGTCTCATAAGTCATAAATAATAAGTCGTAAGCTATTCAAACTACTCATTTATAGATGAAAATTGGTAATTTTTTCTTCTAGTTTACTTGATAGTTTACTTCATATGTTTTTGGACTTTTACATTCCATTTATTCTAACATTTTATTTTTATTTGATTTTGATTGCTCTTGTATGTGTGATCTTTAATGTGTGTATAGGATTATATAATGTTATTTTACAAACTACATTGATCTTACATAGGTGTATCTGGAAAATAGATTTGAGTAAGATATGTGAGTAACAAATAGAGGGAATGTTTGTATGAGTCAAATATGTATGCAATGCACAAGTATGTCAAAGTGTGTCAAATTTTATATTTCTATAGTTTATAATACCAAATTTAGGTGTCTATAGATTACAGTGATAACAATAATTATGATGATGTTTCTTAGACTCATGGGTACTTACACATCCTAATCTTTCCCTTGAGAGCATGATTGATTATACGTATGCACACTATAATGATGATTCACCTAGTATTTTTGAGTTAGATGTAGGACATATGATATATACATATGATCATGGATTAATAATTGGTTGGGGATCACCTTTCATGCTTAATCTAGGGCTAATGTGGAGGAATTTTGGGGGCATCTTATTACCATTTTGTTTACATTTATTTCACATTTATTTTTATTTTTTTTATTGTTATTATTTTATTGACTTTCATTTTTCATTTGGCTCTATTTTTTTCATTTTTATTCTTATATTTTATTATTTTTTCCTTTATCTTCCCAAGAGTTTTTTTTTTGGTCATTTCTTTCAATACTTTCCATTGCATATTTACACTTGATTTTACTATTATCTTTTGAATTATTTTTTTGAGTCATCATATGTCCTCATATCCCTAATTCACCATGATTTATATCATGAAATTCTTTATGTTCTTTCCTAAGTTATTGTAGACAAAAAAATCTAGTATTAAACACTTGATAATGTCATTCTTGACCCATCTTTACCATACATGAATTATGCATAAATTTATGGCTCTTACACCTCTTCTCTCCTATCTAATTACCTTTTATGAGCCCAATCTTCCCAATTTTATATCAATCACCTATATGAATTCCCTTGTCAATGTATAACCTTCTTTATATCATACTCAATTTGTCTTTAGATCATTAAACTAGTATTTATTTTTTATAGACATCTTTAGACATACTTAGAAACCTCCATATTTTCATAGCCATCCAACCCTAATAGAATAATTTGCACACCAATACAAAGTAATCTTCCAAATTAACATTATCTTTATGGGTCAACATGTACATTTTGCATGTCATTAGCATTATAAGTTACCCAAAAGGTTATATATTTATACAAGTCAAGCCTAAGTTTATTCACTATATAGCACTATCAAACATACATCTATTATCACATCTATAAAATGAGAATGACTTCCCTAAACTTTACAAATTATAAATCAGTCACAAGGATCATTCCCTAGACAATTCTAAATCATCTCACTTGAGTCAAATTTTCCATTTTCAAGTGTCCAAAGCTATATCCCAAGATAAATTCATACTAGTGGATCAATATTGCACACATTCACTTGACAAGAAGAGATATATGTGATTTTATTTCTCTCTTTAGAGTATTATATGTGTAGGTAGTGCTCATTCATTTATTGGGGAGTGGTTGGAGTCATCTCAACCCATCATTTTATCCCATTTCATATGTTAACCTAGTGTCAAAAGTGAAATTAGGGCTTTGAATAGGAGACATGTTTTCTAGATTTTTGTACACAATAAGAATCTAGAATCACACAAGAAGATGGTTTATAATAGTTTAATGATCTATGCCAAAATAATGACACAAAGTCAACTAGGATGAATCTGGTAGAAGTAAACACCTTCATCTAATGCAAGTGTCTATATCCTATACACTCATTAAGTATGTATGGATACTTAATTTCATGATCTACGTGATTCTTATTACATTTTACAAACCTTTCAATAATTTGTATCCAGTCTTAGACCTGCACATACCCAAAACAATTTAAGTATATTAATCCCTTTAGTAATTTCCATTTATATAAATTACAATAACTCAAGATTACCTAGTTTTGGAATCCATATTTGTGTTTTATTCCTTTATATTATATATTCTTAATTATCCTAAGTTTTATATTATTTAGGTCAAACTAATTTTAAAAATAAGGTAAAATAATTTCCATGGTCTCCATATCATGCATTTATTTATTGTCAGGACCCTTCTTTTTCCCCATACATTTATTATATCTTTCCCATTTAGGGGCATATTTCACACTAGTTCTTTATTGATTATATATTACCCATAAAGGATCATGATACTTTTACACTTATGTAGATTATAAATTTTTTATATTAAACCATATAATTGTCTGTGCGACATCCTATTTTTATTTTTATTTCATTAATTATATCTTGCCTATATTGAGACAAAGTTTTCTATTATTCTTACATTGCCTATATCTTGCTTAATTAGTGTAAATATATTACCATTTTTTCCTACAATGTTTCAACTTAGACACACAATTCAAGCTACCAGTTACATATGTACCTTCATGTTGATATATTACTTACATGACTCAGGCCTAGTGACACGTAAGCTAAAATCCCTTATTACACACATGATTTCATGATAATATATGATTTTCACCTAAATACACATGGGGAAACATAATTTATGCATACATTTTTTCATGATGATATCTTACTTATATGATTTATATATAGACACACTTAGGCTGAATTGCTTATTCTTTATGTGCTTTCATGATTATATCTTTCTATGATTATATTGAAGTCTTTTATACATGCATGTTTTGATGATGACATATTATTATGATTATATATTAGATATTTTATTGTTCATATTTTACACATAGTATGTATAATCCATTTATTTTGATATTTTTGATTCATAGGTTCATCCCACACCTCAAAAGGGGGTTGTATGATCCATTTATTTTACTTCTTCAAGATTTTAGTTATAAGGTGATACATCAGATTTAGAGAGTTATAAAACATATTTATTGCTCCCACATTTAGTAGTTTTCACATAGAGTTATAAAATATACTTAATTTTGTCTCCTCAACTAGATACACACTAATAGAACATATAAATTTTAAGATAAGATTTCATAAAGATGGCTTCATAATTCTTATATGTCTAGGTGTAATCATTCCTATTTTTTTTTCTCTCACTAATTTCAAAAATTCATTGATTATCAATTTATATATTGATATGTTTATAAATGTTTTCCTTATGCTTTCAAGTTCCCAGGTTTCATATTCTAGACACATGAACATGGATACTTATTCTAGGATCTTCACATATTTTCAAAGTGGCAGTCAGGATGCTCATACCATTTTCTAATGAATACGTGGTTTATTTTTATTTTATAGGTTGTAGGAGATAGACTCTAAGATAAGGTAATCTCTCTCCCCATTTTTAATTTCAAATCATTATCATTTCTTATATTAACTTCATAAAATCTTATAGGTTCTGGCCATAACATCTTCTTCAAGCTCTCTCAAGTACACTTGTTTGTTTTACTCTTATATGTACACACATGGACACATCAAATGTATCCATTTATAGATTATATTTTATGATTATATAACACCTCAATCTTTTTCACTTGGAAAACTTAGACCTTGGATGTTCTTCTCAACTATTTACCTTTTTTGCTTCTGTAAATCTTGCATGTGCTCTATCTTTGTACCCCTTGGTCCATATCTATTATTCAGAATAGTTTTATGTTGATGACTCAGATCTTCTATCTTGCCCACAATGATTAAAATGTACTTATCTTCCATTTATACAAGTTATGAATAAGTACCTACTTTCTTGCTCCCTCGATAGTAGCATATGGGATAGACAGTAGCATCGATGTTATTATCATGTCCCAATGCAAGTGTCTAGCACCTTAAAGGCATCTAAATTATAAATGAAACATATACTAATGGTTATCCTAAGTGTTTTAATTTTTTTTATTACTTTAAATGTATTAATATAAATATAAGATCAACCCTCATTCATTCCTCACCTAGAAAAGACCAAAGAAACCAAAGGTAACTTATCAAAAGCACTCTATCAAGCATTCAATTGATCAAAGCTTACATATTTCCATACCAGTCATAGGGATTGCACATATATAGGTTTTTCATACTAAATTATAAGTCCAAGAGCCCAATTTTCTAAGTTACAAGTTAGGTCACTATTGTACTTTGCACATATTGTACGATTCACACATAATCTAACATGTAGGAGAGAACTACATACATCTAAGGCCCTCTTCAGAGTATTTGATATGTAGGCAATACCCACTAATAGCAAGGTATTTGGGGAAGCTTGACATCATATGCCCATTAACCCATTTTTCCCCAAGGTCACTATGAAGGTATAAAACTAGGGTTTTACCATTTCACAAGGAGTGATAGTCAATGACCTAAATCTAAATGCACCAAAGTGAAGGCAAAGTAAAACCCAAAAACATCTAGGTGGTCACATCCTTTTCTATTAAATATTCTATATAAGACACTAGTGTCAAACCCAAATAGTAGTGTTAACATAACTATCCATAGAGCCATTAGCATCAGAACTAGAATCTAAGTTTGTACCAAAATCTCCTTTTATCCTATTTTTAGCCTGTTCTATATTCATAAATATAATATCATCATAACAAGCTAAGTACATCACTTCTTTGTCATTTATATATCTAACATAGTTGTACTTTCCATGTTTATACTATCTCAACATAATAAATTCAATGTATGCTTATATCTAAGTTTAACATTCAATTGGCTTGTTATAGATTGGATTATCACCCTTGTGCCATTTCATTTCTATATACCCCTTTAACATATAGATAACCCAATCTAGATCATTTTAGGGTTAAACACCATTATATAGACACTTAATTTTTGTCCAAGGGTATTTTTACATGTTAATTTACATTGATTTAGGGTACTTTTGTCTCTATAAATTATCAATTCAAATTATGATCTTATTGGCACTTGTTTACTATGTTTTGATCCATGTATCCCTCCTTTACTCTTGTTTCTCTTTCTTCTTATTTTTCGATGTCTCTCCCTAGCTTTTGTGGTTTTTTAGCTTTGATCTAGGAGTGTAGTAATACACTCCTAGTTGATCAAGAGTGTATTATTATGTTCATAATAATAATAATAATAATAAGGTCTATGTTTTTAATCTTATGTTTCATTCTTGTTATGGGTTTTGTTGGCCCTTTCCTTTATTTTCCCTAGGGTTTGTTATTTATGTCAACTTTACCACCATGTGTGTGTCAACTTGTGGGTGAATAAGGTTTAAATTTAAATTTTATAGCTTTATATAAACATAAGGCCATTGTGAATATAATACAACATATTTACATGTGAATCGGTATTTTGAAAGTAAGAGTTCCAAGAAAAGGTCAAGCGGGATAAGTAAAATTATCGCATTTTATTCTAAAGGCATCATTTCCTTTGGAGTCTTCACGTTGCATAATTGTCAATTATTCATGTAGTGAAGGATCATATAAGGATCAGGTTTTGCATCACATAAATAATTTTTGAACTAAATAGAGTTTAGGTTTCAAAATTTTCCAAGAATGGGGGTTTGACTAAGAAAGAGCCCCTAATTGACTACCCTTTTTTTAAATATCTACCAAGGTTTTATGAAGTTATTATGTTTCAATAAAAGATAAGTATTAATGAGTGATGCATGATGAATTATGAAAAAATAAGCAAGGTTGTTCTAAGCCAAGGAATGTAGGACCAAAGTCATTAATTTTATTTTAGGAAAATCCATAGTTTTAAGAATGTACCAGTTCGCACCTAGTCTTGTTGAGAGCGTAACATTCCACTCCTACTCAAATTTTCAAAATTATCATTTTATTCCCATTTTTTTAGGTTATATCTAAATTGTTTCTTGGACCTCTTTTTAGCCTCAAATAGTCTAAATATTTTTAAAACTATAGTATTCTTCTTAGAACCCTTTCTTTATAAATTATAATAATTCTATCTTTTTCATTTAATACAATTACGTCTATTTTTACTATTATATTATTGTAATCTACTTAGATTTTAATAACATAATGTTTATGGTTTAATTTAGTGTGTTATTGATGTAAACCCACTTTACCATATTACAAATTTCTATAGGTTTTGTGTGCTTATGATAAAAAAAAGAGACTTTGGATCAAAATAATAATAACATAGGGATCTTTTTAGTACCTTACAATTAATTGATAAATTTTTCATCGCTTACTTACAAGACTAGGTCCATGATAACTCAACATAGTCTTGTTTATTTTTCTATAGTTATGGGACTTGATAATACTATTTTTATTATTTAATTTTTTTTGGAAAGTTAAAGCAAAACTAATGCACTAATTTTTTTATTAAATTAGAGCTAAATAATTTTCCAAACATGGATCAAGTGAAACTAATAGATCTAATAATATATAAACTAAAGCAAATTTAATATAAAGAAATAAGAAGATTGTGTTTTTAAAGGTTTCAGACCACAATGTGTACCACAATTAATAGAATTTTATATAAATAATAGTTATAGGACGTAATATTTTAAAATTCATATGTTTAAATGAATATAGTTTTATTGAATTTCATAAAGAGGTGGGAAAATCATTTAAAATGTAACATGATCTCCCCATTTTTTATATGTTGAAATAATTATAGTGTCATTTCCTTTTATAAAGAGGTGATCAAATCCATTAAGCCATAATATGACCTCCTTATATTTTATGGATTATTACAATTAGTGTAAGGCCAAAATAATTTAAAGTATAAAAGTGATTTCAAATATTTTTACTAAAATAGAACATTAATTTTTATATCTTTGACCCAAAAATTTTAGTATGAGAATGAAAAATTGAAAATACTAATTACTATATAATTAAAAAATGCTTTTAACTTTAATCATTCATCTTAAGTTATATTTCAAAATGTAAAAGAGATTGTTATGAACAACAATGCAAAATGTCATGAAACTTTCCCAATCTTAAATAGGTCCACTCAAAATGGATTCCATTTTAAACTATATATCAGAATCTCCTTAAATAGTTATATCCTATAGATAACTTCCTATGTAAAAATAGATTGTTATGAACAACAATGTAAAATGTCATGAAACTTTCCCAACCATAAATAGGTCCACTCAAAATGGATTCCATTTTAAAATATATATCATAATCTCCTTAAATGGATATAGACTATAGATAACTTCTCATGTAATATAAAAAAGACCTTTATATACCAAAAATTGTTTATACACATACACACACATTTATTATCTTATGTGCACTACGTAACATTTTTATATAATCCATAAAATTACTAATTTATTTCAATTTTAGTAATAATTTAGGGTGTTTCTTGTGATGATAAAATAAGTTCAAACTATGTTAGATATGTCACGTAAGATTATAATTATATCATATGTCTAACAAAGAAATGCAACACAAGTGGAGACTTGGTTAAGTTGATAGAATATCCTTATTTACTTTTAAAAAATACCATCAATTTTTAAATAATCCACTTAAAAATTATGGTATCAACCTCCTCTAGCTATTTCCATCATATATTGAATGTGTGTGTGTGACCAACTTAAAAAAATCTAAATAAAAAAATCTATAATCATATGTTGAGTACATAATAACCAACTTGAATTTATCTAAAGACAAAAATTCTATAAGCATATACTCTTAAGAATAGGGATAAATCTACATCAAGTTGTATATTTTTTCCTCCTTTTAATAATAAAATACTAATAAACTAAGTCAAAATTTAAGTAGAGTATAATTTTTTTCTCCTTTAAATAATAAAATGTTAATTAATTCAAAATATGTGTATATTATTTCCATTCCATATATAAAATCTAAATTCCAATTATAATCCAACTGGTTCCATGTAACCCAACAAATGAAACCCTCACAATAAAAAACTACATGATAGTTGATGATTTCTATGTGTACCTTATTGATCATTCATCCTATTTTAATCATTATATGTATCAAATATTCCATTAAAAATAATTATGAGATACCCAACTAATATTATACCCAAGACATAAAAGACACATCTATTGTCAATAAACTTTACACAAGGTCTAATTGTAATACTAACTTGTCACAAATACAAGGGCTATTTTATCATAGATGCTTATGAATATCATATATGTTTGGTCATTTTGAGATATTTTTTATCTTCACCAATTTCTATCCAAATATTATACTACCACAATACTCTACGCCTAGAGGATTGATTCTTTTATTTACCTTGGTTCTTCTTTAATTAATTGTAAGGATGTTACATTCATGAAAAGATTGCATCTCTAAACTTGGGGAGGAAAAAATATATATTATATGAGATCAAATTAAATATTTTATATGTATTTAATTTGTCTTCTTGGTGTTCCTTATTTGTGGTCTCGTGTCATTTTGGTTTCTTTCATGTGCATTGGTTTTTGTGCTAGTTCATTTTATTGTTTGTTTTGTGTGTTATGTCCCCCCTTTGGTATATTTAATTACCCACTTTATAGGTCATTGTGGAATTTTCAAAAAATAAACAAGATAGTATGAAAACCTCACCTTAAAACCTTATTCTAAGTTTGCATGGATGAAAACATTATAGCATCGAAAGAGGTGATTGAAATCAATACTAGTGATAAGAGAAAAAATAATGAAAATGGAAAGCTAGGAATTATTACTTAAGATAAAAAATATTGAAAGTATAAATAAATAAAAAGGAATAAATAAATCATATAAATCATCTCTTCATAAATAAATTATTTTTATTATTCCCATTGTCATTGAATTCATCATTGGAGGGCATGACATAAGAGCATGGAAAAATAGTAAGGAGACTGTGAGCATGGAAAATATGGTAATCCCCCTACACTTTCCTCTAATTTAACCCATATTCATAATTTTCCATGAAATATTACATTAAACTTGAAGAAACAAGGTTAAACCAATGTTTGTATACTTGTAGGTTGTTTAAATAGAAATGCACTCTTTTTTAGAATATTTTTTGATGATTGGGTGGCCTTTGTATGGGGGAAAAATTAGGATGTGTGTTAATTTATTTAGTATAATGAATCCAATGGTTTTTTTATTCTATTTATGAAATCAAACATGCAAATATGGGATATCTTTTGCCTATTTTAGAAACTAGGAATGTTTGTGTGTAGGGCACTTCCTTGAAACCCTAATTTAGAACTACATAAGCTTATCTTGCAGAACATACCTAGATGGGTTAAACTAAATATTCCCCTTTGCAAATTTGGTTGGTTTTCCCCAAAATCCTCAAATCTATTGGTAATATTTTTTAATTTGAATAAATTATGGCTATTCTAACCCACATGAATGTTAGGTTTTCTATTATGTTAAACAAATTACCTTCTTTCTAGAAACTTTAATGATAAAACTGATAAATAAAGATTTTACTTGCTCCATTTTTGGCCTAGGGGGTTTAATGTTTTTTTCATTATAAACAAGATGGGAACCTTAAAAAATATATTTCTTCTAATTCATTTCAATTCTCAAGTTGTCCCTGCCCATGAATTTTCTTTGATTACCACCCCCCACCCCCTATAAGGATTTCATTGAAAACTCTATTCCCATAGACACTTGAAAGACATTTACCATTCCTCCTCTAAGGGTTTTTTAGTCTAAAAATCCTTCTTTTAGAATTTATAAGACTCTACTAAGAATGAAACATCATTCCCATTAGAGTTGAGATGGAAATTTCGCTCACTATATCTTTAATATTTTCAAGGGACTAAGATATTATTTATGCCAATAAGTTGGGTTAGACTTTATTAAATAGTGATGTGAATATGGATGCTTCTAGTTCTACACTTGATATGATGGGTGATAGTAATATGGATCTATTTATGTATACACCTAGTGTTACTCTGAGAACTGATGAGGGGCATCCCCACCTAATTAATTTAGGTTTTCCCCTACCTTACAAAGAGATAGATAATGTGGATATTATTTTTGGAATTGACAATCAACTCTAACATCAAATTGTTAAAATTAAACTAAAATTGAAAATATTGAAAAAAGATAAAGGGTTTGAGTCTCAGCAAGAGAATGTTATATCATATGAGGAGGTTAGGAAGAGGAATACTACATTAAATAATGTTATAGAGAGTAGGGGAAAAAACATAAATATGATAAAACACCCGCGTGCTTTGAAATATTATATCATAACTAGAATAAGTGAGGAAACAAGCATCCTTTTCCACCCATATTTTAAATTAATATAGTTATAATATTATAGGACTAGAATCCCATGATATAAGGGAAACTTTCAAAAGGTTTGGCAGAGTTAGAGAAGGATTGGATGATTTAGTAATGTAAGTGTTCTATCAAATTTGGTAATTTAAACAAGTGTTAAGCCAATAATGATAAACTACTAAGTGAAATCAAAATGTATAAAATATGAAATAAATACCCAATATTGATATAGAACTTACTATTTATATAAAAATATTAAAATGAGAAAGTATTAAATATAAACAGCTTAACTATCACTTAGATCTAATAGACTACAATAGAGACTATATGATCAACTATGGGACCATGTGATGGTGTGTGAATAAGGAATAGGGATCCATTTCATTCTAGGACAATTTCATGTTATTCAAATAAGATTAGCTTTTTTAGTGTCTAGTAGGGTATTTTTCCTCTATGTATATTTATATAAGTGTGCCTTCACTTTCAGGTCCTATGTGTGATTAGGGTTGCTTGATTCACTATAAAAGTTGATGAATATCTTCTTATTCACTTAGATACCTAGCTCAATAGACAATGAGTAAAAAATGTCATGAATGTGGAAAAATGGATTAGTGGATAAATTTATGCTTGACCTAAACATCCCTATGTTGAGTGCTACCTACATACCAATACTTCTAAGAGATATCAAACTACATCTAGTTATCCCATGCTACAGTGGTGTGTGTAAAATATTGGTGTAATGTTATATGTTGGTGCAATCCTAGTATAATTATATGCTTAAAAATGGCATGTGACCTTGGAGGTGTATTCATACTTAGTTTAGGGATATTTGGGTTGTGTGGAATTTAAATTGGAAAGAATAGGTGATTTCCTCTCAATGTGCAGTTAGAATAAATCATGTGTTTGTAATATAGAGTCCTCTTTCCAACTAGTGAATAAATAAATCAAAAAATATATATTTAGTGGTATTTTTCTAAATTATTCAAATGGTACTTATGAAATGTGTGGGACAATCTATTAGGTGAATTATAATTTGATAAATTAGTCATTGTTTGGTGGGAGGACAAAACTAGTGGCTTTAAACACTACTGGTGAGTGGTATTGTCCTAAAGGTGTGATCTTATTTGAGAAGTAAGGACATATAAATTAGAAGTGTGAATTAGCTAATGGATGAGCTTAGGATGTTTGTAATGAGGAATAGTAATATCAAATATTGTAATTTATTAAGGATAAGGATTATACACATAGAAGTAGATGAATAATGGTTTAGAACTATGGAATTTATCATGAGATAAATGCATATAAAAGGATGGTCACAATTGCATTATTTTAGCATTAAGTTTTAATTTTAATGACTACATTTTTCCCATTTTATTATAATAATACATCAAAGCAAAAATACTAGATTAAGAGTAAGATATTTATACATAAAACTTAATTATGTTAAGTAGGCTTGGATGTATGCTCATCTTACGATCAATGTTGTATTGATTATATTGTACATGCTTTAAAGTATTGTGATGCACTTCTACATATTTAGTTTGTGCATTAATATCTAAAGTTTATGATATACCCTTTGTTCTTATCCATATTATGTGCCTTATCAAAATAAATATGAGTATGTTTAACTTGAGTACAACTTAGTCTATCACTTTTTCTAAGGGATGTAGAGATAAATTTCCTAGATTACATAAAATATGAATATAAATTTGGAATATTATTATTGACAAATAATTTACCGAATCTAAAAAAACATAATACACTAATTGGAAACAATAAAAATGAGGAAATAAACCCTAACAACATCTATGGTTAGGGTTTGAAATATTCAATCAATATATGGGTTCACCAATAAGTTTTATCAAAATTATAGATTTAAACAAGTGTTAATCTAATTATGGCAAACTATGACTAAAATTAGAATGTATAAAATATGTAGTAAATACACAAGATTGATTTAGAACTTATGATTTATATAAAAAATATCAAATGATAAAATACTAAAGACAAATAACTTATCTAGCACTCATATCTCATAGATTACAATAAAGGATATGTGATCGACTATGGGACTATGTGATGGTGTTGTGAATCAGGAATAAGGCTCTATTTGATTCTAGGATAAGGTCTTGTTATTTAGATAAGTTCAACCTATAGTGTCATATTTAGAATGCATCAGCATTTAGAAGTATTTTTTCCCTCTGTATAAATTTAGATCAATGTGTCTTACATGTAGATCATTGTATGTGATTAGGGTTTCTCTATTCATAGTGGAAGGCATTGCATATCTTCTTCTTCACTTTGAACCATAGGTCAATATATAATGAATAATAAATGTCATGAATGGAAAAAAAGAGGCTAGTAGTTGAAGTTTATCTTGACCTCAAGACCTATTGTGTTGAGTGATACCTATATATAAATACTCTGAAGAGGGATCAAAATCCATGCATTTGTCTCATGATATGGTAGTGTGTGAACAATATTAGTGTAATGTTATATGTTGGTGTAATCCTAGTGTAATTATGTGCTTTAACATTGATTTTTGATATTGAAGGTGTATTAAAATTTATTTTATGGATACTTGGGATATGTGGACTTAGAATTGGGAAGAATAGGTATTTTCTTCTCAATGTGTAGTTAGAATAAATCTGGTGTGTGTAATATACAAGCCTCTTGCCAACTAGTGAAAAAATGAATCAAAAATATGCTTATATAGTGGTCTTTTTGGAAATTCCCCAAATGAGACTTGTGAAACATGTGGATGACCCATTAGGTGAATTTTAATTTTATCAGTAGTTATTATTTAGTAGGAGGATGAAAACTAGTAGCTTCAAATACCACCAACAAGTGAGATTATCTTGAAGGAGAGGCCTTGTCTAATAAGTAAAGACAACTAAGCTAGAAGTGTGAATTAGTAAATGGATGAGCTTAGGGTATTTTGAATGACAAATAGGAGTATCAAGTATCATAATTTATTAAGGATAAGGATCATTTACATAGAAGCAGAGGAATAATGGTTTAGAACTATGGAATTGAGCTTGAGATAAGTGTGTATACAAGGATAGTCACAAGTGCATTATTTTATCATTAAATGTTAATTTCCTTGACTATATCAGTATTTTAAAGTGTTAGGATATTGTTTGGAGCATGTTCTTAAGTTTATTTATCTTGAAGCTTCTTCCTTCACCACCAATCATGATAATGGTAGGGGAGGTGTTTGAAGCAAAATCACTAAGCAGGGGGGTGAATCAGTGTCTTAAAAATTTTATTTCAATTCCTTATTAGCATGCATGAACCATCACATCAACATATAGATCAATCAATGTATAAGTAATCAATTATACAAGCATGAGACAAGATTACACAAGAAAACACATCATATATGTGGGAAACCCTCGAAGGAAATAAAACCCACTGATCCATGAAAATTGAATATAGTCCTTTAAGTCAAAATATCATAATTTAGTTAATCACCAACTCCACATGGAGTACCAAGCCCAACTAGCTAAGTACCAACCTAGCTAGGCTTTAGCAAACACCAACTTGCAAGGAGACACCAAACCCTTAGATTACTCAACACTTATTCATCCACCTGATTAATTTTATCACCTTCAAGACACCTTGTTTTTCAACCAAATAATTATGACCACCTCTTCATCTCTTCACACTCTTATCCCTCTCAAACTGCCTTCTAGGCCTCTTTGCTCAATTAGGTCTCTTCAAGAAAAATTAGGTTATATTACCTTGATTTTCATATGCAGACACACTTTCATATCTTCATATTAGATCTTATACACTCCTATGATGGTCCAAAATACCTCCTTTTTCTCAATATGTGATATATCATTCGCATGCTTCTATTCATATACATAGGCCTAAAATTGCCTAGTATTTATACAAGCCTCTTGCTCATATCCCTCTTGGTTGGACATGTACACTTACACACTTTTATTACCCTTTGAATAGGTCTTATATCAAATTTCATACATTAATAAATCATTATAATAGGTCATCCACAATTTTAAAGACCAAAATCTCTTTTAGGCCTTAACGAGACCTAATTCAATTAGGCCTTCATTAGCACACATTACCCTTTGATCTCTTTGAAACACTTTAAAAATCACACACAAAATTAAAAATTAATATTCTAATCAAATATACCCTTAATAATATCATCTTAGGTCTATGACACTTTTTAGAGCTCCAACCACCACTTGAAGCACACCTTTTGTATTGTTCATAATAAGGCCTTCTCATACATAGAAAGTCTATCTTGAACTACTGAAGATTAAAAAAAATATATCTAAAAAACTAAGGAAATAAATCACATATACAAAAAATAAATTACCTTAGGTTCATTACCATATCTTTATACTTCATAACTTAGGGCAAAAAGACTCAAATACTTCTTTGTAAATAGGCCACTCACAACTGCCAGAATACTTCAAAACTCAGTCATGAACAACTTGATCTTCAAAAATTGAAAGAAAACTTACCATGAATAATAATAATACTTTAAAAATATCCTTTTACATCTCTAAATAACTCTAAAATACAATAATCATAAGGTATAATGTCAAATATTGGTCTTACAGACCAATCTTTTGATCTCACTACACACAATCAACCTAGAACAAGATGAGCCATTTTAGCTTCAACATTTCAACCACTTTAAATAATTATCAAACCTTATAAAAAGCATGGATATTACATATAATTCCCAATAAAAAACATCATGTGCATTATATACTACAACTCAAGGCATAGAGTCTCAAACTCATCACTACAATTTGCTTACCCAAAACTGTTAATTTACCTTAAAGCACAGTCATGGTGACAATGACCTTCAACACCTATATGACAACTTTAAGATACTTATTATGAATTTATATGATCTTATGAGATAATTATATCATTCTCATATATAAATATAATATATTCAAATGAAAACTATTGGTATTTTAGACCAATCTCATGACCTTAATGTACATAGACCTCACTGAGCTAGACAAGCCATTTTGGCTTCATCATTTTCACCATTGTATCTAACTTTAAATATTTATACCAAGAATTAATAGGAAATACCAGTCCCAAAAAACATCTCCATACACTTGGTTTTATCACCCTATCATGATAACCCAGTCCTAATCATCTTCTCATTGTTGCCGAAGTTTCTCACTGTTTGCACCATTAGGCCTATTAACGACTGGCTAATTTGGATGACCAGTTTATAAAAATTTAGAAATAGAACAAATATAAAAAATACAAATTAAATAAACTATGGGTATCAATATTAAACCTTAATTAATTTATAAACTTTGACTTGGTCAACTCTGACTACTACAGTAAATCTTCAAGAAATGTGCACTTTTATGTAGGATCTACTCACACACTTGATAACTCAATCACACATAGAGGTTCTTAGAAGATTTGAATACAACCTTAAATAGTTTTTATATTTATTTTATACTATTCTATGCTTTTTTTAACAATATATTTCACATTGGGTCCTTGTTAGGGTTTTAGAGAGGTTTAACATAGGTTTTGGTGTTAACAATTGTTCATAAAATATTACCCATTAAATACAAAAACAATGCCTATATTTATTATATAGGAACATTCCCCATCTCTCCTTAATATTTCAAGTTCCCATGAAAATTTTACATGTGCAAATGAACACCTAAAAGTCCTTCTCAAGTTTGCATGCCTTCATTTTGTGTACTCGAGAGACCTTAAAACCACTTTTCATGCCTTTTCTTACAAACCATAACCTAAAAAAAATTTAACATGCTTTAAAAAACATAAAATACATTTTTTAATTCTCACATATGCAAAATTATCTTTAAAACTGATCATGACCCCTCATTAGGCCACACTCTCTCTTTTCTCTCTAGACCTTAACCTCCAAATCACATTAGACCTTGAAACTGACCTTCATACCTCTTTCCATGTTATCTCCACCTCACTCACATTATTAATCAACATATCTTATTATTAAATATTTCCATACATCTTCAATATTATTTGAAAATAGATCATGATTCCTCACTAGGCTAAGTAGGGTCTAGAAGTGGTATAATAGCAAACTTGATATATAGGTCCTACCCCTATAGGCTCACCCTAAGACTCTTATAAGTGTTCCAATGCTTCAAATACATTCTAAATCAACATAACATAATCACTCATGATTTTATTCACTCATTTCACCAAGCCATCATACTCATACCTTCTCATAAGGTCTCTTCATGTTATGACTAGTGCCATGACTAAGCTTCTTAAGTACTTGAAACATAAAAATTGACCTTGAAACACTTCTAAATGTATATAAACTTCACTTACATGATCATAAAATTCTAAATAACCTATCACAATCTTTTTATTAATAATTCACCAAACTTTACTATACACACCTTCTCATAGGATCTAGACTAGGCTTCTTAAGACATCTTGTACTCAAGAATTAGTACTCAAACATGTTTACCTCAATGCTATCAAAAAATAACTCTCATTAGATATAATTCTCACACCAATAAAATAATATTTACATAAACCAATAGAATAATCATTAGGTTACCTTCAAATTATCTCTCAATAGAAGAGACATTTTAGGTTGCCTTTAAATTCTCTCTTGTCACATTGCTTCCTTGTCACATCAAGCACACAATATCATACCTAAAATACCACTCATATGCATCTTCACCAAATGCATCTTGACATCAATAACAACACTTCTCAACAAACTCCCCCTTTGTCATTGATAACAAACAAACTAAAACCTAATCATTCTCATCTCATCTTCATTCTAGTCTTTCTCCCTCTTTGACATTAATGATAAATGGTCATACACACTACAACTTCTGGAACAACTCATTCTCCTTATTTGAAAACTACTCTAAAAAACTCTTATATACTTGTCAACATCTATACTTGGAGCTTATGAACAACATGAATATCTCCCCCTCAAACCAAGCATCCACCATGCTTCTCCTAATTGAAGAGTGTCTCCATGAAGCCTAATGGAGTCACCCTTTTCTATAGGGAACTAAAACAACACAAACATAGGATATTCCTAGATATCAATGCTCTCACAAGATTTAATATCCTTCAGAATATTTTTAGGCTTGATTAGTCTCTTTGACATGACCTCTTCATCATCCATGTGGTCAATAATATGATCTGATAATGAACATTCTTGACTTGATTTCTCATCTAAAGTATGCTCTACCATATCAAATAGTCCACTTGGGCTTGTATATTGATCATGACTCACTATTATTGTCTCTAGTTTCCACACATTCAATTTCCTTCTCTTTTGCAATCTAGGGGCTTCAATCCTCTTATTTTGACTTGATGGCCTTCTACCTCTATTAAGATAGAATATTACAATATGTCCCACATTATGATAATTATAGAAAACAACCTCATTCATACCTCTCGACTAATTATTCCTTTAATAATCCCATGCATATTTATTTTTAGAGGGTCTTCTACACTCTCTTTATCTATGACTAAACTGATTGCATGCAAAATAGTAACTATTAAATGAACTAGCATAACTCATAGAATTAGGCTATCTAATTTGTCTCTTTATGTTGACCTTATTATCTTCATTATCCTTCTCCTTGACTTGATTTTCCTCCTTTCGGTCTTCTTTGAAACCAAAACCTTTCTTATCACTTGCAGACTTCTGACTACTCAAGATGTTGTTTAGATCATCAGTACTCTTTTCAAACTTCACAAAGGCCTTCAACTTGGTATATGTTTGATCTAAGTTAGATTTCAAAGATTCCATGTTAGTTTCATACCTAGTGCATTATTCCTCTTTAAATTTTAAGATAATAGTGACTATATCCATCTGTGCTTCAATTTTATTGATAATCTCATCATACTCCTTGGATGTGTTACTTAGTATCTCCTCCAACAAACCAATTTTCTATTCATAGTCATTGACTAATGATCTTAGTTTTTTATTCTTTCTTCTATAAAACTTTAACTCCTCTATATCAATCACCAACTCTACCTCAAGGTTCACTTCAACCTCTTCTTCATTTGATTCTTCATCATCCATAAGGTCTTTCCCTTTTGAGCAACCCTCATTCTCTATTTCTATATCTATGAATAAGGTTTCATTATTATCATGTTCATGTTCATTTCTATCATCACTCTTAAATGTGATTATGTCACTTACATTAGATGATTACATATCCTCTTTGGTATATAAACTTCTCTTATTCTTGAATGAACCTTTCCTACCTTCATACTTTATGAAATCTTTCTTATTTTTGTCAGGCTTAGAGACCTTCTTATCATCTCCATGATGTTCATCATGTTCCTAATCATGCTTAGCCTTATCCTTGTTAAGACACTTAGATGCAAAGAGACCAATCTTATCATAGTTAAAACATTTGAAAGGCATCTTACCCTTATACTTACCAAATCCAAAGCTCAGTTTCCTAGCAAACATGATTATTAGTTCATCATCATTCATTTTTAAACTTTCAAACTGTCTCAATGGGTCTATAACTTGGCCATCTTCACCTTGGTTTATCCTTTATATATAATCTTCAATCTATCTCCTATCACCTTGGCTAATTCATAGTGCATCACCTTCACAAATTTTGCCTCTAATAAGCCACATAGAATGGCATTCATTACCTTGAAATTAGTCTCATCTTCCTTCTTTGTAGCATCAGTTAGTGGTGTAGGAGGTGGAGTGTATCCATCCAAAAATAATTGCCATATGCCATGGCCCATTGACATTATATATGTCCTCATTATGATTCTCTAAAAATAATAATTAGTCCTATTGAATAATGGAGCCTTACTAGTAGAGAAACCACCTTGAGCTTGCTGACTATCCGTCCTTACTTTTAGGATCTCTAATTAAAAGGACCTACTCCAATAAAAAATATTGGAATAAAAATAACTGAGAGGGGGGGTGTATCTATGTCTTAAAAACTTTCTTTCAATTCTTTCTTAGCATACATGAACCATCACATCAACATATAGATCAAGCAATGCATAAGTAATCAACTATACAAGCATGAGACAAGATTACATAAGACAACACATTATATATGTGGGAAACCCTCTAGGGTAATAAAACCCACTAATCCCTAAAAATTAAATATATTCCTATAAGTCAAAATATCATAAATTAGTTAAACACCAACTCCACATGGAGCACCAACCCCAACTAGTTAAACACCAACCCAGCTAGGCTCTAACAAGACTAACTTACAAGGAGGCACCAACCCCTATATGAATTAGAACCAACTCAGACACATAATTGATTTGATAACCTTTAGGACACATTTTTTCTTAGCTAGCTTATGATGACCACCTCTTTATCTCTTCACACTCTTATCCCTCTCAAACTGCCTTCAAGGACTTTTCGCTCAATTAGGTCTCTTCAAGACAAATTAGGTCATATGACCTTGATATTCATATTTAAACACAATTTTATGTATTCATCTCATATCCTTTATACTCCTATAATGGTCTATAATATCTCCTTATTCTCAATAATGTGTTATATCATTCGCATAATTTTATTCATGCACATAGGCCTAAAACTACCTTGTATTTATATAAGCTACTTGCTCATATCCCTCTATTTCACCAATACACACTTTCACACTTATATTACCCTTTAAATAGGTCTTATAAATTGTTTCATACATTAATCAATCATTACAATAGGTCATCCATATCTTGAAATACCAAAACCTCTTTCAGGCCTTAAGGAGACCTAATTCAATTAGGCCTTCATTAGCATAGTTACCCTTTGATATCCTTGGACCACTTTAAAACTAAACATAAAATAGGAAAACTTAATATTCCACTCAAATAAACCCCTACTAATCTCATCTTAGGTCCATGATAATTTTTATCTCCAACCACCACTTGAAGCACACCATTTGTATTGTTCACAATTAGGCCTTCTCATACACAAAAAGTCTATCTTATTTAACTAAAGATTAAACACAAATTATCTTAATAAAAATATAAATAAATTTAATATACATAAAATAAATTATCTCAAGGTCATCTCCATACATTTTATACTTCACAACTCAAGGCAAAAAGACTCAAATACTTCTCTGCAAATAGCCCACTCAGAACTACAAGAATACTCCAAAAATTAGTCATGAACAACTTGACATTAAACACCTAAAAGAACACTTTACATGAATATTTATACTTTTAAAATATCATTTTAAATCTATATACCACTCTCAAATACAAAAATCACAAGTCTAATATCAAATATTAGTCTTGCAGACCAATCTTTTGATCTCACTACACACAGTCAACCTAGAACCAGACAAGCCATTTTGGCTTCAACATTTCAACCACTTTATATAATTATAAAACCTTATAAAAATAATGGATAGAAAATAAAAAACATCATGAATATTATATACTTCAACTCAGGGCATAGAGTCCCAAACTCATCACTGCAGCTTGCTTACTCAAAACTGCCAATTTACCTTAAAGCATAGTCATGGTGGCAATGACCTTCAACACCTATATGACCATTTTCAAAGACTTATTATTAATTTATATGATCTTATGATATATTTATATCATTATTATATATAAATATAATATATTCAAATGACAACTATTGGTCTTGCAAACTAATCTTATAACCTTATTGTATATAGACCTCACTGAGCTAGATAAGCCATTTTGGCTTCATCATTTTCACCATTGTACCTAAATTTAAATATTTATACCAAGAATTAATAGTACATACCATTCTCAAACAACATATTCATGCACTTTATCTATGCGGAAGGCGGAAGGCAGAAGGCGCATGGTTTCAAAATTTGAATCACGCGCTGGGGCATGCTGGGCACGCTGGGAGTGCTGGGCGGGGAGGGTGTGCTGGAAGCATTCCCAGAATGTGCAGGGAGGTAGATAGAAGGTGCCCTCCTAGAAGGGGGAAAAGAAGGATGGAAGGTAAATGTAAAATTGTTGGTGGAGAACCAAGAAGGAGGTAATAACTCTGGAGGGACAGTAGGAGAGGTAGAAATAAATGAAGAGACTAAATTTTATAGTGATAAAAAGACTGGAATACCTACTAGTACTACCCAACAGGATTACTCTCTTGTTGTGGTGGGGCAGAAGACTGAAAAGGAGAAAGAGAATGTGCATTTAAACAAGGAAAATTTCTCAAAAGAGCTGAAGGCAAAGTACTCTGAACAAAAGAAGTGGTCCTCTCTGTTTGGCAAGAAACCCAATGGAAAACTTCTCTTCTCGCCGGTTATTACAAAATCTTGCTGGGAGAAAGGTGAGTTTCAAGTTTTTATCCCAGATCCTTTAATAGATTTTTCTGTGTCTTCTTTGGAATTCACCCTAGTGGGTAAATTTTTAGGGGCAAGACCAGATATAGAATCCCTTACTAAAATGGTTAAAAGGAAATGGGTCATTCGAGGAGAGGTTGAAATGGCTCCAATGTTGAATGGTTTTTTCTTGTTTAATTTCAACTGTAAAGAGGACATGAATATGGTTCTGTGTGGAGGGCTATGGTCTTTTGGCAAATGTTCTTTAACTATTAAAAAATGGGAGCCTAACATGGATCTTTCAGATTCTTTCTTCTTAAACACTCCCATTTGGATAAGACTTCCTGGCCTCCCTCTAGAGTTTTGGCACGAAGACATTTTTAAAGGCATAGCCAGCTCTTTTGGTGAACTAGTGGCTTTGGATAATGCAATGGCTACTAGATCCAAACTTCAACATGCCAGACTTTATGTTAAAGTAGCAGATTTGAATAATCTCCCAGAAAAAGTGGATTTAATTTCTAAGCATGGCAAAAAAACTCAAAGGTTTGTTTTTGAAGATCTACCCAATACTTGCTATGTTTGTAAAAAATAGGGGCATTGGGCCAGAAACTGTCCTTACAAAAGAAAAAATTATTCAAGCAGTGGAAAAAGACCAAGGTTCAGCACAAGAAGGTATGGATACCCAAATAAAATAATCTACAAGAACTAAAGAACAATGAAGATAATAAAGTCCTACATGCTGAGGAGGAGAAAGAGATTTCTAGTGAAGATCCCAAAGTTCCACAATCAGAGGCGGATGAAGAGTTTGTTGATGAGATTGAAAATTCTGAGCAAGAAGGATATGGGCTGCAATTAGAAACCACAATTCCTAAACAAAGAAGTGTTGATTTGATAGATTTATCAAAACAAATTGTGGGCTGTCAAAAGATGGAAGACCAATGGGGAGATGTAGAAGACAAAACTGAGTGGGAGAAAGGAAACTTCATGGATGGAATTGAAAATAAATTAGAGAAAGGAGATCCTCTTGATTCTCAGTCCAGGGAGATTCAGGCTGAGAATGCTTCCCCTCTGAAGGAGCTAAACGTAAATGATAATGGAGAAAACATAAAGCACTTCCTAAACCAAAGAAAAGTGCTGATAAAAAAGACCATTACAAAGGGCGTTGAAACAAGAAGCAGCAAAAAAGACCAGAAAATGAAGGTGAAATAGCTGGCTTCTACAATGGATAAATCTGGAAAAGGAAACAGACAGTTTTTAAAAGTGAAACCGGATGTTGGCTCTCTAGACAGACCGGAAAGAAGATCCGCAAAGAAAAATAGAGAGCTAGAAAGTAAGCCGAATATTACTGAAGGTAGGCAGGCAACTATTCTGGACTTTACCCCTAAAAAATAGTTAGAAAATCTTTATTTGGATTTTTAGGGGGCGGAATATAAAATGGATAATGATGCTGCCCCTGTTTTTCCCTGTTTTTGCTGCTAGTTTTTAGTAGGCTTAAGGATTGTTGATCTTGGTGCTTGTAATTGCTCTATCTTTTTTATCCTATCATAGGGTTTTGGGGCCCCTTCAAAACCTATTTTTAACTCAATCTAAAACATATTCATGCACCTTTTTTCATCACTCTATCATGATAACCCATTCCTAATCATCTTCTCATTATTGTCTAGGTTTCTCATTGTTTGTACCATTAGGCCTATTAGCGACAGGATAATTTGGATAATAGGTTTATCACACTTGATAAATATAACCAATAAAAAAAATACAAATGACATGAACTATTATTCTCAATATTCAACCTTCATCAATTTTAACTCTAACTGTTATAGCAAATCTCCAAGAAATGTGCACTTTTCTATAGGATCTACTCACACACCTGATAACTCAATCACACTTGGAGGTGATTCAAAGAGTTTAATATAACCTCAAATATTTTTTATATTCATTTGAGACTATTTTTTTCTATTTTAGACAATATATTTCGCATCAGGTCCTTGTAAGGGTCTTAGAGAAGTTTAACACATGTTTTGGTGTTAACAATTATTCATAAAGGATTTCCCCTTAAATCCAAAACCAATGCCTATAGTTATTATATAGGACCATTCCCCATATTTCATTAATAACTTAAGTTCCCATGTAGAGGTTACACATGCAATAAACACCTGCAAGTCCTTCTCAAGTTTGCATACCTTCATTATGTGTACTAGAGAGACCTTAAAACCACTTTTCATGCCTTTTCTTGAAAACTATGACCTCAGACTTTGTTAACATGCTTTAAAAAACATAAAATACCTATTTTCATTCTCACATATTCAAACTTGTCTTTAAAACTTATCATGACCCCTCATTAGGCCACACTCTCTCTCTCTTCGCTCTCTAGACCTTGACCTGCAAATCACATTAGACCTTGTAACTGACCTTCATTCCTCTTTCCATGTTCTCTCCACCTCACTCACATTATAAATCAACCTCTCTTATGCTTAAATATTTCCATTATTCTTCCATATTCCTTGATAATATATCATGATGCCTCATTAGGCCAGGTAGGGTTTAGAAGTGGTCTAGTTGTAGACTTGATTTGTAGGTCCTACCCCCGTAGGCTCACCCTAAGACTCTTATGAGTGATAAAATGCTTCACATAAATTATCAATCAGCTTCATATAATCACTCATGATTTTTTGCACTCATTTCACCAAGCCATCATACTCATACCTTCTCACAAGGTTTCTTCATACTATTACTAGTGCCATGATTAGGCTTCTTAAGTACTTGAAACATGAGAACTAACCTTGAAACACTTCTAAAAATATCTAAACTTCACTTAAATGATCATACAATTCCAAAAAATCTATCATAGGCTTGTGCTTACTTAATTCACCAGACTTTACTATGCACACCTTCTCACAAGGTCCAGACTAGGCTTCTCAAGATACCTTGTACTCAAGAACTAGTACTAAAACATGTTTACCTCAATGCTATAAAAAAATAACACTCATCAAACATAATTGTCACACCACTAAAACAATCTTTACATCAACCAAAATAAGAATCATTAGGTTTCCATAAAATTATCTCTCAACAAAAGAGACATTTTAGGTTGACTTAAAATTCTCTCTTATCACATGGCTTCTTTGTCACATCAACACACAAGCTCATATGTCAAAGACCACTCACTATGTATATTCACCAAATGCATATTGACATCAATGACATCAACCTTTGGATCAATGATAACACTTATCAATAGGAGGTACTACCAGTTTTTCATGAGTAGACTCAATGTGTGGCTGATTTTGGGTTATTTCAATCTAATAGAGTCATTTGGGTAGTAATGAAATTCCAAAATTTTTGATATCTACTCTTTTTATGCCCCTAGTGACTATAAGGATATATGTGATCTTTGATATTATATGTCTTACTAACCTCCAAGACATCCTTGGATTTTTTAAGATAACTTTAATATGACTAAGGAAAAGGAGGATAAGCTAGGGGACACCTCTTTGATTGGAAAGGTAATGATTATTTTTTTGGGCTCAAATTGAAAAGGGTTCTCAATTTAGTTGACCTTTTGATTAATAGAAGGAAAGTAGAGTTTTTTGGTACACCTAGTATAATAATCAGTAAGCATAAACAAAGTTTATGCAAGGCTTTATGGATTCTTGGCTAATATAGATCGCTTACTTATCTCCCCTATTGAGAAAGGAAATATTTTTAAATTCATGCCATAAATCATTCAAACCAACACCTGATTGAAATGATTTACCAACTAGCTTCTTTACCTTGGATCATCTATAAGTAATGTAAGAGGATTTATAAGTTAAATAAATATAATTTGGAGGACCAAGACTACATGGTTGGGTTGAAAACCACTTGAGATATTGCTAAGAAATTATCCAAACTCTCCTATACCACTAGTACCTATAATTAATGTGTTATGTATTGTCATAACTTCATGAGGTTTATGGTAAATTGAAGGGTAAACTCAGACGTAGGAGAGATGAGATTATATAAGGAGAGTAGATTAGAGTTGAAACTAAGATGTAGAATAAACCTAATGATGAGGCTCTCTTGAAAGAGTTAATTAATATAAAACACCATCATAGGGTGTTGCATACTTATATTTCTCAAGGGGCCATGGTTAGATAAAGTATTATGTGGCTAAAAATGGGGATGAGGGCTCTAAGTATTTCTTCAACATTCTAAAGGAAAAACGTGTTAGGGAGAAAATTGATTTAGTTTATTTTGGTGGCACTATTTTAGACTAACTTAGTTTAAGGAAGTATTTTTCTCCTTTTATCAATCTATCTTCACCACAAATGGCTCCTATGAAGCTATGGAGAATAATAGAGTCATCTATGCTAGAGTGCTCCCCAAAAAAGTACCTAGACAAACTTCAATACTCTTAGACAATGATATTTCTATTGATGAGATTAAATTTGACATTGAAAACTTTAATAATGACAAGTCTCAAGGGTTTAATGACTTCCCAATGAAGTTGTATAAGGCTAATAAGAATATAATTTGTGATGAGATCTTGGTTGTCCATAAATAATCCATAAGAGCAAGCACTTTGGGAGATAGTTTTAACTGGATGGTTATTAAACTGATCCTAAAATAAGGTGACAAAAATTCTAATAAAAATTTGGAGACCTATAACTCTACTCAATGTATCATATAAGAGTTTTTCCAAAGTATTGGCTAACAGGATCTCTAGAGTTCTACGTGAGTTATTTATTCTACGTACGCTAGTTTTGTTAAGGGAAAATATATTTTAAATAACCTAATTACAAGTTTGGAAGGCATGTAATGGGATCAAAACATAGGGAAGAAAGTGTGTGTGGCTTGTGTAAACTTTGAAAAGTCTTAAGACATAATATATTGTCCACTCATTGATCTCATGTCGATTACCTTTGTATCTGTGGGAACTTTCACTAGAATGGTTTCCATACTTTTTCAAGATTCCTTTGTTTAGGCTTAATTGAATGGTGAGCTCATAAAGTTATTTGTTCTTCAGAGGTCAATATGACACATTTCCCTCTTGCTCCTTCCTTATTTGTTATGGTATCATTATCTCTTCATTATATCCTTATAGATGATACTCTAGATCCTCTGGTTAGGGGGATTATCCTCCCTAATGAAGATGAACTTCTTGACATTCAATTTTTTGTGCTCTCTTCCCTAAGTTTTACAAAGGTAATTTCTCTCATATTACTGATAAGTTGAATATTTATTGTAGTAATTTTGGGGCTAAAATCACTATTGTTAAGTCTTTGTTTTTAGTTTGGGATGAATAACCTCATAATTATATTTCATCTCTTAGGTGTTCTTTGGGTGTGTTAAACAAGATTGTTTCTTTGGGTGTGTTAAATAAGATTGCAATATATTTTGGTATCTTGTTTGAACTTGCTCATTCTCTTAAATATATGTGGTAATGTATCTTTGAAAAAATATATGAAAAGATTGTTAAATGGAAAGGTCATCTTATTACACTACCTGGAAGGATTCAAACTTGTAAAATAATCCTCTCTTCATTCAATATCTAATACTCCTCTTATTGGCTATCTCAAAACACTCAATTTGATAAATTACACAAGATTGTTAGAGTGTTTCTATGGTTAAGTAAAGGTGCTATAAAAATACATGCAAGTGTAGATACTAAAAGCAATGACAAACTTCACAAACATTTATCATGCATGTCTTGAGTGCAAAAACACTTATATTATGAGTTTGACACTTTTGTTTTTTGTTATACACCTACAACAACCTTATTTTTTATTTCAAACCTATTTAATATATTTCAAAATCATCTCCACTTCAGTCCACACCCACAAAATTTAGTTACATTAGGTTCATTCAATATTGTTAGTTGATAAAAAACAATGTGGTTATAACCAACCCTCTCCCAACAATAGTTAATTTTTAAAATAAAAACTTTCCACAGGATTGGCCCATTTTTCTATCATATTGATGGCATGATAAATTACCCAATTAGATTATATATAAATAAATCAATGTCTCATTGAAAATGGTATTGGGCATTTATCTAGTACACATTTATACATGATTGCACATTGATAAAATATTCCATATTCTTCCAAAATTATGAATCTATGACTAGGATTAGTAATAATCCAGGTTTAACGCATACCAAATCCAAGTCAGATCAAGTATTATCAAGTGTAAATCCAAATCATTAACTTCATACATATAGAAAAGGAGTATAATTATAAAATAACACTAGGTGGGAGAGACAAATGTGGCTTGATTTCCCTCCTCAAAGTATCAAAAATGTAGGTAGCATTCAATCATCAAACAAGGGTGATTAGAGTCAACTCAACTAATTACACTTTCCTTAAAGTTTTTGTAGGTCTTTATCCCTCATAATTACACTTAGGGTTTTAAGATTAAGAAGATTGATTTCTGGACTTGCATGCATCACCAAGGTTTGGATTCACATATATTAAACATATAGAGATAGAAAAAGTGATCATATGGTCATAATCCCTCATTTCTACAAAGGTCAATATCAATCACTGATATTGACCTAGATCCAATGTAACTAACCATGCATAGACATAAGTATAGTTTTTGAACCAAACAAATCATAGGCTTAATCTAATATGATTTCCACTTCCATAATGCAGTCATAGTCACATAGTCAAATATAAAATCTAAGTACTTGTCCCTTTGTTTTAATTAATATATTTAGCATATGCTACTTATAAAATCATTGCAATTAGTTTTAGTATTTAACATTCAGATGTATACTTGAATGTCATAGTTTAATATTTAAATTATATTTCAAGATTCTATCCTATTATGGTTTTAAAATTAATTAGGGTAAAACATATTGGTGAACTTGTATACATATACATATATCAAACCATGTCAAAACCTAAGTTTATCTTAGGGTTCCATCCTTCCAAGGTTTCGATTTTTTGTCCTAGAGTTTCAAATTTCATTTTTTATTTTCATACACAAAATCTTTTCACTTTTTAAAGGTTTCAATTTGTTTATCCTAGGGTTTCATATCTTATTTCTAATTTCTATACATAAAAAAGTATTTTCACTTGCAACCATAGATCTTTGTTAAGATATCATCCCTAGTTTTTTATTATTCCCTAATCATACACATTAATTATGACCATAAGAAAAGAACATAACTAGTTAACATAAATAATAAAGTAACTCTTTTTATTTTGTTCTAAATGGATAGTGTACCTTATTTGGATCAATTATATAAGCAAATGGGTCAAAAGGATCAAATCTAATAACACTAATAAGGTTAAAATTATCAATGAACAATTCCAGGCTTTACTCTGGTCCTATTTTTTCAACATCCAATCTAAGATGCCATTCCTTACCACTAAATGCCAAATGGCATGCATGAATCCTTTTATTACACCTCCCCATACACCTCAAGGTTGTATTGTTTACCATCCCACTCCCATTATTCATCTATAACTTATTTTAGATGTTTTAGTTCTTGCTTTCAACACTAGATGAGGTAGGGTGCCCCATCATGTATGGAAAAATAAAGGTCATCAACATGTTCCCCCTTAACCCAATCCACTTCCTACAAAACAAGATCACCATCCCAAAGGGTATGACATCATCATCAACTAAATAATACCCATGCTAATATTTATATCTTGGAGTTACTCAAGAGATCAACAGTCTACAAAGACATCTTATACAATGCATTACAAGAAATAACTCTCCCTAATGAATCATAACTGTATCACTTACCTCTATTATGAATTAATTCAAGAATAATAATAAATTCATAACTTTTGACAAAGAATAATTACCTACATAACATACAATAAATAAAAATTTGCCATTATTCATTCAAGTTCAAGTGCAAATAACTTGGTCCAATGTGTGTTGGTAAATAATAGTTCTTTATTGAACATTTGTAGCATTACCTTCTTAAAATTATTGGGGATCAACATGGGTACCTTTCAAAATCGTATCAAAGCATAAAAGGATTCAATAACTTTCTACATTAAATAATTGGAACCATATCATTAAATGTGTTACTAGGTCCCAAGATGGTATGTACTACTTTCCATGGCTTTCCTAATTAGTTACATTACAACTTTATTTTAGGGTAGCTATGGATACGTGTTATGGAAGCAGAACTATCGACATTACACAAATGTAAAAATACTTGCTTGAAGGTTATTCTTATTCACATCGAGCAAGCAATGATGTCACATCCTGATTTATTTCTAAGATAAATAACTTGTTAAATACATATATTATTATAGTTGATTAGTTGATTAGTTAATATTTTATTAAGCTTGATGGCATATTCTGATTATGGGATAGTCTGTGTTAATTTATGTGATTAGTTGTTATGAGTTAGCAGTACTTTTATGTTTAATATATTATGATCATGTTTGATTATTTTATAGCATTATTTTATAGATATAATGATGTTTTGGGCTAACTACCTTCATTGGCATGAGGTGGATACAGGATATATTCTTCCCTCGGATCATGATAGAGGGAGAATATCATCAGAGAGGGTGGTTAGATAGAGAAAATGGGTGTTGACAGAGAGCGAATCCAGAAACCCATGCACACGCCACTTAGTATATCATATTTTGTAATTATTTAATATGGATTAGCATAGCATGTTTTGTTTACTTTTCTTATGATGATTGTTAGTATGATCTCTATTATAATCTTTAATTCTATAAATTATGAACATGTTGATTATTTGAGTGATTTCACATATTATGATCTTATGTAGCTCATCTTGTTTTGGCTTAACGAGTGAATTATTAATGTTTAATAATATCATTGCCTTACGATGGTTGGTTTTATAGTAAAATATTAAGATGATTTTGATGGATTCCATAATCATTATTTAATCTATAATATATAGATAATAATAATTAAATATTATTATTAAGATAATCATATATAAAGTTGAAAGATAATAGCATTGTTTTTAAAGAGATTATAATTGTTCAACTATTTGTTTTAAGTATTTATATACATAATATAAATGGATGTATATTAATGTTAATGATTTAATGATTTGATAAATCATTATAATTATATTGTGGATGACATTAATGTAAACTCTAGTCTTGTTGCACTACTAAAATAATATTGATCACTATGTGTTAGTCGTTGCATGGGAAATACTTAGTCCACGACTAGTTTGATTAGTCATGCATAGAATATAGCATGAAGATTATATGACTTATGTAATCAATATGGTCAAGGATGTTTGTTTTTTTTCAATGTAAACATGTGGATTTGATAAAGAATTAAAATATGGTTAATTAGGGATTTTAAAAGGAAGCATTGAGAATGATTAGATCACTAATCAATAATTGACTCCAATTAAGCAATGTTGGGATAGAATTTTGGGTTTACTATGTTTTTTCATGGAGATGAACTAAAATTTAGTTAGTTATCTATGCATGTGAAATAGGAATGAGATTAATAAACCATTAATGGAGGGAATAGTTGAAGAGATAGAGGATGGGAAAATAAATAAAGTAGTGGGGGCTGTGAACAAACACACAGAGACATTGCATAGAGAATGGTTTACAACACTTTTTGATGAGAAGATTGAAGCAAAGAAGAAATTTAGCTTAGATTTTATGACATTTTTATGTAACCAGATAGGTTTTATAATTTAATTTTTTGAGTAAAATATTGTAATGGGTTTTTCTCTAAATGAGTTAGGTTGTTAGATTCTTTGTTGAAAACACTATGATTACTAGATTTTATGTGGATCCCTATAGAAGGATCGACTTCCATAGAACCCCATATTTAAACCAGGATAATCTAAGAGATGGGGTAGAGTCATTGAGATGGCTATGCATATTAATGGGTTCTTAAATAAACCTTGTACTACTCATCTCTAAATCAGTAAGAAAAACTTTCTTCAATATTTATGAGTTTATTTTGATGGATATATAAGTATCTTGGCTCTTATTAGCTGATTTGAACCAGATTGTATATATGCATTTGAATATATATATATATATATATATATATATAGACTCAAGAAAGTTGTATGCATAATCATTCATTGATAAACCAAATAGACCTTCAAGTTAAATTATGGATTCTCTAGGGTTTTAGATATATATACACAAATATATACATGGTTAAAAACTAATTAAATATGTTTGTATACTCATATATATATAGAGTACGTTGAACTGATAAACTTCTTAATGAGACTATAAGTGCATACGTATATGGATTTATGTATTGATAATTGTGATCAATTATCTAACATCATTATATATATATATATATATATATATATATACTTCTTAATGAGACTATAAGTGCATACGTATATGGATTTATGTATTGATAATTGTGATCAATTATCTGACATCATTAAATGATATATATATATATATATATATATGTTAGGTGACAATATGAACACACATACGTGTGCGTGTATGTGTATATATACATGTGTGTGTGTGTATTTATGTGTGTGTGTGTGTATCTAGATAGTGGATGGAATTAAGACTGTTTGTGTGTATTTCATTTTTTTGTTGAATTTATTGTTTAGAATAGGCATATATTAGGTTTTAAACCCTAAACTAGATTATGAATTCTTCTTATTATTTTTAATGACTGTATGTGGATCTGGGGTTTTTCCCTGTGTAGTCTTTGGGTTGTCGTGAAGGGGTAAATGAAATATGCAACTATATATTTCATTCAGCCTTAGGAAATAATGAATTATGATGGACTTTTAAGAAATTATAACAGAGTTTAGTTTTATTATAGACATTGCTTTTATTTTAAAAAGACTGTGTTTGATGTTAAATCAAATAACTTTGTATTTTACTATGTATTATTAAAATAGTTATGAATTTTCATAAAACCAATAAAATATTAGGTGTCAGGGTTATTTGGCATAATTGTGTTATTAGTTTTATGTTGCTATTATTTTATATGTCCAAATTTAGGATGATACAAATGATACCAGATCTAGGTAATCAATTGTGAAGTGTTGCATGTTTAAATGGAATTTGATTATTAAACTTTGTGTAGTTAATTATCATGGCATATGAATTTTTTAGTTTATTAAAAAAGGTTATGGGGATTTTGTATGTAATTTGAATGTATATATTGAATATACAATATACCATAGTGCAAATGATAGTGGATGTCAACTTTACGGTATACTGTATAAAATAAGTATGTATAATGTAATAATATGTTTGCATTTATATAGAAACGTCTATTATACATATAGTTTTGATAAAATGGTTATTTATTATAACAATGAAAAATAAAGGATTTTTATTCATAACGGTTGTATAAAAGCATTATGTTAATTGAAAATCATACAATGTATTTAAAAGGTTGAATACAGAAACATATTAGTATGTTATGGAATGGTTGTTGTTATATGTAGAATATGAACAATTTAATAGCCAAAGATTATAATATTATTTTATGGAGAAATAATATTATAAGTTGCTTAATGGATAAAGCAAATGGAGGTCTATATATTCCTTCTCGAATGGTGTGTTATTGAGGACTATTTTTTGTATTTTGGTTATTTTATAAACTAGATACTTAGATTTCACTCTTTTCATTTGATAGATTAAATGAATGTTTGTGATATTCTAATTTTAGTGTATTCTATGATTAGCTAAAGTGAAATATGATGAATGAATATTTGTTGTTTATTTTACCGAATCTTGCATTCATGACCCTAATTAAGCAGTGTATGAATTCCACTATCTTATTTAGTGCCATCAATGCAAGATAAGGGGTAATCTAATCAAGTGATGTGTATGAATTTGGCTAATCTTAGAGATCATTTATTATTGAAATTTTTGACCAAAGAAATATTTGATAAACATTGTCATTTCATATGTTGATATAGTTTTTATATTTATGTGATATCATATTAGAATAATTTTTTTATGGTACACATTATGTATTAGATATCTTTGACACACATGTTCTAGTTCGTTACTCTAGAAGCTTGCACCGTCATTATCTACCCATCTGTAAAAAGAGGGTCATCCCCTATTTAGGAGATAGTACATGAAATTTATGATCCATGGTTGGTGTGAAAAAGAGCCCGAATGACGTTCTCTCTCCCAGCTAGAGTACTATAAATGAGACTACACTTGAGATTACATATTGATACTTGAGTCATGGATAATCCTGAATCATGACAACTGTGTTCAGAGGAGCTGTGTATCATATTTTACTTTTGATATTTTTTATGTATTACTAAAAATTGTAATATTTATACATTGTACTATTTGTAATATAGGTTATAATTTTATATCATCTATCGTTGAATTTATACTATATCATTTATGTTGAGATGCAGTATTTATCATTATTCATTAATATTCATGATTTATTTATATGTTCATGGTGATCCTTAGCTAAGTGGATTAGATAAAAAAATTGGGTTAACTAAATTAATACGGTTATTTAAATATCACTAGATAGGTTTCTCATGATGAAATTTATAGGATGAATGTGTATTTAATATTTTTAAAAATATTGTAATATTTCGGTAAAACCCTGTGGGGTTGTTACATTGTGGTATCAGAGATAAGGCTAAAACTCTAGGACTTATTGTGTCTAATAATGTAAATGTATTTTTCTAATATAGGAATAAAATGGTGTGCACTAAATAAAAAAGTGATGGTACTTCAAATACCGAACCCTGTATTGATCCAAATCAGTTTACAGCTGAGCAAGCTTTGAAGTTTGACCAAATTTTTACAACCATACAAGAGACTAGGGACTGAATCATGGCCCTAGAATAGGAAGTACATGGACATGAAGAGGAAAATGCTTAGGGAAAAGCTATAGAGCATCTTAATGACCAACAACATCTTCAAGAGCAGAGGCATGAGGAGGTTCCACAAGATGTGAGAGCTTGAGTAGATGAAGAGTTAGTACACGACATATAGAAGGTGAATCCACCCAAGTTTGATGGAACTATACTGGGGGATGGAACTAAAGTATGGAAAAGATAAATGGAGAATTATTTCAAGATTTAAAATTATTTTAAATTCAATAAATTAGTTGAGGATCTTATTATCTTGGTAATGAAGTAATGACTTGGTGAGAAAATAAGAAGCTTGAGATGAACCTCGACTCAACCACCACCACTTAGGAATAGTTTGTGACACTTTTTATGTCATGATGACTTCTATAACTATGCTTCGACCAAAATCTTATGGATTTTTGAAATCTTAAACAAGGAGATTTATTAGTGAATGAATACTAGGATTAATTCACCAAACGTCTTAAGTATGTACCTCAGTATTAGGTAGATGAGAGGTTAAAATTTAGAAAATTCATCATGGAATTGAAACACAAAATAGGTGGTGAAGTAGATGTGCATGGTCCATCCACCATGGATCATGTGTTTGAGAAAGAAATCAAGTACGAACATAAACTAAAATCTCTTGCCCAATTCAAAGATAAGTTTGAAAATAAATTTGGAAGTTATAAAACAACTTTCAATAAGAAGAACTAGAAGTAGAGGAGTAGAGATTTCAAGGGTCAGTTCAAAAATTAGAATACCAAGTTCAATAGTGTTTCAAAGGTGGTTTCATCAGAAATGAATAGACTGGGAAGATAGGATTAGTTATAGGTCATTTCATATGTGGACGTGACCACTTTGCTCAAGAATGTCCTTAGGATAAATCAAAGAACAAGGGTTCACTTCTCAACAAGGTACGTTTCAGTAGCAGATTCATGTAGCTATTGGTAATTGATAAGTTGAGTATCAAACTTCATCCATAAAACTATCAAGTATTTTATTCAATCAACTAGTTTATATTTTAATTGATACGAGAGCTATAGAATGTTTCATTGCTCCTAAAGTGCTTAATAAATTGACTAGAAAGACTGGTTTAATGGCAAATGCATGGTTGGTACAATATGGAAATGAGTCGAAGGTCAAGATTGACAAGTGTTTAATTGAAGTAGAGATTAGATTGTCTAAGTTTACTATGGTAGTAGATATTTATGCAGCACCATTGGGATCATATGATGTGATCCTAGGAGTCAATTGGTTTGTGAAGCATAGAGCCAAGGTTGACTATTTTTTTAAGAAATTTGAGTGTCAAGATGATTTCATAAATTAGACACAACTTCAAGGTGAGAGAAGGGAGTTGAAATTGATTTCATAAGTGTTCTTCCTCATCCTTGGAATAAATGAGAATGTCATCAAGAAATAACAACATGAAGTAATCTAGATGAGAAAATTGGTTTTGCAATGTTTGCGAAAGCATAGATTATATGATAAATTGTCTGAGTGTGCATTTTTTCAATATAAAGTGCCATACCTAGGACATATTATCTCTACAGATGGTATTTTAGTAGATCCATCAAAGATAAAAGAAATTATGGAATGGCTGGCACCCAATAATGTGCATGAGGTAATAAGTTTCATGAGACTAACGAGTTATTATAGGAAATTCATTCCAATTTTTTTTAAGATAGCTAATTTGATTACTTCTTTTTAATGAAAGAATCAGAGCTTCGTCTGATCACATAAGTGTGAGGTAGCCTTGTAAGAATTAAAAATAAGGCTTATTTCATCACTAGTGCTAAAATTTATCGATCTTAATGGTCAATTCTTAGTGATCACGGATGCATCTAGGGATGGACTTGGAGGAGTTCTCATTTATGCCCCTCATGACCTAGAACTTGTAGCAATAGTGCATGCTTTGTAAGTTTGGAGGCATTATTTGTTGGAAAAGTTATTTGAGCTCAAGACTGATAACTTGGAATTCAAGTACATTTTCACCCAACCGAATTTGAATGTTCATCAAAGGCAATGGTTAGAGTTCTTATCTAACTATGATTTTGATATTAACTATATCAAGGGCAAGGAGAACAAGGTAGTTGATGCTCTAAGCCATAGAAGGTATATAACAGTCATGGATACTATCAGGAGTACTTTCAGAGATCAAATGATCAAATTTTCACTAGGAGATGAATTCTATGATCAGGTTAAGAAAGTGTTGTCTGAGAATGCTCATAATCCAAGATATAAGGGATTTAGATTAGAGAATGATGGTCTTTTGAGATATAACAGTAGGATGTATGTACCAAATAGAGAGAATTTGAGAAGCACATTGCTTAAAGAATTATATAATTGCGCATATTTAGGACATCCAAGAGTAACCAAGCTCATGGCTAAGTTAAGACCACTCTGTTTCTGGAAAGGGATAAAGAGAGATGCAATAGATATTATGTCTCATTGTCTAGAATGTCAACGTGTGAAAGCTAAACATATACATCTAATGGGATTATTGTATCCACATGACATACCATAGTGCAAGTGGTAGGTGATTAATATAGACTTTATCAAAGGGTTACCATAATCGTAGAACAAGCATGACATGATCTTGGTAGTAGTTGACAAACTAATCAAGGTAATTCACTTTATACTAGGAAATTTGATTGATTATGTACCTGGTCTTGCAGAGAGATTCATAAAGGAAGTGTATTAGTTGCATGGTTTTTCAAAGAAGATCATCTCAGATCATGATCTAAAGATAACTTCTAGATTTTGGTTGACTCTAAATTTAGCTCTGAGTACGCAATTGAATATTAGCACTACATATCACCCATAAAATGATAGAAAGATAGAGCGAGTAAATCAAATTTTAGAATATATCCTTTGTATGTATTGCATGGATCAGTAATAAAAATAGGAAGAGTATCTTCCATTGGTTGTGTTTGCTTACAATAACTCATACCAATCAGCATTGAAGATGGCACCGTTTGAGGCATTATACAAAAGAAGGTGTAGAACACCAATTAGTTGAGATAGATTGGAAGATAGAGTAGTCTTTGGATTTGAGATGCTTTTAGAAGGGGAGGATAAAGTCAAGACAATCAAGTAGAGGTTGGCTGAGGCCAAAAATAGGATAGAAAAGTTACATTGATTTGAAGAGAATAGCTAGGTAGTTTGTTTTAGGTAATAAAGTGTTTATGCAGGTTAAGCCTCAGAAAAATTTGATAAAATTCAAGAACTCGATGAAACTTTCATCGAGATATATGGGACCAATACTCTGAGGATAGTGCCACTTGGGAGGACTATGATTGGTTTTACATACTATTTTCACATTTGTTTATTTAATTTGTTATTTCATGTTATATTATTTATGGTTAAACAATGTTTTAAATTCTTAACTTGTGTTTGAATAAAGTCATCATAATGATGACTAGCTTTAGGAGGAAGAATGTCACATCCTGATTTATTTCTAAGCTGAATAACTTGTTAAATTTGTGGATTAGTATAGTTGATTATCTAATATTTGATTAAGCTTGATGACATGTGTTGATTATGAGACAATATGTATTGCTTAATTTACATGATTAATTGTTATGAGTTAGCAATAATTTTATTTTTAATGTATTGCGATCATGTTTGATTATTTTATAATATTATTTTATGGATATAATGATGTTTTGGGTTAACTACCTTCATTTGTATGAGGTGGATGCAGGTTAGATTCTTTCTTCAAATCATGACAGAGGGAGAGTATCATCAGAGAGGGTGGTTAGATGGTGACAATTGGGGTCGACATAAAGCGAATTTGGAAACCCTTGCACACACCACTTAATATATCATGGTTTCTAATTATTTGATATGGATTGTCATAACATGTTTTTTGTACTTTTCTTCTGATGGTTGTTAGTATGCTCTCTAGTATAATCTTGAATTCTATTAATTATGAGCATTTTGATTATTTGAGTGATTTCACTGATTGTGATCTTACGTAGTTCATCTTGTTTTGGCTTAGTGAGTGAATTATTAATGTTTACTAATATCATTGTCTTATTATAGTTGGTTGTATAGTAAAATATTAGGATGATTGTGACAGATTCCATAATCATTATTTAATCTATAATATATAGATAATAATAAATAAATAAATATTATTATTAAGATAATCATATATAAAGTCAAAAGATAATATCATTGTTTTTAAAGAGATTATAATTGTTTATCTATTTGTTTTAAGAATTTATATACATAATATATAAATGGATATATATTAATGTTAATGATTTAATGATTTGAGAAATCATTATAATTATATTGTAGATGACATTCAACATAAACTCTAGTCTTGTTGCATTGCTAATATAATATTGATCATTATGTGTTAGTCATTGCATGGGAAATACTTAGTCTACAACTAGTTTGATTAGTCATGCATGGAATATAGCATGAAGATTATATGATTTATGTAATCAATATGGTCGAGGATGGTTTTGTTAAAACATAAGCATACGAATTTGATAAAGAATTAAAATATGGTTAATGAGGGATTTCAAAAGGAAGCATCAAGAATGATTAGTTTGTTAATTAATCATTGACTCTAGTTAAGCAATGTCGGGAGAGAATTTTGGGTTTACTATGTTTTTGCATGGAGATGAACTTCAAGTTGATTAGTTATCTGTGCATACAAAATATGAATGAGCTTAATGGGCTACTAATGGAGGGAATAGTGGAAGAGATGGAGGAGGTAAAAATAAATAAAGGAGTGGGGGCTGCAAATAGACACACAGAGACACTACACAGAGAAGGTTTACAGCACTTTATGAAGAGAAGATTGAAGGTGGTGCATAGGTAAACAAGTACGAAGAATAAATTTGGCTCGGCTTTTGTGACATTGTTATGTAACGAGGTAAGTTTTGTAATTCAATTCTTTGAGTAAAATATTGAAATGGGTTTTTCTCTGAATGAGTTAGGTTTTTAGATTCTTTATTGAAAACATTAGGATTACTGTATTTTATGTAGATCCCTTTGGAAGGCTCAAATTCCACAGAACCCCACATTTAAACCAACGTAACATGGGAGATGGGGTAGAATCATTGAGCTAGCTATAGGTATTAATGGGTTCTTAAATAAATCTTGTACTACTCATCTCTAAAACAGTAGGAAAAACTTCGTTCAATGTTTGTGGATTTATTCTAATGGATATATAAATATCTTGGTTCTTATTAACCGATTTGACCCAGACTATATATATGCATTTGGATATATATAAAACATAGACTCAAGAAAGTTGTCTACATAATCATTCATTGATAAACCAAATAGACCTTTGAGTTAAATTATGGATTCTCTAGGGTTTTAGAATATATATATATATATATATATATATATGAACAAATTAAATAGGTTTGTATACTCATAAATGTGTGTGTAATACACACACACACATACGGGTACATTGAACTGATAAAATTATTAATGAGATTGTAAGTGCATGGGTTTATGTATTAATAATTGTGATAATTATCTGACTTCATTAAAAGATTATATATATATATATATATATATATATATAATCTTTTAATGAAGTCAGATAATTATCACAATAATTGTGATAATTATCTGACTTCATTAAAAGATTATATATATATATATATATATATATATATAATCTTTTAATGAAGTCAGATAATTATCACAATTATTAATACATAAACCCATGCACTTACAATCTCATTAATAATTTTATTAGTTCAATGTACCCGTATGTGTGTGTGTGTGTATTACACACACACATATGAGTATACTCATATGTGTGTGTGTATTACACACACATATATGAGTATACTCATATATGTGTGTAATACACACACACACATACGGGTACATTGAACTGATAAACTTATTAATGAGATTGTAAGTGCATGGGTTTATGTATTAATAATTGTGATAATTATCTGACTTCATTAAAAGATTATATATATGTGTGTGTGTGTGTGTGTGTGTGTGTGTGTAATACACACACACACACACACATACGGGTACATTGAACTGATAAACTTATTAATGAGATTGTAAGTGCATATATATATGGATTTATGTATTAATAATTGTGATAATTCTTTGACTTCATTAAAAGATTATATATATATATATATATATATATATATATATATATATATATATATATATATATATATATATATATATATATATACACACACACACACGAGTACGTTGAACTGAAAAACTTATTAATGAGACTGTAAGTGCATACGTATATGGATTTATGTATTAATAATTGTGATAATTATCTGACTTCATTAAAAGATTATATATATATATGTATGTATGTATTAATTGTGATAATTATCTGACTTCATTAAAATATTATATGTATGTATGTATGTATGTATGTATGTATGTACACACACACACACATAAGTATGTATACACACACACACATATTTATGTGTGTGTGTGTATGTGTGTATATACACACACACATACATATATGTATATACACACACACACACACATATATATATGGTGGACAAACTTAAGACTATTTGTGTATATTTCATTTTGTTGTTGAAGTTATTGTTTGGACTGGGCATATATTAGGTTTTAAGCCCTAAATTAGATTGTGAATTCTTATTATTATTTTTAATGATTGTATGCAGATTTAGGATTTTTTTGAATATATATGTATATGTATGTATATATATATAGATAGATAGATATATACACACATGCATACACACGTTTCTATCTGTATATAGACATATACATATATATGTGTGTATGATATCTGTATAATCAATAAAAACATATGCATGTGTGTGTATATTTTGTATGTATGTTTGTATGTGTGTGTGTGTGTGTATAATAGATATACATATATACACACACACACACATATGTGTATGTCTGTGTGTGTGTTCGTATGTACATTGTGTGTGTGTGTGCGTTCGTATGTATATTGTGTGTGTGTGTGCGTGTGCATGCATGTAATTTTTTAATTTGGCATATAGATGTATAGAATTCTATATTAGTTGGTATAGATTCAAGGGGCTTGATATTGATTCATGAACATATACATGCTTTCACATTTATGAGACATGATATTGGTTCATGCATACATACACAACACATTTTACAGTTGAATAAAAAATTGTTGTCATTCTACTTCACACTTATCAGATTTGTAGTCATGATGGAGTCATGAACATTGTTCATTCTCTTACAATCATGCATTCCATTCTACATTGAGCAAACTTGAGTGAAACTATGCAGTCAAACATGCATTCATGATGGGGGCATGAACATTCTTCATTCCCTTTCAATAATGCATTTTTATTTGCATGGAACGAACTTGAGTGAAACTATACAATTGAATTTATCGGCCATTTGCAATGGTTTACTCAGTTTTATTTGAGTGAACCCATCACGTGATTCTCTCTTTTACATGTGCAGTTATTTGCATTAGTACATTGCATACTTCTTCCCACATTCATGAGGGTAGAGACATGTTGTCTTCCCAACCTTAGTAGTTACACAAATTAGGGGCACAATCACCATAATCACCCCAATTATGCATCGTTTGACCCTTTCGTTATGTTACACAACTACAAAAACCTCCATGTTTATTTTAACTTGCTAAATATCTTTCACAAACATCGTAAAATCTCTAGTTTAGTCTGTCAATGCACAAGTCAGTTCTGTCGGTTCCATCAGTTTCGACCAGTATCCTTAGTCGATATTGACCTGATCTAGTTGGAATTGACCCTCTCCTAACAACAGTTATTTTTTAAAATTAAATTCTTTCCTTAGGATCGGCCCATTTATCTAACGTGTCGATGGCATGAGAAATTACCTAATTGGACTCATATATAAACAAATATAGGTCTCATTAAAAAGGGGAATGGACACTTATCTAGTACATATCTATATATTATTGCACATTGAGAAAAATTGCCCTATTCTTTCCAACTTATGAATTTATCACTAAGAGTAGTCACAAGCCAAGTCTGAAGTATAACCAAATCCAAGTCAAAACAAGTATTTTCAAGTATCAAAGCCAAATCATCAGTTGCATACATATAGCGAAGGAGCACAATTGCATAATCACACTAGGTGGAAGAACTATGTGTGGCTTGATTTCTCTCTCCATAGTATTGGATACGTAGACAACAGTCATTAATCAAATGGGGGTGATTGAGGTTAGATTTGCCCATTACACTTTCCCAATTTTTTCAATTTTTTTGTCTTCACAAGTACACCTAGGGTTTTAAAGTAAGGGAGGTTGATTTCTAGAGTTGCATGTATCTCAGGGTTTGGGGTCACATATACAGGGCATACAGAGACATGAAAAGGTGACCATATGATCATAGTCCCTCATTTCTGCCTAGGTCAGTATCAACAGATGATACTAACCTAAATTTGATGAAACCAAACCTGCATAGACAAAATTACAGTTTCTGAACTTGATGACTCATAGGCCTGCATAGTCTGATTTCCACTTCCAAAATGCAACTAGAGTCAGACAGACAATTAGAAAAGCTAAGTACTCATCATTTTATTGTACTTACTATATTTAGCATATGCCACTTGTCGAATCATTGCAATCAATTTCAATATTTTACATTCAGATGTATGCTTGAATGCCATATCTCAATATTTGAATTATATTTCAAGTCTATTAGGATTGTAAAAACAAATTAGGGTAAAATAGTAGTAGTACAATTGGGTATATGTCGCAAACCTAAGACAATTGGCAATTTAGGGATCAAGAACCCGAGACTGCATGGGGTTCATTGGTTGTTAAGCCGATTTTGAGGGCCCTTACAACTAATGAACCATGAAAAGTTTTGGTCATATTTAATAATGTAAATGGTACTCATAAGGGTAGGGGATGGGGCGAAACAGGGTGGGCTATGGGGGTGCGAGGGGAATTTGGAAAGTGTTGCACATGGTCGATTTACTTTTTGGATATTTACCTATTAATCCCCAAGGTTCACACATTGTCAACTCTGTTTGGAAGGCATGGGAACAAGTGAAACATTCGGTAGGCAGCATATTTTTCTCTTGGTTTGACACTAGATGCTAGGGGTATGGGGCTTTATGGTGGAATCTTAGGGACAATGATACACTTTTGGCACTTACTAGGGGTTGTTATACCATTGCTTGGTTTTCTAAAGGAATTAATAATTTTCAATACCTTTTTAGAAATGGTAAATTAATGACATGGACATAATTAAAAAAACATATACAAATTGCCTCAATCTCAACCCGGAACCTTTACTGTGCTTTTAAAAGCTCTTAAACCTTCTAATTCTCCATGGATTATGGTTTTTTACTTGGAGTTGTGGGAGAATGCTAAATAGTTAAAAGGTCCTCTACTTATGGATGTCACTTCTAAACAACACTATGATAGGGTTGCATTCTCTCGTGGAAAGCAGTTGGTTTGTGATTCCCTTAGGAGATGGTCTTATAGGTTTTAGTATTTTATGGTTTCCTATAAGAGCCCAAAAAGTCATGTTTTAGGTGGCTTTTACTCCATAATAAGCTTGATGTTGGTATTAATAGGAGTAAAGTTGATATTAGTAATAAATTATGTTTTGTGTGTGGTTTTGAGGAAATTGAAAGGCCAATTTTTATACCATCCATTTGCCACATCTAGTTGGAGTAGCATATTGCATACCTAGAATATCATTGCTCAAAAAAAGATTGGTTGGTATGATAAGTTCGGATATGCACATCCCTTTCTTCATGCAAAAGCTTTGGTTTTTTATGTTGACTGAGAATTTTTTGTTCCTTTGAAAAACAAGAAATGTTGTTTTCCAAGGTAAGGGAAGGGGGGTTACTAACTTCAATGGTGAAGTCAACTTCCATGTTTTCGTTGTGCATGTGAGTTTACAAATGAAAGCCCTAAGAAGAGCTCAAAATAAATCTACAATCAAGATCTATCTTCATCTCTTATGATTTATTGAGGGGCGCACGTAGTTTCCCAGGGGTGGCTCGCCTTACCAACTAGTCTGACAAAAATGCTATTGAAGCTAATGAAGATGAATTTGTTACTTGGGGCCCCATTAGCAAAACATATTTCCTACAGAGTGAGCCTAATCAAAATGAGAACAGAGCCAAAGGAGATGATATTCCTAAGGAAGCCTCTAAGGAGGTTGGTAATTCTCTTTCAAATGTGGATATCATGAATGCGATTCATTTTGCCTTGGTTAAAGTGGAACACAAGCATGTTAGGGATAATATTAAGCAAATGCTTCAAAATGTTGATAAGATCGAACTTGCACAAGGTAGGTAAAACATTAAGAATGGTGAGAATGGCTCTTTAATGATACCTTTTGCCTTCAGTGATGAGACTTGTCAGAGCTCAATTAATCCTCAATGGTTGGAGTTGTTGGATACACATATTTAGGAGATAATTCAAAGTATATTAAGTCATGGACAATAAGCTATTTCAAGAAATGACCTAAATACAAGTTTTAGTAACAATAGCACACCAACCACTAGACAAGGACCTAGTATAGTTTGAGCATAGGGACCTATGGTAGTTGGTGATACTACTATGACCGAAATTGGAATGGCAATTAACAAAGCTATTAGAAGGGCAATTGATGATGAATGCCCTAGAACAAGTGATGTGGGCCCTAAGATCATGTGTGGCCATCGCAATAAAGAGGATGCAATCATAGATAGTTGCATGCATTAACTTGTCCTTTGTTAGTTGGTTTTTTGTATTCGTTGGCCTTTAGTATGATAACTTTGAGCATATGTTAACTTTTACCATCGGTTGAGTGCAATGCCCCCATAATTTCTTCATGGTGCTTGTAGGCTGCCCCTGTGGGGCTTGAACTTGATTTTATAAGTTTTTTGTTATGTTGACCATTTCGTCGTATATCTATTATAAACTTTAAATTCAATATAATAAATAAAATAAAAAGATTGCTCATAACAAGCTTGTAGATACATTGAGATATGAGGAATCACTAGGCATAATTTATTTTCTACATGTTTTCTTGGATGTGTGTTCTTTTTAATATTGTTGGAGTTGCGTTTGCACTCCCTAATCGTTTTTTTACATATCTAAGTCATTAATACCATTATGTTATCTTATCTTTAAACTTAAATGCAAAGCAAGATTTGTTGATTTCTTTTCAACTACCTCATTACTTATTATTGACAATATTTGGATGCCACCACAAATTACTTTGAAACCCATCAACTCATGCCTTTCTCTGTAACACATTATTCGACAAATATTTAAGTTTTAGCTTTACACTTCTTTAAAGGGCATGGATAACTAGTTCCTTCTACATCACCATCGGTTGTGACATAATTTATTTTATATTTTTTTAAAGGAAGTTTGATTCTTTTATAAAATTTTCTTTATTTCTTTTTCTATTACCTGTAACGATGCTTTTCAATCCAACCCACCCATATTAGTCACATGTATATATAAATATGATAAAACTTGGTTTAGTTTTTACTGAAGGTCATATATTTGTTAGCCTTAAGATGATATTTTAAAAATGATGGATAAGACTATAAGACTAGCCTTCAAGATCATATATATTTGCTAGCCTTCAAGCTACCTTTTAGCGCTGCCCCTGCCCTAAGACTAGCTAACGATGGATAAGAAATGTAAAATTATAGTTTTTAGAACGATGAAACTTCAGATGTCCAAGAAACAATTTCTACGAAAAACTCAAAAATGCAGCATTTTCACTAACAAGATTCGTATACCTCCTCTTTCAGATGAATATAAAAATCATTCATCAAGCTGTCCAAAGCAGGCCTGTTGGAAGTCGAACTCCCTCATTTGCATATTTATTTTAAATGAGATAATTTAACCATTATACATCTAGAGAGTTTCCTCCACTTTCATTTTGCATATTTCTTTTAAATGAGATAATTAAACCATTATGCATCTAAAGAGTTTCCTCCACTTTCATTGTTGATATTTTGAAGGGAATGGTCATTTTCCAAGATGTTTAAAATTCAAAAACACATTTTAATTCAAATTTCCTGCAGCCAAACATGGCATGACAAGCTACACTCCAATATGATCAAAAGTATACAAAAAGTATACAACATCAATAGACTCTAGATAACAAAGTACTTTGTAAGGATGATCATTGCATATTTAAAATTTATTAGCATTAAAATTTTATTTCCACTTAGATTTTTTATATTATTTCCACACGTTTTATGTTTTGGAACATATATCTGAACATCACTGAGTTCAATCCTCTTATTCTACCGATTTTCAGGTCTCACTTCTAGACCCTTCTTCAGAGGCATGTTGAATATTTCCACTTAACAACAAATTCTGAAGCATTATGCTCCTTTCTTTTATATTATAAACCCTTGCCCAGTTATAACTCAGGCATCATGCTTTGCTAAATTGGCTACCACTCAAATAAATTTGACAACATTCTGGGAGAAACAACTGCAAGTTTTTATAACAGTATTTTTACAGTCGACTCCAGAAGAATTCTACGAAGATATTATAGATTTTCTTGCCAATACACATTAATCCCAAGTTAATATTAACTAGGGCATGTCAATGATTTGACATATGCTAGAAGACAAGACCAAACCCTTACTATAACTAACTAATATAAATCATTTGTGGTAGTTATAACTAACTATTGGGTAATGCAAATCTCAAAAGTTGTCACACTGTCCAATGGGTCCCAAGTAAATTACATGTCAATAGTCCCCAGACTTGTCTCTAAAGTTACAGTTGACTAACTCGTACACCATCAAGCAATAACAACTCAATCAAATAAATTTTAGCTACTATTCTGTACTGAGTACAGATTCAGTCACTTTCTTCAGCGACTGAATAACTTGTAGCAATTCAGATTCTGTGTGAGCTGCAGATACTGTCAAACGAATTCCAGCTGGTAGTTTACAGTTGTCTAGCAAAGATCGTCTAGATACAGCCAACAGTACTAACTCATCCGCCAACATCTGCAGCTCATCAAATAATGCAGTTAAGTATTAAAAGTATGTCAATTTTATTTATATTTGTGAAAACATTTTGGAAAGCTACCATAAGATGCAAACCAAATGCAATGGCATACATACTCTGTCAGTGATTTCCTGAAGCAAAAACAAGTCATTCTTAAATGAACCAGATGATTGCTCCAATTGAAGAAAGACCAAGGGTGACAAGAGGTCACTGGAAACTTTAAGACCTGGTATTTGTGACAAACCTGCCATCATAAGTAAATATGTTAGCACAAAGCATACAACTTAAGTTGACATGATATTCTATCGAACAAGTGAAATTTTTAGGACTAAGTGTTGGCTTGCATGCAATTTCAATATAAAAATTGTATTTATTGTAATTATGAAGTAGAAGACTAGGTATGTTACTATCAACCGATGCAAAACTTAGTAAAAATATGAATGGATATGAAATTATAATTGCATAGACTCGGCGAACAGACCAATGTTTGGATTTTAAATTGGTAAACATTTAGAATACAGCATATAATACATTCTACAGATAATGCATTAGCATTGGTCTACCATTTGGCAAGTTAGGTACGACTTGAGTTAGATATTGACAGATGGATAAATAAGAGCAACTATAATAAGGCTCATAATTACTCGTCTGTATGAAGAATTGTTTTAAACTTTTTGTTGTTTCTTTTCCTGTTTGATTTGGTAAAAATCAATATTTGTTTTTTAGTTCTCTTTTCCTTTTCGATTTGGCAAAAATCAAGGCACAAATATTGATAAGGCCACATAAAGTTCTTGTTCTTTTACAAACAATAGACCGTGTTTTTTCAGGAGCAGGGGTCCTTGGATATTTTTGCTGCTTCCGTTGGCTATCAGGTTACTAGTACAGATACTTAAATAGATCCATCTGAAAAACATTGAAAGATATCAATCTTGAGGCACCTATTTTGAATTTGTCACATACCACACTGATTGACAACTCCATTAAATTCTCTGTGAATTTTCTGCTAAATGGTGATAGATGACCTTAAACTGGTTGCACCGTTGTGTAGGTTTGAAAAAAACATACCAGGAAAAAATTTGTTAGGCTAGGAATGGATGACAAAGAAATAATGAGAATTTGTGCAAGCCTTAGTTATTGCATTAATGAAGGAATGAGAAATTACATAATATATAGCCAAGCATGTGACTATTCATTTCATATTCTAAGAAGACTCTTCACCTTCTTACATGGACTATCTATCTACAACTATGAGACAAAAGCTCTTCTACAATTACTCCTTATGATTAACATTATTATATTACAATAATATTACATCCCTCCCTTAATTTGTAGGATTTATTGAGAGACCAAGCATACCTGTGAACTTCTAATTTTTTCTCTTCCCAACGCTTTTGTCAAGATGCCTGTTGGTTGCTCTACAATAAGACAATGTAGCAATTTTACAGTCATCTTTCACATAATGCCGAATCAAATGAAATTGGGTGTTGATGTGCTCAATTCGATTATGAAAGACTAGATTCTTTGCCATTTGAATTGCAGATGTGACTCTATTGTTTCTTGTGATAAGCAAATCATCCACATACACCATCAATGAATTTGTTGTGCCATGTTCTTAGGGCTTGTTTCAAACCATTCAACAATTTTTCCAGTTTACACACTTTCTACTCTTTGGCCGTTTACTACAAAACCTTTCAGTTGAATCATGTACAATGTCTCTTTGAGATCACCATTCATAAATGTAGTTTTGGCATCGATTTGGTGAACTTTCCATTCATTGTGAGATGCCAAAGCCAACATTGTTCGAATGGTAGTCCATTTTTTTGTTGGTACAAAGGTTTCATTGTAATCAATTATTTCCTTTTGAGCAAATCCCTTTACGACAAGCCTTGCTTTGTGCTTGTCAAGTGAGCCATCTACTTTGTACTTGTTTCAAAAGACCCACTTGTGGCCAATAGGTTAATAGCTAATTGAAGGATCAACCAGTTTCCAAGTTTTATTTTGTACCAATGCATCATACTCACTCTTAATTGTTGTTTTCCATGCATCAAGTTTTTTTAGCTTGTTTGAAGGAAGTGGGCTCAGAGTCAAAAGCAACATTGACTTCTTCCGAAGGGCCTTCCAAGATAAGTTTTTCTATCTTATCTCGAATTTCATCTAAGAACTTGTCTGATTGTTGTGCGGTTGTGTGTGCACTTCTAGTGCCTATTTTTCCAACCTCGTCAGGGCTAAAATATTTCAATGTCTATTCAACCCACCTTGGTATCTTTTTGTGCAACTTACGGAATCATTGGTGCCTTATTTTCTTGAATTGAAGATCCTTCATATTTTGTCATCAAACCATCTTCTGATCAAATTTCACTTTCATCTGCAATGGGAGTGTCGTTTTCAATTATAAGAGTCGATATAGATTCAACTATTTCCCAATTGCATGTTCCCCCTTCACTGTTTGAAACCTCCATATCAACCTCCTTGAAAACATCAAATTTGGCGTATTTCTCAAGTCGATTCAATTGTCAAATGATGTTTGTTGCATCTTTTTCAGTTTCATAAAAGACATCTCTTGCGATGAGAAATTTCTTGTTGTTCTTATCAAATAGCCTGTACGATTTTGAAGACTAAGTATCCCAAAAGCATGTATTTATAACTATTGTGTTCTAGTTTGTTCCTTTTCTCCTTGGAAATCAATGCGTAGCATGCGGATCCAAAAATCTGAAGATGTCGCACTGAAGGGAGATAACCACACCAAATTTCATATAGAGTCCTCATTTGTAGGGTTGTTCACGGTGACCTGTTGTGGAGGTACTGTTGTTTGAGTTGTTTTTGTCCAGAAATGTAGATTTACCCCTTTAAAGTGCAACAGTGCCCAAACCATGTTCATCACATTTTTTTCATCCGCTCGACTACTCCATTCTGTTAAGAGGTGTAAGGGACTGTGAGATGATGTTAAATTTCATTTTGCTTGAAATTAGTTTCAAACACTTTTGACATGAATTCACCACTATTGTCAATCTTGAGTGTCCCAATGTCGGATTGGGCTACATTTTCAGCCATAGTTCGAAACTTTTAAAATATTTCGAAAACTTTTGGTTTCTTCTTCAAAAAATATATCCAAGTCATTCTATTGTAGTGATCAATGAACAACATTAAGTACTTGTGACCACCAACAAAAAGAATTGGTAAAAAACACAAATCAAAGTGAACAACTATAATTTACTGTCGGTTTTCTATTCTAAAGTTTGAAATAGTTCCCTTTCATGTTTGGTCAATATGCAAGATTCACATTTTTTGATATTTTTGGGCAAAGTCAGCAAGCCTACAACACCATTTTATACATAGTGTGAATGATGTCATAATGTGTGTGTCCAAATTTAGCATGCTAGAGAATATTTATTGCCATTCCTTCTTCAACAAGATGAGCAAAATTTCTTGGCATTAAGTGCTCACCTCTAAGTTTTAGCAATTTGCCTTCGTCATATCCAATTAGAACAAGTATGTTATCACATTGTCTTGTGACTTTCACATCTCCATCATCCAGCAAAATGGAGTGGCTTTGTTGTCGAATTAATGCAAAAGACAAGTTTCTTTTCAACTGAGACAAAAATAGTACATTTCAAAAAATGAAGTTTGGAATCCCTAATGACTTGAATTGAATTGAACCTTTGCCTTGAAGTCGCAAACTTGTTTTATCTACCAAATATATTGGACCACAATTTTCTTCATAAAACTCCTCAAAAAATTCCCTTCAAAAAATCATATGTTCCGTGCATCAGTGTCTAAAACCCAAGCATTATCCCAAGTTGAACTCTCTAAGGCATTATTAACTTTGTCAAAGATGGAAAGCACACATTCACAAGAAAACTGAGTGAATCTGATATTGAGTTTTTCTTCTCATTTTTTGCTTTCTATTTTTTGTAGGCTTAAATTGTCCCATGATGTCTTACATTCATGGGTCCCATGACTCCCTTTCCTTTCACGGCGTTTACAAAACAAGTGTTGTTTGTCATTTTGTTTTTTTATGTTGACTATTGTTCTTGCTAGATTTTCCACCTTGCCTTTTGTTTTTCCCTTTGCCTCTATCATTACCTACATATGACAGCCAAATGGATGTCAAACTTAATGTTTGATATTTTTATTGACATCTCACACTATTACACTCGCTCCACCCACCCCACTTATCTATCAATATAGTTACGCCTCTCGGCATAACCAAGATTTCCATCCAGTCTAGAGGAAGTGATTTAGCCTTATCTTCTTTGGTGACAGGTTTTCCTTTTACATTGTTAATTTGTATATAATATACATGAATTTTGCTTTTCCTACTTGTTTAGAGTTCATTGCCCCTGGTTATAATCTTTTGTTTTTATCCTCTTTGCTTGTAGCCTTTAGTTTCATTCACTGTAATTTCAAGTCCCATTGACCTCCTTGGGTCAAACATGGACATTCAATATTATTTCTTTCTTACAACAATAGATGTAAAGTTTCTCAAATTATGTTCCCATATGGACCACATAAGTTTTTAGAAGTTTTCCCTTGCACATTCGCAAACAATTTTGAGTTTTTCACTATCAATCATTTTGGAAAAAGTGAAAACAAGAAGCACACGACAGAACCAAAAACACTACTGGAGATGAGGATACTATAAAGTGCTCTCTTTTTTATGTTTATTTGTGCAACTGTTTCTGGAGTATTAGTAGGTGGGAAAAAGATTAAAAACGTATGATTATGGTTAAACATGCTAATAATATTGACTATGAAAGAAATTTATAATACAGCCAATTGAAAGCCCTTAAGATTTTCCCCAGTGAGAATAAGTTAAAGTTTACAAAAATAACCTCTTGCTCAACTTCAAACTACTCTAGTGACAAGGATGCCTTATTATGCTCTCCTTTTGACAATCCATACCACTAGTTCTAAAGAAAATAAGAGTAGACTATAGGGTGTGTTACTTCTATAAGCTGCAAAATACAAGGCTCTAGATAGACCTTGAAAGCAGCAATTATTCATGTGGTAATATAAAGTTGAAAACGGGAAGCCTAATAAAAGAAAGGACATATAAAGAAAGAAATGAGGAAGCAGACACACAGCAGCCAATAAACATTTGGAAGAAAGGCAAGGCAAATATGAATAACATATACAAAGATCATACTCTTCAATTTCTTCCCAATGCTCTAAAGATGATAGATAAGAATCCAGATGATAGATACCACATGCTAATCATTGAAAAAACTGATGACAGCACAAACGAAAGTTCTAATCAAACCTAGTAGAGAAAGGAGGCAACATCAAACCTTCTCGTAGTAGTTCAACATTTTTGCGCAACCTGAGAAGAAGGTCAGGACTTGCTTCAAGAACATCAATTGCTGCTATAGCAGCAGTCGCTAGATAAGGTGGCAGAGATGCAGAGAAGCAATATCCAGCACCACTAAGACGCTGCAATGTATATGGTGAGACTTTTTGTTAATAAAAAATTATTATGGGAATAAAAGCAAAATTATGAGATATAATCGAAGAAAAGTGGAAACATGCTGCGCTAAAACCAAAACTGATACATGAAACTTCAAACAAAAATGTTTGTTACAAAACAGGTAGAAACGATTTAATTAACATGCGCACAAGTAAATTCAGTTTTGAAGGAGATTTATTCAAATACCAAGTACTAAAAGTTAATGCGATCCAAGCGCAAATTAGCTGAACAGTTTACAACTATATGGCATACAATTGAATATCTCTGACCAAAATAATGCAATATCTCAAGCCCAAATACTGAATTTGAGCTCTGACAAGAATTATCCTGAATAGAATATTGAATTTACATTAAGTTGTCCATTGGCTATGAACTTAAACTATATCAGAAAATATACTCCATGCTAGGAAGCTAGAATTAACAAACGATGACAGAAGCAGGCTCAACACATCACCAAGCAACATGGTTGAAGAAATAAACATTGAAGGACATTAAAGAGGTAAAGCCACACGAAAACATAATATTATATAATGGTGGAAAAGTACCATAACATTGAAACAAATATCATGCTTCATACCCATGTTGCTTCAATTTTTTTTATTACAATAAATGTTAGGAAATACTTGCAACAACCCACTTTACTTGAAAAACAGAATTTTGTACCATGTACAATCTCTATGATGATGTCATGGCCATGCATGAAGGGAACTATTAATGTTTTGGAAGTGAGATGCTAGTCAAACCACTTGTAATGTGTTTGTATATACTATAGAGTTTTAACCTAACTGGTTGTCCTCATTCATAGAAATATGTACATGAATGGGGAGATGACATTGTGCCCATGTATCAACGCTTGAGGCAACTGAAGTTTGAAGTCGACTTTAAAGGATGGAATGTTATTTGTTTTTGGAATGTATATTTATATAAGCATTTATTATAAAGAATCTACATTTTTTTTTTTTTTAATTTAATTGTTTCTTGTGTCATTTCCCGTTCCTAGAGAGCCTAAAGGTGTTTCTGATTGCAAGTGTGGTTCTGTTTTTGGAAAATGTGTGTTTCAAAACTTCATGCAACTTAGCTTCACACCTCTTAAAACTTTTAGATGCAAAGATGCAGAGCAATTAAGATCAGATAACTCCATTTAACATGCGAGTACCCCATTTATCAAAGTTCGCTGCAGACATCTTAATGTATTTCCTGCCCAACATTTAATTTCATTGATCCACTCACTACCATAGTTATTAACAATGGTTTTCATGTGATTCTACTTTTCTAAGTCATTCATTGAAATTTGAGACCATAACATGAGACAGGAACAAAGGTGTACGCTTGTTTCCACAATGCAACCTACGCATTGAATCTCAAAGGGCATGTAGAGATCCCTGAGAGAGTGGTTTTAGACTTCAGTAGATGATTGAGAGGTGAAAGCTTCCAATATGCCATTGCAATTCAAAGGCATTCGTCTTTTACAAAACACAATGGCTTCATCAAACTCAATGGTTTGTAAATCCTAGGGCATTTTTATACAATCAGCAGGTGTAAAGACTGGCCTATCAACCTTGCTAACTCATGCCAAATTTGAATCTTTGGAACAGAGTAGAAAAGAAGGAAAAGCAGATTTTATTTTTCCATATTTCTATCTGAAAAATCTTGAATACCTCTAATTGCCATCTTGGATCTGGATGATGATTTTTTTGGTTTTTTAAGGGCGAGAGACCCATGTTATGGGTTCTCAATTCTACAATTATATTCGTTTCTGGAGGATAAAAATATCACTAAGCTCCTGTAAGTCAAAACTCTAACAAACTTTGCTAGAATAGCCCCAGCCTATGCTACATTAGGAGTTTTGTAACAGGGTATGGAGATTCATAAAATTAACTGAAAGATGACTTTGTCAGGTGTTGATGTTGTGACTGGCCTAATAGACATATATATGTGAAACAGAGAAGCGTATGGGAAGCAGACAAATTATTCAGAGAGTTGCATGGATACAGATACGGCTAATTTTTAAGACCCCTTGATATGGTTGTGTACGGCATATGTACATTATATTTAAATTATTATATATTATATATACATTATATGACTTATTTTTATTCCATTCACAGCCTCACAAAATGCATGTGAATTACACACTCCTAGCCCACTAGAAACGTAGGAAGTTGGGTATTCCATGGATAGAAACAAATTGCAGGTTGCTTAAGCCCAAGGAAAATAGACAAAATGAAAGAAAAGACGTACAGTAGACCGAAAGAAACAAATCAACCAACATCATAGCAGGTTGAGCAAAGCCAATATGAAATTTTGAAGGAAAAGATGAAATCAACACTCATTCACCTCCACATCCTCAATTGTTGCTTCTAAAATGCATTTTAGAGGGTTTTCTGCAGTTTTTTACTATCTTTTTAGTATTTTGAAGGTTTTTTTTTTTTTTTTAAGGTAAATTTTTTTTAAACTTTTAAATCAGATACGGCTATGGATGTCCTGCATACTGTATCCAACCATATCCGATAGGCACAGTTATGAACCCGTATCTGGATACGGACGGGTACGGTATCCAGAGTGCATCCAAGCCGTATTGTACCCATGTCCGTAACTGGCATGCAGATATGTTTGAGTATCCGACAACCCTGGAATTATTTGATTAAGTGGTCTTCTTGGCAAGGCCTTGAGCCATTAAGTATTTTAAAAGGATTGTCTCAAACAAATGTGGTTAAATGGTGTTCTTGGCTAGGCCTTGAGCCTTTAAGTTCTCTCAAACAATTGTCACAAACAAATGTGGTTTCATGGAAACCTGCCAAAAAAATAAACAAATGCAGATTTCTGTCAGATGCTGTAGTTGCAAAATATAATAGAATCTCTGCAAGAAGCTGCTAAAAATGATGATGCTCAGAAAGAGGTGGCAGAGAAGGTGAAGATGCATATCTGATTTCTTCTGTGTCAAGCCTAATAGCTTTGCATTTGTTTTGAGGTGATTAAAAGAGCATCAAGATTGGCTTTCATTGCCAAATCTCTATAATATAGAATCTTTGAAAGAGTATTAATAATTTAATAGACGGTATTGTTGAGGTGTCAAGTTTTAGTTCTGGAATGGTTCTACTGCCCCAAACTAAGTGTTCTGGAACTTGTTGATAGAAATCAGTTGTTTTGGCACCATAGATGTGTTTTATACTGTTTTGTTTATCGAACTTCTATTTTTGTTAGCAGGGGGAAAGGGGACCCAGTTGTAAACCCCATATTATCTCAACAAATAAATACAAATATATTAATACAAACTACCATATGAAATATATATAAATACATCATGAAAAATGACATAGATTATAAATGCAGAATAAATAAAACAAATAACATGATAGAAGATCAAAATTAAAAAAACCCAAAAAACAAATAACATAATACAAAAATTAAACTAAGCAACATGCATAACGTAGCCATGGACAGCAGTAAAGCAGCAGAACCCTTCGAGGGCTTGGAACACCACCTATGAACCACGACAGGCCAATAGTAGGCATAACTCCTGCAATTAAAAGTAGATGATAAAGAAGCAAAACAGTACACCTTCACAGCAATAGCATGACTGTGAACAATGGACATCTATTAATCTATTTGTATTTTGATTCATTGGGGTAAGGGTTAGCACTTTATAACTATCATAAAATTGTTTATAGCAAGGTTACATGGGTGCGCAGGTGTGCAAGGTGCGGGTACACATCATCCAGTGCGAGCTCCCAAAACTTGGGTATGCAGAGGCAATGGTGTGGGGGTAGCAGGCTGTGCACCACAAAAACTATGGGTATGCTATGACATCAAAACTCAAACATCAAACTTGAAAATTGAAACTCGTAAGCTGAAACATAAGATTATCATAAAACTTATCCAATTAGAATGTATTATGTGACATAAAATTATATCCTATTATCATGGAGTTAAAATAATTTATAACATATTATCATTGATTTTAGATTTATATATTTATATCACATTATCATTGATTTATATAATCTATATCATATTATATAAACCCTAAGTTGCCAATGAGGATACGGATATGAGAATCGGATACGTGGATACGGGGAATTTTTTTGGGGAGGGCTTGGATACATTTTTGGATACTGTAGTACAAAAATACATATAAAAAATTAAAAAATATAGCCATATGAGCAAAATTAACCACATAATATGCATAGAGGAAACAAAATAAGTTAAATAACCACAAAATATAATCATAATTCAATCCCAAATATCATAATATTCAATGGTCAAACTTAGATTAGTTTTATAACAAGTACATAGTCGAAATGTTACAATTATGGACAAAAATAAAGAAAAATCAGCATTTTCATGATTCACTATATTCATGTTCGTCTTCGGCTGTGATGTCTTCATCATCATGTGGTTCATTACAACCACATGCAGCAGCGCACTCCCACTAGCTCCACCATGCAAGTCATGTGAATCACTGTCTAGCTCCGTGTCAAGCAATGAAAGGTAGGCAATGGAGGCATCCAAGTCAGTTGTTTATTTATTTTTTCAGTTGTTTTTTGAAGTACATGTTTGACTTTTCATGAAGTGAAATTGAAAGAAAAAATTAAAAAATCTTATTTTCCCCAGCAAATATGCTTCGGATACGTGTAGGGTACGCCCTTGTCCCTGCAGATACAGCCGGATACGTCCCTGAAAATAATTAAAAAATCTTGTTTTCCTGGATATTGCCCCTACCCCTGCAGATACGGCCAGAGCAGTAACCAGCAAAACAGGATTTTTTAATTTTTTTCAGGGCCATATCCGGCCATGTCCGCAGGAGCAGGGGCATACCCTGCCCATATCCCTGGCATATCCCTAGGCGTATCATATCTGGATACGTACCGTATCGCACCCAAGGGCTTGAGGAGCAATATCCAGTAACATAGTATACACCCATGCATGAGCCAATCACAAAACAATATTCAACATGTTCAGAAACTGTTTAATACTATATATAGATCAAAATCCTTATTAAATAGTTCTCTATCACTACAAACATATCTTAGAGATACAGTTGAAAAGAAACTCTAAATATGGCAGTGTTACATCCCCGTGATCTTGGTGACATCCCGGATGTCATGAACATTTCAGATTCTTAGGGACTTGGAGAAGATGGTCCCAAATTTTTTATAGTTTTTTAATTTTCTGATGCTTTTAATTTAAAACAGAACCCCCAACCCCATAAAAAGTTTCACAAAAACATTAAATCCTAATCCCAAAAATACCTTGAAAACCATTAACTACGTTTAAACTTCTAAATTTCATTAATTTATATAATGTATATCATATTATACATAGTTGCTAGGAGACGGGTGCAGATACGGGGAGACAGGTCAATGTGCCATTTTTTAGAAAAATAGGAGACGAATATATATATATGAAAAAAAAAAAAAATTAAAAAATATATTTAAAAAAAATGACATCAAAATTTAAAAATTTAAAAAAATAAACTAAAATTAAATATTAAATTAGATTAAACTTAAAAATAAAAATTTAAATAAAATGAAATTTTAAAATTTAAAATTTAAAAAAATAAAACTAAAACTAAAATTAAATATTAATTATTATGATTATCTTTAAAAAAATTAAAAAGTGAAAATGTTAAATAATAAATTATAGTTTAGAAATATTAAAAACAAAAGTGTAAAAAGTAATACTAAAATTAAACTTAGAACTATTAAAAATCCTAAATTACGACAGCAATTCCGGGCATTGCTGTGCCATTCAAACATTGTGACGGCACTCAAACGGCAATACAAGACAGCAATTTCCAATAAAAGATTAAAAATTTAAATTGTTTAACTGTTGATCTTCTTGGTCATGCAGGGCTCCTAAATTAGCCTTCTAGGTGTTGTTGACCTTCTTGACTGTGCAATCTCTAACTATTAATCTAACATCCACTAGTTTTTCGGCTAGGGTTTATGAAGGAAACAGTACTTCTTAAAGGGAAATGCCAAGGAGACTTTGAAAGTCCCCAACAAACATCTTCAAATGCAAGAGAAATCTCCGTACCCATCTCGCATAGTAGAGACACGTCCCAGTACACAAAACACATCCCAGTACCCAAAATGCATCTCAGGGGGTGGGGAACACGTCTCCCTGCAACACAAATATTATATAAACACATGCATCGATATGTCATGAGCCAATCACAAAACAATATTCAAAATGTTTAGAAACTGTTTATTACTATATAGAGATCAAAATCCTTAATACAAAGTTCTCTATCACTAAATGCATATCTCAGAATTACCACTGAAAATGAACTCTAATATATTTATAAATTATAATAGTCAACTACAATGTAATATGAATGGTAATAGCATTAATATTTTAACAGAATCAATGTTTTGAACTTTTTATTTGACCATTTCATTTTTTGCTCAAATTGTTTTCTATGGGGTGCGTAGGAAATTAAAGGAAACGCAGCTGGTGAGCCTAGGGGGCGTCTTGAGTGCAGGTATGTTGTGCAGGTGTCCCTGGTGGCTCAAATATCATTGGGTGTGCGCACCCAAACAACCTTGGTTTATAGTTATAATACACTTTTTCTGAGTCATTAATGGGATGATAGTTCTCCAGCTGATGGAGCAATTTTATGATATGTTTCATTTAAAAATATACTCATTTAAATAACACCATTAGAAGAGAGCAAGCCTATTTTTCTTCACTGCTTGCATCTGTGACACTATTTAAACATCTGTCTACTAAATTAAATAATCTAACTTAACCAAAATAAAACAAAAAATTGAATAGAGTTCTTCTGGATTCAACTAAGTAAAAAAGTTGAATCCAGAAGAATTATACTCATTATTACACTGCAAAAAAATTAGACTCAAAACTAAAACAAAAAAGTGTTGCAGAGGAAAAATCTTCTGCAGAAAAATCTAAAAAGAGAAAAATGTCTCCCTTGGAACTTTTCGTGTGGACTTTGAAATCAATGACACTGAAATCATCCAAACTCACCATTAAATTTTTTTTGGAAATATTTTGACTCCAAACTGGGGTTATTACCTGACTTTACGCTGCAAAAAAGATTGCAACAAAAAAAAAAGTGAAGTGATTCTCACGAACCAGTAATCCATACCTGATGGTCAACAACTTTTGCACTTCCTGTACAGAAGCCTCCAGTAGTTGCCAAAGCATATCCCATACCAGCAGTTATAATATCAACTTTTTCAACCTACAAGTACAATCGAACTAATATTTATATCTATTTGCAAAACCATTGAAATAAAAAGAAATATGTAGAAGAATTCTATGGGTGGATTTCAGAATATACCGGAATTCCATAATGTTCGGTAATACCTCTACCAGTTTTACCCAGTATGCCAAATGAATTGCTTTCCTCTACCAATACCCTGAACTTATATTTTTCTTTCAATCTTATAATTTTATCCAAGGGGGCCATCTGACCTGAATTCTGCAATAATTGCAAAAATACAAACCTCTATTTTAGCAAAGGAACACACAAAATAAAAGGAAATGGAACTTGTCTAGAACATATTGGCTCTCTACCCATTATGCAGCAGTAACAAGAAGGGTGACCGTCCACCAAGCAAAGGAGATGCATAAACTACTCATAAAAATACAAAGGAATGTGATCAAAGCTGATCTGTGTCAAAAATTGAGCTAGCACACAGAAAGAAAGAAAGAAAGAATGATATTATTAATGTCCAAAAACTACCAAAGTAGGTTAATGGGACTCAAAAAGTATCAGCCAGCATAGATAACATTAAGGAGTGAAAAGAAGCTACAAGCCAGAAATAAACTAAAAGTGCACTGATAAAAGAGCCTAAATAAGAAGGGGGATGAACCCAAAGCAGGTAAATACTAAAAGCAAAAATAATGGAGATTGTTCAGAGGCTGAGGCAAATAACAGTACAGCAATATGTTTTTCAAAGTCGGAATATGTTCCAACATCAAACAAAGCTTTAATACTAAAAGATAGATCATCAGCCCCAGCGACAGAGATGAGATCACTTCTATATAGGATCAACAGTGATTCATAACACAAATTGTAAAGAATACCACTTCTAAATACAGGAAGACAGTTCAATACGTTGGATTATACCTCAAAGAAGAAAAAGGAATTGAAAGACATACGAATGACTAATAAAATATGGGTAAAAATGACACAAAAATTTGTCTGAACCACATAAGAAACAAAAGTATGTGAAATCTAAGGAAAGGTATACTGACTAATGTTGGGTAAATTTGAAATTTTCTTCAACGATTCTAAACTAGACAGACAATTTTATGCTACAAACCATTAAAAATTCCAGCTTAAAACAAGGAAATGGAAAGCGTATGGCTAACCATCAAACTAAGCAATGATACTCAAAATAAGTCCACATTAAGGAAACAAGAATATAATGATAAACCAATTTATGATAAAATTCTAACATTTTGACAGGATACCTGGTAAATAGATTCAACTACAATGAAGCGTCGATTCAGCACTTTTTTGACCCGTTTGTCTTGTAAGAAGACCTCCTCTAATATCTTTTCTAAAGCTCCCATATCATTGTGCTTGAAAAGTTTTACAGTGCTTCTTGAAAGAAAAAGTCCATTTTGAATTCCCCAATGCACACCTTCATCACTACAAACAATATTACCAGCAAGAAAATAGAAGATAAAATTAGTACCATCACATATATGTATTCAGAAATATATTTTTTAAATAAATTCCAAGAGATCTGAAGACACGTAAGATTATTCTATAGGTTGCATCCATAATGATAAAATAGTCAAGTAAACCATGTCATACATTCTTCACTTGATAACATTCTAAACTTAAATATTATTTACAATGAACCGCAAATTGTTTAGAATGAACTGCAGTCATTGATTAGCCATGTACAGTCATAAAACTGAAAGGAGAAATAATAGGCACGTGTTTCTTGGATAGTTTGCACAATGCAAATGCATCAGCCACAAGAAGTAGATAAATATTAGCAATAGGCACAACAGCTGTCGAAAGGCAGTGATCTCATCCTGAGGTTTTCATCTCCTTTATCATCAATCTAATTTTGGAAATTTCCGGATAAACAGCAAGATTTTCACTATGAAAAGATATAAGATTATGATGTGCCTAGATAATGGCATAAGATGGTATTGATAATAGAGAAACTCACGCAATAATTAGATCACCCCGCTTGCAAAATGCTGGAATTGCACTAGCTGTAGTTGCAAGGCCATATGAATAAAGAATTGAGTCTGGAGTCCCCAAAAACTTTGAAATTCTGGCCTCACAATCAAGATGAACATCTGCCAACAACTCCAGTAAAAAACGAATACAGTAAGTAAAAACAAATAGTGGAATCAACCCTTCTAACCCATTCTGTCTAGATAGGTACAATGCAAATGCACGTGGCGATGTATGAATATATGTATTCAAACCAAAGGTATCAAGAATCAAAGGCACAGTACAGAAGTGCAAGCAGGTGCACAAGTAGCATTTATCAATTTATTCAGAATTGATGTTCTGTCAAGATTAGGTTTCCAAAACATTTTAGCACAAAAACATACATTGAATAGCAAATTATAAATTACAGTGCTAAAATAAACCATTATGAACACATACGGATGGACTTAAATCAATGTAATAGCTTTCTATGAGAATCTTTTGAGGTCTTTTTAAGGTTCAGAGCTAATCATAAACCGATTCATAATGTAATCTTATCTGAATGTAGCAAAGTAAAACAGATAAGGTTAGATATGCACCCTATACATGCACAAACTAGCATCATAAAAAAAAATATAATAATTGAACTTATGAAGAGCTCTATTTTATTATATTTCCCATTTGTGTTATCAGCGCCTAATAAAATCTCATTTTTTGTTGATTCCATCTAGAAGTTAAAAATTAGCCTAGTTACTAATAAAAGAAAATTGCAAATATCAGAGAAGTGTGGTTTCATTCTCACCAATAGTCCCATAGAAGCCACGAGGACCGCAAGATCCCACACCATATTTTTTCAATGATACATCACATGCTTCCTGAAACAAAATATTTTGAGTCGGTTGAATCTATTTTTCATTGCAGATATAGTAAATTATAGAATAAAAAAATAGAAGAGAAGGTTGGGTCCTTTGTTGTTCACTCACTATTATCTTCTCATCCCCTATTAGTCCAAGATAGTTTGCTGAAGCCAAATTGATAACTTCTTTTCCACTAACTATGGTACGAGGTCCCGCAGCACTACATCATACCAAAAAAAATTGCAAACAACTCTGGTTAGATGAGAAATTGCAGTAGCCATTAAAAATGAGTTATTCATTCGAAAAACACTGGCTGTTTCTTTGAAATACACAAAATCCTGATCAGAGATTTTTACAACTCTTATAAGCAGGAATGCTTTATTTTTATTCGTGTTTTAGAAACTTGATAGTTCAATATTATATGTCAACCGGCAGAAACTCACAGCAACCAGGGTCTGACAACTTTCAGTGATGGGTAGCACGCTATGCTCCAGGGGACACATCCATACCCCTCCTTTCCATCCATCCCCTTGTCACCATCCCCATGCTATTTTTTAATTCAAATATCATGTCTATGATCTTAAGGTTACATCTAGGCATCTCCTTCTTTCATTCCCACGTTTCCCTGTTCCCTGGAAAGGGAGCTTGGTGGAACGTAGGTAGCACTTTGAATGTTTGTCCTATGGTGATGGCTTCCATTGGAAAATTCAAGTCCTACCTTTGGTATGTTTTGTGATGATTAATTTTTTTGGTGTATCATTGCATTGTTTAGATGCTATTTAAAAAAAAAATTGTTTCATTGATCACTTCCTCCTCCCTTGAACATACATAACAATAATAATAATGACAAAGAAATGTAAGCACAGTAGCATCACTCATAAATAGAACGTGGGTAATTGCAAACCAACAATTTTGCCGTGCCATATAATATAAGTGTCAAACTTGGGATTACTTCGTGAAACATGCAATGTTTTCAAATAAGTGTTGTTCAAAACCATGTTTTGAATACATGCAAAAAATCACAAATTATTCAAAAAATGGGGCTGTTTGTTTAGTTATAGAAGGCTGCCAAAGTTTTTGGTGTTTGAAACTCTGATGATAATGAAAATTGAAACGTTTTGTCATTTGCCCTGTTCAACAAAATTTTCATCATATTGTTATCATTTTCATATTTGATACATGTTAGATATTTATTTTGATGTTATATTGAAATAACAAGATCAGTTTTTTTTTTTTTTTTTTTTTTTTTTTTTAATCCTATTTTTATGTTATTTTTTTTAGTTTGATGCTTTTCACCATGTTTTCCCCATTTTAAACCTGCTTAATTGAGAAAAACACTTACACTTTTGCCATGCCATGTTGTTGCTGTAATGCTGCTTTGGATGTAACAGAATCATTGATTACTCATCCTAATAATGTCAGCATTGCTTGTTGCATCCACAATTACTCTACGAGGTTCTCTGTTGAAAGCTGTCCCAATGTCAAATGTAACTCTCACAAGACATTTATTTGTTCCACAGGGTTAGTGCTAATAGCGTCACTAGGTCTTTGCACTAGCCCATACTAAGAATGTGCCCTTGCCACTAAGCTTCATTAGTATGTGACTAAACAGTGAAAATTTGGAGCGGTAGAAGGAAGAATGAAAATAGTTCTGTGGAGTTTGGTGTCTCGGAAAGATTATGCAAGCTCGGGCTTCCACTAATCTCTCGCCATCTTTTAGTGGCATACCCAAAGAATCCTAGTAACTCTTGATCAAAATATATACATGGAGTTGCTTCAGACATATTTAAGGGTATTCAAAAAATACTGGTTGAGTTAGGGACAGCATCGTGATTGACAATTTTCTGCAATATAGAGTGAATAAGGCAACTGCATTTCGAGGCTTCAGATAGTTATTTCAGTGTTTTTTAGCATCCTCATAATATCCTCATCCTAACATCAGGCAATGCAATTACGAATTTCCAAAATGAAGCCATTAACAGCAACTACCAGCTGCAACTTCGGCATAAACTGGACATGAAAATAAAGCTAGTTTTTTGGATTCCCACATCCAAGTTTCAGGGAAGAGACAACTTTGACCAGTCTTTGGATTTAACTGGTATTGTAACATCCTTTTGGTGGATAAAGACTTGTTTAAAACATCAACCTAACATAATTAGTAATATGGCTTTTACAGATAATTAGTTAGGGTTATCACAAGAAAATATTTTGGCATCCGTTTCAGTGGTTTTTTGGTTTACAAGATTTTGTTAGGTTTTTCTTGTAGGGAAATGTGGTAGAAGAATATGAAGTGGCCTGAAAGCCTTATCATTTTGTTCTTGTTGTGTACAGAGCAGCATAGAAAGCTAAAATCCACATCATCCTCTCCATCAAAACTATGACTCATATGCACCCTAAGGAGGATTAACCTCCCCCAAAAACCTAGGACCTAATCACACCAAAGATATGATAGTAAATTAAAACAATCTAGTCCAAGTATATAACCTGTCCTATGAAGGAATAACCTCCCCCCAAAAACCTAGGACCTAATCAAACCAAAAATATGATAATAAATTAAAATAATCGAGGTCCTAAATATATAACCTGTCCTAAGGTTCACAAACCCATCTTTGGATTATGGCCAAAACTCACCCCATTCATCCAAAAAATATCCAGTGATTGTGCTGGAGCAGGTGAATCGCTGCTGAAGCTGTCATGTGAAACTGGTCCACAGCCACTATCTAGTCCCTCTTGAAAGCAATAGTCTCATGGTCTGAATCATATAATCTATGCCGCCTGTCAACATATGTGAATCCATGAAATTCGGTTTTCAAAATGAATCACATGAAAACCCATAAAAAACCTGCAGAGATCAAAAGCTGCTCAAAACATGTGCCATATTCCTGATGATACTTTAGTGCGAATACCCCTCATCATCATCATGTGAACCCGTTCATGTAATGCTTTATCTAAAAGAAAGCCATCCTCAATTGTCTAGAACATGTATAACACTAAGTTACCCAGGGTATGAGTTTGGGCTTGAGTATGAGGGTTCCCCGATAGTTTTGGGACCCGGTTTTAATACAGCTTGGGTACATGCATACAAAAAATAATAAAAAATATCAAAAATATAGACAAAATAAACAAAATTAGCCACAAAACACTGTATATAATTGATAATTCAATGCCAAATGCTAAATCAAAATAGTTTATATTATCTGTTTAAGCAAACTCAAATACTACGTAAAAATTAATATTCAATATTAATAAAATTGCTCTTCATTGAGACCATGAAAACCAGCATTTCGTTCATTGCAACCAAATACAGTATCACTAGCGCCAATCACAATGCCATTCCCACTAGCTCAGCTATGCAACTCCTGCATAGAAGTCTCTCCCCCCCCCCCTACATCAATGTCGAGTAATGAAATTTCGGTAATGGAAGCATCCAAGATAGGGCATTCCGGCTATACATCCCAACGCATCATCACCCCTTCCTTGTAGTTAGGTTGCTTGTGTTATAGAAGGCACAAGTTGCAAATCACGAAGACCAATTCCTCCACCTTTTTTGTTGTCAATCGGTTTCCAGTTCCGGACATCTGAATAGGAAATTGCACCCTATAGAGGCAAAGCTAATACAAAATTTCAATAGTCAAGAGTTAGAAAAACATAAATAGTTTATTGATGATTCCACTTCCAATTTATATAAGTAAAAAAGAAAATAAAGTTAGAAAATTAAAAAACGTACGTAGGATAAAATTCTGATAGCAAGAGGCTGCAGCGTCCTTATCTTAAAGAGCACTAAGGGATACCATCTAACCTTCTAAGGCTATGAGCTTCCCAAACCCGTCCACAACCATGTCTTCTATATCTAGATTGGGGAAGATTTTAGTGAATTTCTTATATCCATCACTAACTTTAAGAACCTTGTATGATGCCACCCTCCTGGGTACAAACTAACTAGCTCGATGTTGTAGAATTTTGGAGGTAGGGAAAAATCAAGAGATGCAATGGGGTATTCATTTTGTTCCGCTATTCATTCAAAATACTTTTTAGTTGTATGTAAAATATTTCTAAAGGATCTTGCTCTTTCGCATTTATAATGTCCATTTTTTCAATCATGGAGTCAATGTCATCGTAAATTTTTCCCAGACATGTCTGACCCTTATTAGTAAATTTAGTCATACTCATGATGGGATCAATAAAACTAAGCAAGCATTCCAAACAAGCCCGCCAATCATCATCTAGGATCAACCCTTTCACTTTTGGGTTCTCTATGTTTAATTCGCTCCATACAGCCCAAAGGTTGTTGATTACCCTAGTGCACAATGCCTCTTTCACCTTCACAAGTTGTCTTAAGAAAATTGTGTGCAAGGCATAGCTAGTCTCAGCAACCTAATAAGACATTTAAAATACAAATAAAATATATTTCACTTTTAAAAGAATAAGAATCTAAAAAAAATTAAACAATTAAAAATCTACAACATTATCTACTTTGTTTTTTAAATTTTAGACTTAAAAAACAAGGTAGATAAATATAAATTAAAATCTATGTTGTTTGGGTACAGGTACGGGTACGGATACGGGGACGTCTCGGGTACGCGGGTACGTCATTTTTCAAAAACCTTGATTTGGATACGTCGTGGGTACGTCTGTATATATATATATTACTCATTTTTTTAGTAAAACACTTGAAACTACATAGTGTGAAAATATTTGTCTATAAATGATAAAACACTTAAAAATATATAATATTCATTCATTCATTACTTCAAAGACAAGATGTACATTCAAATCTAGAATAAATCATCTCGATTGTCCACAAAATCACGAATGCCACTCCCATTATTTTTCAACTTTATCATTTATTGACACTTTCTCTCACAACGGCTCATCGGTGCATTGAATCTCACGAGTGCATGCCTTAAGGGGTGCACAGGGAATGGGGTGGGATCGGCTTGTGGCACTTTGCCAGAGATATTCTCATACTATTTTATCACGCATACATCCCTTCATGCAGCCTTCATATCTCCTATGATGTCTCCTTGAAATCTTGAAACCCTGAAATATGGCTAAGTTTGAAACCTTGAAACCCTGGAATCTGACTAACTCTGAAATATGACAGGATCCTCCAAAACCTAGAATTTGCATTATAGCTCCTAGCAGTCCGAAACCCCTCTCAAACATCCTAAAAGTATATAAATAAAATATAACTTAAAGTATAAGTTAACTTATACTTAAATGTTTATTTTATTTCTATATGGTTGGGTTCGGACTGGATTTACATTTAGGGTTGCTTAGTTTTTAGGGTTTTTTTTTAAGGATTTTCCGAGGTTTTTTTAACAAAATAGCCATTTTTCTGTCGGAATCCCTCGAGTACGCGTCGGAAACGACCCGGGTACTCTCGGAGGCACCCGTCGGCGTGTCGGACGTTTCCAGCACGCCGGCGGGCGCCTCCGGAACGCCTCCAGAAGTACCCGGGACGTCCCCGTGCCGAAGGCATCTCCGAACAGGAGGCGTCGAGCCAGGGGGCATATCCCTGCAACACAGATTAAAATTAGTAAAATTAAATTAAATTAAATAAATAAAATACCATTTCACTTAATTTCAACAACTCCAAATTCAAGAATGCCCTAAAGATGACCTTGGACATGTGATGATTGGTCACAAACATTTGTATCATGTTGGCATCAGTCTGATTATTTTTAATCCACTCGATTTTGTTGCCCAGCATTTTTAGCCTCAAGTGGAGCAAATGAATGGCACAGGGTGTCGAAAACATATGCTTATATCTCACCTCAACTATTGACCCTAAAATTTTGCGATTTTTTGCACTATCCATTATAACTTGGACAACTTTTGAGGTCGCACTAACTCAATGGCGTCTATGAGGATCTCGGCAAATAATTGTGCATTCTTGATATACCCCTCACAATTAACCACCTTCAAAAATATCACCCCTTAACGGTACACTAAAATCACACTTATTAAGGGCCTATTTTTGTAGTCTTTCCATCCATCTAAAATGATAGAAACTCTCATTATCATTCCAACAATCCCTAATGGATTGCAACATACTCTCCACACATGTTTTTTTCCTAAATTGATACCCTTCATTTATCGCCCGTAAGGTGACAGGGGGAAGTTAGATGGAAGCCCATTGGTGTATATAGATCACCCAATGAGCTCATCAGCAATATCCTTTGACTTATTATTAATATCCCATTACAATGGTCCCACAACTTTTGTTCTTTTATGAAAAATAGAAGCATCTTCCACTAAAGAAGCCATTGTTGCCAAAAAGGGATGTGAAAGGCCTAGGACCTAAGCCTCTAGGTGGCTTGTTCAATCCTTTCCTTGGCAAAGGATGAGATTGAGATCAAGCTCTTGCAAAACATTTTTTTTGCATCCACTTTCTCTTTCATATATGCAATCATGTGTTTTTACCAACCCCTTTTCTTAATCCTAGGGCATGCTTTGATTCCAATGCCCGCTATTGCACAAAGATGGATTTTCACCCGATTATATGAGTTATTGTTTATGAAATTGAACTAGCTACATTTCCAAATATAATACCCTCCACCTTGAAGCTGCTATAACATCCTTGGATGTCTCCAAAGAGATAGAAGGGTTGGTTTTGAAGGGCCGTGTTGCCCCTTGGCCCACAGAGTTGGGACTTGCTACCATTGTAGCAAAATGAAAATATATGTGGCTGCAAGTTATAAAACAAACACAATATTGGGGGGCAAACCACAAACCCTAGAAAGCTTGCATTGCTTGTTGGAAAAATTGATAACGTTAAAAAAATAAAAACAAAACCCATATGAAAATTGAAAAAAATAAATTAAACAAAACTGGAAAAACACAAAACTTAACTTCAAAGAATGAATCTTCCTTGTTGCAAGTTCTTCAACACACTTGGCAACAAAAAAACTATGAGGATCCTTCTGTATAGATTTACAAACTACAAAAAATAAATGAAAAATGAAATGAACTTTGGAAAATAATGCAAACTAACCTTAAGATCGCAGGGCACTTCAAGGGGGCAACCTCCTTTGAGCAAGCTCAATACAATAATATTCATGGATGCCTTCACTGGGACTCAACACTTACTTAAATACTAAATCTATTCTAACAACTACTACTTCCCATGTATGTGGGATAATTCAAATATGCTCAAGAGAAACTTACAACGCATATGCGTCCATAATGACTAATACACTAATAATGCAAAGAAAAGGGTAGGACACGCGTTCGTAACATCCCTTCCCTTAGAAAAAGCTTTGTCCTCAAAGCTTTAGATGTGGGAATCGTTGCTGAATTTGGAATAGTGGTTCCCATGTTGCATCTATTGGTTGCATGTCGTGCCACTAAATTAAGACTTCCATGATTGAGTGGGAGTGAAATTGGCAGGTGCGCACTTTGATCGTGGTTCCAAGAACTTTCCTCGAACAGGGGACATGAAAGACTGGGTGAACTTGGGAGGAAGGTGGAAGCTCCAACTTGTAAGCAACAGACCCAATCTGCCGAAGAACCTTATATGGCCCATAAAACTTTGAAGCATGCTTATGACTCCCTTTTAGTTTCAGGGATGATTGCTTGTATGGCTACAAACGAAGAAAAACCATATTGTCGGTTTGAAAAGTGCACTCGAAGCAGTGCTGATCAGCCTACTGCTTCATTCAGTTCTGTGCCAGATGGAGATTGCCCCGCAAGGTGCTGAGAATTTGATCTTGGTGTCGGAGAGTAGTGTCGACCGCCTGAACTGATGAACTATCGGGGACATACGAGAGAAGTGTTGGGGGTGCTTGACCATAAACCGCTTCATATGGAGTCATTTTAGTAGAAGTGTGGTAGGAGGTATTGTACCACCATTCTGCAAGGGGAAGCCACTTTGCCTACTGTTGTTGTTCTGAAGCAAAGCAACAACGAAGTGTTTCCAAGCATTTGTTGACAATTTTTGTCTGGTCATTTGTTTGGGGGTGATACCCGAAGCTCATTTTCAGTTGTGTGTGTGCGTTGGAATAGCTCCATCCAAAAATGGTTGGTGAAAGTTGCATCACGGTCGGAGACAATTGAAGAAAGGATGCCATGAAGATGGAAGATCTGATCCAAGAAAACTTGTGCGACCTTGGAGGCTGTACAAGGATGGTTGAGGGCACAAAAATGACTATATTTGGAGAGGCGATCTACCACGACCAGGATCATTGTTTTTCCTCCAAATTTTAGGAGCCCCTCAATGAAATCCATATAAATATTTGTCTAGATCCTAGTAGGAATGGGCAAGGGCTCGAGTGAACCAAGAATCATTGTTGTTTCACATTTGTTGCATTGGTAGGTATCACATTTAGCCACCATCTGTTTAATTTCCCCTTTCATCCCCTTCCAAAAGAAGTTTTGACGTGCCCTAATATGTTTTAAGAAATCTTGAGTGTTCTGCTGATGGAGAAACATGGATTTCATAGAATACAACTTGATGAAGGTTTGTGTTATGGGAAAGCCCCAGATGGCCCTTGTATCACAGAGAAGCACCATCCCATGAATAATGTGGTACTACAGAGGGGTTAGTGGCCAATTGTTGAATGAGGTGGTGTAAGGAGGGATCATTTGCACACCCTTGGTGTATAAATTCCAACAATTTCGGAATGGGCGTGACGATGGCAGAAAGAGAAGTCGAGTCGTCGAATGTGCATGAGAGAGCATCCACCATGACATCGTCTTTACCCTTCTTGTAAGTGATCTCATAATCATAGCCTATGAGTTTGTTGACCCATTTCTATTGTGTCGGTGATGAGACTTGTTCCAAGAAATATTTCAAACTCTAGTAATCGGTTTTGATACAAAAATGATTCCCAAGTATGGCCGCCATTTTTGTATTGCATGCAGAATTGCCATCATTTCCTTTTTGTATGCAGAAAAAGCCAAATTTTGTCCAAAAAGGGCTTTGCTAGTGAAAGCAATGGGGCGACCCTCTTGGAGAAGAGCAACACCCAAGCCATTGCCACAGGCATCACTTTCATTGGTGAAATTTTTAATGAAGTCTAGCATGGCCAAAACTAGTGTGCTACACATAACCTGTTTGAGTGCCACGAATGCCTGGTCAACTGCGGCATCCCATGTGAATGCATCCTTCTTCAATAAAGAAGTCAAAGGAGCCATAATTTTTCCATAATCCTTGACAAACTTGTGTAGCATCCTGTAAGGCCTAGGAAGCCACGAAGACTCTTGAGGGTTGTTGGCCAAGGCCAATGTTGCATGGCACTGATTTTTTTATTTTTTTGCAACGGATAAAAAAACGCATTCTAAGATACGGTTAGTAAAGAAAAAATTTAATGTGGGCTCAATCGAAAGGGGTAAATGTACTTTACTAGTTTTTTGCCACCTCCTAGTTAGGATTAACGAAGGCAAGGGCAATTTCAGAATCATAATGGAAAAAATGAAAAATTTGTCCAAGAGGGATAGAGGAGCAGAAAAGGGAAACGAACACTGAAAAAGTTTCGAAACAAAAGGGAAAAAACTAAAAAAGTTATGGTAAAACTCAAAAAAATCAAAGATTGAGATTTTTGGCTAATAGAAGTGGAATTTGGATCTGGACCCTCAAGGAAAAAAATGTACAAAATGGAATTTCAGGGGTTCCAAAAATATTTAAGTCAATGGAACTATAAAGGGAGAGATATGGCGAAAAAATGAGAATTTTTTCTTTTTTTCTTTTGAAAAATTGATTGTCGTTTGGTTGCTCCTACCAAAAGTCAGTCTACAAGTGCACGGTGACCAACTGTTCTCAACTGTGATCACTTTGTTGTTGGTCTTCTAAAATTGTTGTGTTGGGTATAAGGCTCAAGTCTATGCAGCTGCCTAGGGGCTTTAAGGAGTCTCTCGGACCACCAATGTTGTCTAAACGAGTACCGCTCTCCAAAAAAATTCTAGCCACAGATTTACCCTTAAGTGACAGCTCTTGGTTTACCTCACGGGGGGAAATTACTCAATCAGGATGGGTTTGTTGCCCTTTTCGCTGGCAAGACCTCTCAATGGACCAACTACTACGGGGGTTTATGTGGTACTCCTCACAATGAATTTTAGGGCTTATGCCCAAGTACTTTCCACAATTATGCAGAGGGGTATTTACCCTTATCCGAACCTGCAATGAATATGTAGAAAATAGAGACAAGGAAAAACATTTCTATAAATGGCACAACTTTTGAAAACCCACTGCTGAAAAAAAAAAATCTCTAAAATCTACCCGTAAGCCGAGAAAGTGCTCTGATACCAAATGTGAGGATCCTTTTTGCACAGATTTACGAACTATAGAAAATAAATGAACAATGAAATGAACTTTGAAAAATAACCCAAAATAACCTTTAGATCATACCAATTTATCCTTTTACATTCAGATTTCTAAGATAAATGACCTGTTTTACTTAATCTAAATATTCATAGTTTTACTTCATTTAGATCACATTAATCACAAAATAAGTAAAACAGAACCATGGTTGCAGTGCCAATCACATTATTGTTGGATTGCTTCCCATAGTTGGCACAAGCCCAAACAGTCAAACCACCTAAATAAGTACTAAACTCAACTAAGGAAAGGGGTGTATTATTATTGCAAAAAGATGGTGTTCCCAAGATAGCTATAGATATAGGGGATATGGTTCTCTGAAATGCCTCAATAGATGAAGGATCAAGCCTGAATATAATACCAAAGAAAATATGAAAGAAGTTAGGAAAACCATCACTAATAAAAGCATATTTTAGACTTACATTAGCAAGCCAAGAATGAATTGCTCCATCAGGTATCTTATTGGAGCAAGAAATAGCAATAGCAAGAAAAATATTAAATGCGGTATTCATAGTCATGTGAATGGAAATGGTATTTATGAGCAATATTAGGACATCCATGACTTGAACAAATAAAATTCATCCATGACTAGGGTCACGAAACTATTGTCAAGCAAGACTAACAATGGGCACCTTAAGGGACCAAATAATTGAAGAACAATATAGTTCTAGACGTAACTCTAATAATGAATTCGAAACTAACGATGAATGTGTCTCATACCAAAATGAATGTTGTGAAGATAGTAGATATGTGAATATAGACCTATTAGATTTGCAAATGGGAAAATATGATATATTGAAACCTTCATCCATAATAAATTGTATTGAGATTGGGCCATTTACAGAAACAGGGAAACAGACACAACCAATGATTGTCAAATGCCAACAATGACCAACACTTACCAGATAGGGTGCAAAGAAATCACTAGATATACAACCTAGACCCCAACATGGCAAATTGCTACATGTGGCGAGCATCAGAAGAGGTAATCCAAAAATATTCATCAAATAGCCAACTAATAAACAACTACACATCGACTAGTGAGTGTCAAACAAAGAGAACAACCATCAAGCATCGACAACCAAAATGATTAGAAGCATTTATTGATGCAATTACACAAGTTTATCCTTTAAATTCATTTGTTTTGAGAATTATGGATTGTTAAAACGTCAAATATCTTAACCATAATCAAGTAACAGAGTGGATAACACAACTATAACCAATGACACCTACCAATAGATGCCACATCTTAAATGACATGACTATTAATGATCATGATTTACTAGATAATGACCTATGTTACAGGGTCACCCAAATCCGCAAGTGTTTGCAATCTGGGTTCGAACCGGGTGCAAGTGCGAGTTCAATTCACCGCTCCTACGCCTAGGGTTCTTCCCTAGGAACCCAGATTCACCTGGGTTCTTCTGGAGTGGTGAACCTGCAGAAAATGTTGGTTAACGGTCAAAAATGTCATTATTTTTTTTTTTTTCACCAAAACCAAGGCAATAAAATAATAAAAAACACATTCCTACACCCTAAAAGTCAAGTATAAACAAAAGCAAAAGCTAATAATAACACATGATAAAAACAAAGTGACAAAAGGAAAACCACTTGCCTCTCATTTTTCTAATTTTCTCATTTGCATACTTGCCTTCCATTGTTGTTGTAGGGTTGAATCTTCATCAAGCATCATTCTAAACATTTGCCTACGATGATTAAGGAGCCCATTAGCTATCAAGGTAGGATTTGTATTGTTTTATTTATTTATTTTGTCATTTTTTTATTTTTACAAGTTGCTTCCCTAAGGTTTGTTTTGAATTTTTTATTTTTTGTGTTTGTTTTTAAACTTGTAGTTATATATACTACAATGTCTCATAGTTCTTTCTCCGTCAGCCAAAGCGAACACAAAATGGACACAACACGCTCACTGCTATGGAAATATGTGATACTAATAGACCAAGTTTTAGGTGGTGGGGCCTTTGTTTGGAAATGCAATACTTGTGACTGTCAGTTCACAAGCTCATAATTTCAAGTGAATGCCTGCTTATGTCACATCCCTAGTCATGACATCAAAGCATGCACGGGGAAGAATAACTCTCTAGTACCACAATTAAAAATCATTGAATACATCAAGGAGCAAGAAGACGTAGATGACGCATATGCCACGAGATTTGGTCATCCTCTAGCAAAGAAAGGCAAAAGATCAAGGAAGCCACCTATTTCCCCAATTCTTACTGGCAATTGTGCAGTTGTGCTTGTTGGAAGACATCCATTTTTTGGAGCACCCTCCATGCACGAAGAGGCTTCTCCTCTTTCAAACAAAAGAACAAAAGGACCATTGGAAAGGTCTTTTCACAATGAGAGTAGGGAGATTGCGGATCAAAAAATTGCACGATGCGTGTATGCAAATAAATTGTCTTTCAATGTAGCTCAATCACCATATTGGCAAGAAATGCAAAGAACGAAGAACAAGGCCCCAAAAGATTACAAAGGTCCAGGGTTTGAGAAACTCCGCACCACCTTATTGACAGAGGAGAGAAAATATATTAAAGATTCTTTGCAGCTTATCAGAGATTCGTGGGCTGAAACAGTGGTCTCCATCGTTTACGATGGATGGAAAGATGCAAAAAAAAGCCTTTGATCAATGTGGTTGCAGTATGCCCTAAAAGAGCAATATTTTTGAAGGTCATTGATTGTAAGGAGTGTGAAGGATGTTGAGTTCATTGCCAACATCTTCATCGAAACCATTGAGGCGGTGTGACCTCATAATGTTATACAAGTTATAACAGATAATGCCAAAAATTGCAATGTTGCGAGGTTGTTGGTGGAGGCAAGGTATGGACACATTGTTTTAACACCTTGTGTTGTCCACTCACTCAACCTCATGTTACAAAATATGGGGAAGGAAATTGAGTGGATCAAACAAGTGTATGTTGAAGCTAAGGATATTTAAATGTTTGTCACTAACCATCACCTCTCAAGCCATTTCCAGATCCTTCTTGAGTCTCGACATTGAAGCTACTGAAGGTGTTTTTATTTTAGTAGTTTATTTTTGTTTTAAAATTTTAACTTTTCTAGTTTTTTAATCTAGTACTCGTATAATTTCATAAGTTTGTAATTTTTTTTATTTCAATTTTGTAATAGGTTGTTGAGACTAGATTCACCTCTGACACAATCATCTTGAGATGACTTGTGAAGGTGCAACAAGCACTCAGTAGTATGGTCATCAGCCGCGTGTGGAATGTATGGAGGGAGTCGAGTACAGGGCAAGGCAAAGCATGAAAAACTTGATCCTAGATGATAATTGGTGGGCCCATGTAGATTATTTATTTTCACTGAGCCCATTATGAGTATGATCCGTTTTGCTGAGATGGATCAGCCATGTTTGGGAGAAATATATGATGGCATCAACTCAATGATTGAGAAGATCAAGGCCATCATTAATGAAAAACAGCAAGACCCTGAGAAGACGTTTTTCAAACAAGTGCACTCAATCCTTGTTGAGCAATGGAACAAAATGACCACCCCACTACATCTCCTTCCCTTTGCATTGACTCCTCGGTTCTATAGCATAGAGATCTTTTCTTTGCCAAGGATTGTGCCACCATATAGGGATTTCAAAGTGGCTGAAGGGTATAAATTGGAATTCTCTAGGATATTCCTCGATTTTGACGTAGAAGACTTGATTACGAGCAAATTTAGAGTTTTCATTATATAGTCTTGGTGCTCTTTAGGACAAATACAAGAAGGGTGGTCCTATGTGTTGGTACCTTCATGGCCAAGGATCACTGAACCCACAACCTCTTGCAATCAAGATCTTCTCACAGGTAAGTTTTGTATTTTTTAAGTTTTTCCTGTTTTAAAAAATTTGTATTATGTTTAAGACTTGAGTTTTAACTTCTTAGTTTTCTAAATTTGAATATAGGTTGCAAGTTCATCTTCTTGTAAGTGGAATTGTAGCACATACAGCTTCATCCACTCACAAAAGTGCAACAAGATCGCAACTAAAACGGCCGAGGAGCTGGTCTACATACACTCCAATTTGCATCTTCTATCGCACAAAAACCTAGAGTACAAGGAGGGGGCACCAAAGCATTGAGATATAGATCTAGAGGTCGTTGACTTGGATACTTCCATTTCCCGCTTCTCATTAGCTGATACTCTCAATCCTTCGCCTTCGACAACACACAACTTAGCTAGCAGGGGTGGTGGTGGTGGTGGTAGTCCATGTGGTTTTAATAAACCACAACATGATGTTGATGTTGATGTTGATGCTCTCGATGAAGAGCAAGATGACTATGAAAGTTAACATTTTAGTTTTAAGACTTTAAATTTGATGTAATTAATTACAGCCATAGGATAATATCATAAGTATTGATGTTTAATATTTACCATTTATGTTTAATGATTAACATGACTTTTGGCATTCGGTTAGTATTTACTATTTTCAATATTTTGTGATTATTTTCATATATTGTTTTTGATATCAATATGCATACCATATGGTTAATGACAATGTCACTAATTTTCTATGTAATAGGCTATAATTTCTATATATTTTTGTATGGACGAACCCAAGGAAAAAAATTGCCGTACTAGTGAACCTGTTCTTCGAACCCAAACCTGAACCCAAAACAAACCAGTAACTTAGAGATAATCAATTGATTAAACATGATAATATATTTGAATGACAAATGTTGAAGGATGCCCACATCCAAGGATGTTGATCAACGAATCTAACCTACGATCACCGATCAACAAATCTACTAGTGACGGCCAATTGAGGATTATGTCCGAAAACAATTGATTGTGGACTATTGTTGAACAGACTATCTACTGAGAGGGGGGGTGAATCAGTAGATGAGCTAAAACTTGGTTCTTAAAACTTTTAAACAAAATACGCAAAGTAAAAAACAAAATCAGAGATCATACACACACATAAGAATGCACAACACCAAATTTTTACGTGAAAACCCAAAGGGAAAAACCACGATGAGAAAAGTTGCTATAGAAGCTACTGTTCTAATCCAGCCTCATAGAAACGAAGTCTCACAGACAAACCTCACTAATTACATTCAAGAGCACCCACTCTAAGGAAGCGTCAACTTCCTAACTGAGCACCAACTCACTTTTTCTGATGGCACCAACCTATCAGAGAAATGAAGCTGCAACTTCAAAATACATAAAAGATTCAAAATGAATCTTGTTCACTTTTCTATTACAAGTCTTGTCTATAACTGCACCTACGTTGTGTGCCTTCTCGGCTTATCTGCCTTTATCTCTTTGTGTCTAGATATCTTCTATATTGACACACCTTATTTTCTTTGCCTTTTTACGTTGTCTGCATATGTTCTCGCTCGAAGATTTTGAGTTAACACTCTAATTATTATCGCAGCAGCAACAAAAGACACTTTTAAATGTTTTGTTCGTAGCATATATAGACAAATTCATCTTACGGTTTTCTATCTATAAAGTGTTCACACTTCAACTGTTCTTAACCGGTTCAAGCTTCTGATCTGCATTCAATGTGACTTTGACTTCGTGTTTCAATTCATGCTTCACACGGCAATGTTCAAACTTCTTTACCATCTTTGGCATCTGCACTTCTATTGTTCTTAACTGCGTCGCTTTCTCGATCACTTTTGATCTGCATTCAACGTGACTCTGACTTTGTGTCTCAATTCATGCTTCAAACGACAACGTTCAAATGCCTTTACTATCTTTGGCATCTGCACTTCTACTTAACTGCGTCGCTTCCTCGATAACTTCAGTTGAATTATCTCGAGCTCTGTGAAGATATATCAATTCATCACCAGTTCCAGTTGTTCCTTTACCAACAATTAGAAGACATTGATTGCGGACTTTTTAATTTCTTTCGTCGCGCCAAGTTCACGTTCCTTTCTTTGTTGGATCTTTCCTTATGACCTTTTGACATTTGTCAAATGCACGTGCACTCAGAGGATCATCTGAGTTTGTTTTGCACCATTAGATCTAATGCACCGATCAAACATGAGCCGCTGATCTTTTAAAGCAGCATTAGTTTTAATTCTTGCTTTGCCATTAACCATCGAGTTTCTTTTCTTCCCTTTTTACATCTCATTGCTTTCTATATCAAGGGTTCGCTTCCACTCCTTTTGATTGTCCTCGATATGCTCGATCTTTACCCTTTGTATTGAGCGTTAAACTTGGGCATGTTGGCATGATATTATTTTCCTCGACATACGTGTAACGTTCCTTGCAACATCGATCCTTGAAGACTTGATCGTCTTTTAACCTTGTTTTAATTCCTTCGAGAGGTTCCTTTATACAAATTGTTGCAGGCATTTGTGTTTTCGGGACAATTTCTGTAGACTTTTTGTCTGGGTCCATTTCTTCCTTAAGTGTCCTCCAATTTCTCCGAAAGAATTCTTATTGGCTTCTATTCGGAGATGTCCTTCGGAAATCTTTTCTTCGGACTTTTTGTCTGGGACATTTCTTCAAACTTTTTGTCCGCATCATTTCTTCAGACTTTAGTCCGAAGACATTTCTTCAGACTTTTTGTCCGAGACATTTCTTTGGCTTCTCTGCAAGTGTCCACATACCCTTTGCAACATTCAAAAGACACCCTTCGGCTTTTCTGCAAGTGTCCACATACCCTTTGCAATGTTCAAAAGATACCCTTTGGACTTTTTAAAAAGGTCCATTTGCCCTTCGAAACGTTCAAAAGATACCCTTCAAACTTTTAAAAAGGTCCACTTGCCCTTCGGAACATTCAAAAGATACTCTTCGAACTTTTTGAAAAGGTCCACTTGCCCAAGGACTTGACAAATTTTCCGAAAAAATTGTCCTTGCCATTATTTCCAAAAGAATTCCTCCAAAGGAATTCTTCAAGACTATTCTAGGTTTTCAGTACTTCTTGACTTATCTCGATTGCCTCTTCTAAGTAAGAGCATTTCACAAACGTGATTTACTCCACAAGTCTGCTCAATTCAACCTTTGGCTTTTATGCATGATCAGATTCAATCTCAATGACATCAAGGACATCAACCTTTGACATCAATGACAATTCCATGCTGCCCTAGATGGGAATGATAACTCTTCAGTCCTCAGACTACTTTCTGTATCATGATATCAAAACTGTCAACTGTCTCCTTGCTCAAATTTCCAACAATCTCCCCCTTTGTCATTGATTACAAAACATCCTCAAAAATCCCTTCTCATTCTACTCGCTTGCTCTTATTCTGATTTCTCCCACTTTGACATTAATGACAAAGAGTGTTTGCTAAACCAGTAAGACACACTGTTGTTGAGTTGTTCTAATCCTTGGACCTGTCTGGATAGAGCATTATGAAGAAAGACTCCCCCTTGGATAATGCACACCGACTTGAACTGTTCCTATGACTCTCCAGGTTTCCATATGCTTCAACCGATCTTGAATATAGCATTGGTCTGAAAGACCAATCAACAGTAGATATATCTCTTACATAGATGAGCATAGAAATCTAGATCCAACATACCTTAGTCTGCTCCTTAACATCAAATGACAAACGATGTGTACGGTACATAACAGATTGCCTTCATTCTTAATCCAGGAGTTTAATAAAATGCCAGCAATGCTCCCCCTAGACTTTTAACCTATCACAAAAGTCTAGTGATATGGGGTGGGAGCTACAACTCCCAACTTCTCTCTCAGATACTCAAATTGCTCCTTGGGAAGAGGCTTGGTAAAGATATCTACAATCTGATCCTTGGTTGGCACATATTCCATTGTGACCTCCTGACTTGCTACCTTTTCTCTCAAAAAATGATATTTTATGGAGATATGCTTGGTTCTGGAATGCATCACTGGATTCTTGGATAGATTTATGGCACTTGAACTATCACAGTAAATAGAGATAAGTGCTTGATATTCTACCCTTATGTCCTTGAGAGTTTGTAAAACTTGAGTGCAGCAAGCAGCTGCTACGACATACTCTACTTCAGTTGTAAAGAGTGTAATCGATTCTTGCTTCTTGCTCAGCCAAGACACAAGTCTGTTACCCAGAAACAATGCACCACCACTTGTGCTTTTTCTGTCATCCACACTTCCTACCAAATCAGTATCAGTATAAGCAACCAAAGTAAGATCCTCGCTAGTCGGGTACTACAACCCATAGTCAATTGTGCTTTTGATGTACCTAAAAATTCTTTTTACAGCATTAACATGTGATTCTTTGGGCGTTGCTTGAAACCGTGCAACCATGCATACTGCTTGCATGATGTCTGGTCTTGATGATGTTAGATACAGCAAGCTGCCTACCATTGATCTATACCGCATATTATTTACATCAGGAGACTCGTATTGCTTATAGCTTGCAGCCAGTCATCATGGGAGTACCAACTGGTTTGTTTTCCTCCATTCCAAATTTCTTGAGCATCTCCTTCGCGTACTTTGCTTGAGATATGAATATCCCTTCATTAGTTTGTGTAATTTGTAAACCAAGGAGAATTCTCCCAGCATTGACATTTCAAACTCATTTTGCATTTGAGTGGCAAATTCTTTGCACATGTTACTATCACCACCTGCAAAGATAATATCATCCACATAGACAACAATCAGCATATGCTCACCTTCTAATTTAAAATACAGATTGTTGTCTACACACCTTTTTTTGAAACCTTGTCGTTTCAGGTATTGATCCAATCGTGAATACCATGCTCTAGGTCCCTGTTTCAGACCATACAAAGATTTCTTTAGTTTGCACACATAATTTTCTTCCTCTGCTAACTGAAATCCTTCTGGTTGTTCAATGTACACTTCCTCTTCTAAGTTTCCATTTATGAATGTTGACTTCGCATCCATTTGATATGCATTGAATTTCTTGTGAATAGAGAATGCCAAGAACATTGTTATAGCTTCCAGTCTTGCCACAGGAGCAAATATTTCTTCAAAATCTATGCCTTCTACTTGTGCATATCCTTTGCACACCAGTCTAGCTTTGTTTCTTATGACTGCTCCATCTTCATTGAGTTTGTTTCTGTAAACCCACTTAGTTTCTATTACATTCTTGTTCGAGGGTCTAGGAACTAATTCCCAAGTTTTATTCTTTTCAATTTGGTTGAGTTCTTCTTCCATGGTTGTTAGCCAGTTTTCATCTTTGTTGGCTTCATTGAAAGTCTTAGGCTCAATTTCTGAAAGTAGAGCAAAGTTTGCTTGCTCCTTGTTTATTACAGTTCTTCTCCTAGTCTGAACACCCTCATCTTTGTTGCCAATTATTTGCTCCTTGGGATGTTATTTTCGAACAAACCTTGCAGAGGTCCTTTTACTCATTTATTCCTCCTCTTCACTATCTTCTACTTCATTTTTTGCTCCTTCTGATTCTTGAAATCTGATCTCCTCATTAGGCTCAACTTGTTTGAATCCTTCTTCTACCTTGACGTTGATGCTTTCAACTATTTTATGCAACCATCTGTTGTAACACACATAGGCTTTGTTGTAAGTGGAGTATCCAAAAAAAATTCCTTCACATCTTGACTCAAAACTTCCCAGTTTGGCCTCTTTTCTTCTGATGTAGCACTTGCTTCCAAACACTCTGAAATACTTTACGGATGCAGGATTTTCAAACCACAGTTCATATGGGGTTTTATCACTCTTTATCCTAAGTTGATCTCTGTTTAGGATATATACTGTTGTTTGAACTGGTTCTTTCCAATATCCATCAGGGAGTTTTGTCTCTTTCAGCATTGTTCTGGTCATCTCCTTCACTATTTTGTTATTTCTTTCTACAACCCCATTTTGTTGTGGAGTTCGTGCAACAGAGTACTGTCTCTTAATCCCATGCTTCTCACAATATTCTATAAACTCATTGGAAGTGAATTCTGCACCTTTGTCTGATCTTAGACATTTGATTTTTCTTCCCATTTCATTCTCAACCATGGGCCTGAAGATCTTAAATCTCTCATGGCTTGTGATTTATCTTTCAACAAGGTTACCCATATCATCCTTGAGAAGTCATCTACAAATAGCATAAAGTAGTATACACCTTTGGATCCTTTTGTCCTAGTAGGACCACATAAATCTATATGAACTACTTGTAGGGGTTTTGAGGTCGCATATTCTTTTGTTTCAAATCTGACCCTTGTCTGTTTTCCTGGTTGGCATGCTCTGCATGATGTCTGTAGATTTGACTATTTTGGACATATGTCTAACACACTTGTTAGAGCTTACTTTGACTAGATTGTCGAAGTTGACGTGACCCATTCTTTTATGCCATAACTAGCTCTCATCGACTTTTCCCATGAGGCTACTTGCATCATTTTCTTCAATCAAGTTGTATATGTTGCTTTCACTTCATTGTGCAACGGTTTTTCCCGCTCTTTTCAGTTTACAACCTTCAACATTAAATATGACTTCATAACCATTATCACACATCTGACTTACACTTAAAAGATTATGTTTAAGTCCTTTAACATACAGGATGTCATGTGTAGGAAGCTTGCCATCTATGTGCAAGGTTCTTTTACCTCTGATTCTAACTGTAGTGTTATCACCCAAACTGACAGTGCCTTCCTTGCATCTGTTTAAACTGGTGAATTTGCTCTTGTCCCCAGTCATATGCTTTAAGCAAAAACTGTCTATGACCCACAAGTTTTGCTCTTTAGCATGGAGTGTCGTTTGAGCAATGAAGGATTGATCTTTCACCTTCCACTTCTTTTTGGGTCTCTCATCTTCCTGTTTCTTTTCTTTAAGAGTGGCCTTTGAAACTCTATTCTTATTTAAAGACCTGCCTTTGCCTACGCTGTACTTTCTTGTCATTGCAATGTTAGCTCTACAATACTTAGCTATATGTCCAGAATTATTGCAATTGTAACATATTAAATTTGAATCTATCAAAGGAGCAAATGAATTTCTACTAGCAAAATTAAATCTTTTAGTAAGACTCTACAATCAATAGCCCTATGACCAAACTGATTACAGCGAAAACAATAACCATAAAAAGAAGCGTACCTGATCATAACGTTCTTTGGTGCAGTATACCGAGAACTTTTACCTTTTTGCTTTTTCAGGTCTACCACTTTGATGTATCCTTCTGTATCTTTCCTTGGATTAGTCTTTATGTCCTTTCTGATCTTTGGCTTCGTAGCTTCTTTGTTGATCTTTTCATTCATAGCTTTTGCTTCTCCTCCTTTCTTGAAATTATCATACAAGTTCATTGATGTACAAGCTGAGAATCCTTTTTATTTATCATATCCAAGACCTGACTTTTCATTTGAAGGCTTTTGCTCACTAAGAGCTTCTAATCCTTTCGTTAGCTTTAAGCTTTTGTTTAGTTGGTCTCTTGCCTTCTCAAGTTCTTTCCTCAAAGATACTACCTCTGCTTCAAGTCTCATGCATTCGTTAGATTGTGGCTGGAGATCCATTTTGACGACTTCTACTATTCTATTGGCTTCCTCAACTTGAGTTTTTACCGTCACAATCATTTGATTAGCCTTTTCAAGCTCCTCATGCCTCTTCTGCATTGAGTTTTCTTTTCTCAGATTTTCAATTTCTTCAAGAGCACACACAAGTTCACCTGCAAGATCAATCTCACCTTCTCCTTCATCACAATCTTCATCTTGATTTTGTTTTTGATTCAAGGAGGTGAATTCCTCTGCCATAAATAGGAACTCATTTCTCTCAGCGAGAAAGGCACAACCATTCTCATCGTCAGAGCTGTCACTGTTAATTTCTCGTACTGAGTCACTTTCTTCTTTTATATATAACCCCTTTTTGTTCTTGAAGAAGTTTTTCTTTTTAGCATAATGTAGTTTTATCTTTTTGATATTTTCAACTTGATCGGTGTTGTCCTTATTGAATGGACATTTTGCAGCGAAGTGTCCTACCTTGCCACAGTTAAAACACTTGAACAAAAGTTTTGCTTTATACTTACCTAATCCTCTCTTCAATTTTCTGACAAAATTTGCTTCTTCATCAGTCTCCTCAAAATCGAGCACAGAGGCTTCTTCTTTTGCAGACTTCACTACTTTGAATGCTGTGTCTCTCTTGACCGTGTCCGTCTCTCCCATCCTCATTTCGTAGGCTGTAAACGTTCCATGTAATTCATCCATGGTAAGCTTGTCCAAATCTCTTGCTTCTTCAATAACCAAAATTTTGGAGTCATATCTTGATGGAAGGGATCTCAAAACCTTCTTGACAATAGTCGATTCTTCTATTGTTTCTCCAAGTCCTCTTATGCCATGGACTATCTCATCTACCCTAAGGAGGTAGTTAGCTATCTTCTCTTCATTCATCTTCCAGCTTTCAAACTGTTCTTTGTGCGTTTGTAGCTTCCCTGTTTCACTTTAAAATCTCCTTCATAGATACTTTTTAACTTATTTCAAATGTCTTTTGCACTCTGGCAGTGCATAACTTTGACAAACTCGAAGTTTGAGAACCCACAAAGAACAGCATTCTTAGCTTTGACGTTGTTCTCATAGACCTTTTTGGCCCCCTGATCAACAGAAGTTACAGCAAAAGTTGTGTAACCATTTACCAGTGACATCCATACATCAAACCCTAGGGAAGACAAATATGCTTCCATTCTTATGCTCCAAAAAGCATAGTTAGACCCATCGAACAGAGGAGTCTTGTTTGATGAAGATCCTTCTTGGCAAGGCATTGTGTTCACCAACCACGATCTACCTGAGCCGATTAAGCTTCTCCTAAAGAATCTACGTTATGATACCAATTGTTGAACACACTATCTACTGAGAGGGGGGGTGAATCAGTAGATGAGATAAAACTTGGTTCTTAAAACTTTTAAACAAAATACGCAAAGTAAAGAACAAAAACAAAGATTATACACACATAAGAATGCTCAACACCAGATTTTTACGTGAAAACCGAAAGGGAAAAACCACGATGAGAAAAGCTGCTAGAAGCTACTGTTCTAATCCAGCGTCACAGAAAAGAAGTCTCACAGACAAACCTCACTGGTTACATTCAAGAGCACCCACTCTATGGAAGCGTCAACTTCCTAACTGAGCACCAACTCAGTTTTTCTAATGGCACCAACCTATCAGAGAAATGAAGCTGCAACTTCAAACTACAGAAGAGATTCAGAATAAATCTTGTTCACTTTTCTGTTACAAGTCTTGTCTATAACTGCACCTACGTTGTGTGCCTTCTCGGCTTATCTACCTTTATCTCTGTGTCTGGATATCTTCTATATTGACACACCTTATTTTCTTTGCCTTTTTACATTGTCTGCATATGTCCTCACTCGACAATTTTGAGTTAGCACTCTAATTATTATTGCAACAGCAGCAAAAGACACTTTCAAATGCTTTGGTCGTAACATATATAGACAGATGCATCTTAGGGTTTTCTATCTATAAAGTGTTCACACTTTAACTATTCTTAACCGGTTCAAGCTTCTAATCTGCATTCAATGTGACTTTGACTTCGTGTCTGGATTCGTGCTTCAGACGACAACGTTCAAATTTCTTTACTATCTTTGGCATCTGCACTTCTATTGTTCTTAACTGCGTCGCTTCCTCGATCACTTCTGATCTGCATTCAACGTGACTCTGACTTTGTGTCTCGATTCATGCTTCAAACGACAACGTTCAAATGCCTTTACTTTGGCATCTGCACTTCTACTTAGCTGCGCCGCTTCCTCGATCACTTCGATTGAATTATCTCGAGCTCCGTAAAGATATATCAATTCATCACTAGTTCCAATTGTTCCTTTATAGACAGAAGATATTGATTACGGGCTTTTTATTTCTTTCGTCGCGCCAAGTTCATTTTTTTCTTTGTTGGATCTTTCCTTATGACCTTTTGACACTTGTCAAATGCGCGCGCACTCGGAGGATCATCTGAGTTTGCTTTGCACCATTGGATCTAATGCACTGATCAGACATGAGTAGTTGATCTTTTAAAGCAGCATTAGTTTAAATTATTGCTTTGCCATTAACCATCGAGCTTTTTTTCTTCCCTTTTTGCATCTCGTTGCTTTCTATATCAAGGGTTCACTTCAGCTCTTTTCAATTGTCCTCGATATGTTCGATCTTTACCCTTTGTATTGAGCGTTAAACTTCGGCATGTTGGAGTGATCTTATTTTCTTCGGCATTCTTGTAACGTTCCTTGCAACGTCGATCCTTGAAGACTGGCTCGTCTTTTAACCTTGCTTTAATTCCTTCGGAAGGTTCCTTTATACAAATTGTTGCGGGTCTTTGTGTCTTCGGGACAATTTCCGCAAACTTTTTGTCCAGATCCATTTCTTCCTTAAGTGTCCAATTTCACTGAAAGAATTCGTCTTTGGCTTCCATTCGAAGATGTCCTTCGAAAATCTTTTCTTCGGACTTTTTGTCCGAGACATTTCTTCAGACTTTTTGTTCGAGACATTTCTTCAGCGTTTCTACAAGTGTCCACATACCCTTTGCAATGTTCAAAAGATACCTTTCGGATTTTCTGCAATCTACCTTTCGACTTTTTTGCAAGTGTCCATATACCCTTTGCAACATTCAAAAGATACCCTTCGGACTTTTTGAAAAGGTCTACTTGCCCTTCAGAACGTTCAAAAGATACCCTTCAAACTTTTTAAAAAGGTCCACTTGCCCTTCGGAACATTCAAAAGATACCCTTCGAACTTTTTGAAAAGGTCCACTTGCCCGAGGACTTGACAATTTTTCCGAAAGAATTGTCCTTGCCATTATTTCCGAAACAATTCCTCTGAAGGAATTCTTCAAGACTATTTCGGGTTTTCAATACTTCTTGACTTATCCCGATTGCCTCTTCTCAGTAAGAGCATTTCACAAACGCGATTTACTCCACAAGTCTGCTCAACTCAACCTTTGGCGTTAATGCATGATCAGATTCAATCTCAATGACATCAAGGACATCAACCTTTGACATCAATGACAATTATATGCTGCCCTCGATGGGAATGATAACTCTTCAATCCTCAGACTGCTTTCTGTATCATGATATCAAAACTGTCACCTGTCTCCTTGCTCAAATTTCCAACAGCTATGACCGAAAACTGCCGATTGAGGAACATGTTTGACGACCACCAATCAGCCATGAATTGTCAAATGAAACGGTGCCTCCTGGCAAGATTAATCAAATTGAAGGAATGATTTAAAAGATTAAACGTAATACATTTTCAAGTTTACAATGCCAAATGTCATTACAAACAACTTTTGCCATACACGCGAACATTAATACAGTGAAGAACAAGGTGTTGACCTGGGTACGGTTGGAAAAATGAATCAGCATTGGCGGTGGTGATTGATACCACGTGGTAGTTGCACTATTTCGCTCTGCAGCTCCAAGAATCAAGTCAGAACCATAGTTTTTGGGGGTGGTAGTGTAGGCAACATAAGGGGCACTTGGGTGCATTTACTATATAGTGGAGAACCAAACAGACTGAGTATGATTAACTTTATTTGCTTATTCTAATTAAGTTTAATTTAGTATACTGAAAAGGGATCATCAAATGTTACCACCTTTGATGATAACCTTATCATCATATATAAGTGAACTCATTCCACTTTAGTAGATAACCAAGCAAGAATAACTATATCATTTGTTATTTGCATACATAGCTGTGATATTCTATTATCAAATTCTGCTGTCATTATATTGTGCTATATTTTCCTGACCAAGTTGTGCGAACAAACCAGCCCATATGTATGTCAACAACCAACAACATGGACAAGTTGCCAAAAAGGCTTCTGCCAGCCATTAAAATGTGAGAATACCATTTGTGTCTTCAAATCTAATCCTCTTAGAGAGTGTCCATTGGGGCAAAACAATGAATGCCTTTTGTTCTCCTAAGGGGCGGTTGAGACCAAATGGCACTTTCTCATGAAGTACATTGCATACAGTGACATCCAAGAGATGTACTCAGACACTTTGAAAGTTAACTTGCTGCATGATTTATTCGAGAGGTCGAGACTAGCAAAGGCAGGACAACTTTTAACCAAAATTAGTTGTAGGAGATCTGATCTACAAAAAGCAGAAACTTTGTCCCTAGACTAAGGGTCCCTCTCTTAGTTTAGCTCCCGTTTTGTACTCTTGTGGGATGCTACCATAGACCTATGGGTCTCGTGGACGCTATTAAAAACATTTCCTTTCAAGGTCACACCATTGGACATATCCAACACACATTTTCCTGCATCATAAAAAGCATGCATGCCTCTGCAAGTAAAGTTTCCACACATCTTGAGACGAGGCACCAATGGGATTATATTTGATGTGTTTCATGCAGTGTTTGCACCAAGATTGCCTCTGACCCCTCTGAGAAAACCGTTTTGGGGGCATTTAGCATAATAAATTATCAATTTCAATCTCACACCGATTCCCATATTTGTCAAAGGGCTTTTGCTACTTACAACTTCCTTTTTCATCTGGCATCCTGACTAAACCAAACAACTTCTCCAGGCATTCTTTCATACATATCATTGGCAGATAAGCATATGAACTTTGATAGCCAGATAAAAAAACAAGACATGAACAGTAGAGAGACATAATTACAAAATTACTTGATGGGTTTCGATCTCCATTTCAAGGCACTCCTATCGATGTCAATAATCCTACCAAAATCAAACTGTATATGCTGTACGATCCTCTGAAATTTCGGGCATGTTGAAAGCTGACACCAATTTGAAGCGAAAAACAAAACCCCTATTTGTTTTTCATGTACAGATTTTGTTTCCTTGGATGTTTTATTCCTTGCTTTGAGATGTTCCAAACGAAATTGGTTTCACCATGTAACGTTCTGTACAGCAAGAAAACAGTTCTGCACTATCTGGTTTCCATGTCCAGAGATGAATGGATCACTGAAAACTTGTTTTTATCTTCAGATACTTCCTTCAACCCTTCGAATTCATTTAGGGGGGGTTTTCACTCCAAGGTGGCATTGAATGGGAAAGATGCTACAGGATTTAATGCACTGTACAAAGAAAAATTTTATTTGCAATAGTTATTTATTCTTCAACAAATCCAAGTCTGAAAAGCTGTCATAAAATGCAGAGTTAACAGTGCATATTTCACCAATAGATGCAGATTGGTTGTAATGCATCCACTGCAAGCATTTTACTCTCCTGACTTTGTAACCATCCTGCAAAGAAATGTTGCAAATCTATATTTCAAACCAACCAGAAAGCAACGTTTTCTCCATTTCTCCACAAAAAGAATTGAGAATTCAATGATCAATTGCCATGAATCCTTTAAAAAAAGATACTAAACTTATAGATTGAATGGGATGAACTCAAATGGTAAAATCATGGCACTTCCATAGAGAAGCCACAGGTTGAAATCCTCAGGAGACATGACAATGTGTTACAATTAGGTAAATACCATACCCAACTCACTGGGTGTGGCACACCCCAACAAACCATGTCGAGTGCAAGTCCCAGGTCAATTTGACAGAAGAGATACCTGTTGGTCGTCACTTCTAAGCCAAAGAACGCCCAAGGGGAATTTACCAAATCAAAAAATATATATAATAAACTTATAAACCTCGATAAATTCAGAAATCTGTAATCTATGTGCAAAAAAATCAATGACAAACTGCTACTCAATCTGGCTTCAAAATACAGAGGCTACTATTTCTCGACATCGCCAACATCTTCGCATTGCTTTCACGACTGGATCAAACCCACAATTTATGAGTCTCTGCTACCAATGTAGTGGAAAGTGGTATAAGAATAAAAAATGAACTGAAATCCTTATTATTTTATTGATCAAAAAAGGCAAGTACAGAGCAATGGAGAGGGCTAAAGGCCCCATTACTCCATCATAATGATGACTCATATACAGTTAGACCTACAGAGGGAAATAGCCTCCCCATCACCCTGGGACTTGAGCACACAGATAGCATAATAATTAATACAAAAAATCAAGGTAGTAAGCATATAAGCTTACAAACAAATGATTACGGGCAACTTGCGATGGAGTCTTATTATCTAGCTGGAGATTTCCTGCTTGGTGCTCTTCACCCTGTTTTATTAATGTTTTCCTTGTTTTGATGTAAAGTTTTCTTTTATCTGATCCAACAAAAGATTTATTTGACACATAGACTATACCATATGGTATTCTTCTAGTTCTATCTAAACCCGAATATCACCAACTTTTATTTTGGCCTTTAATATCTCTGCACAGAACTTACATGCACCAGTACATATGTTAGCTTGAATCTTGGATGTCATGTAAATTTGATGGGCTCATGCCCTATTAATCGATTAAATCTTTTTTTTATTTTACCAAAAAAAGAGTCAGAAGGCTGCCAATGGTGTATTTACTGAAAAAAACAAAGGCAGCGAAAATTAAAGGTATATTATCTTCAATAATGGTGCAGCCGATGACACTCAATTAGTGGAAAATCCCAACATAAGCCACTCAGCATCAATCTTCAAGCAAACCATTATAATTGTATTTCCGATGAGGGGTCCAAGTGTTGGCCCCAAAATGTCAATGCTAAATATCATCGGCACATGTATCCCACACACCTTGAACAAACACAAAAAACTGCAAAATCTAAAATATCTAAAAACATATATCATTTCTTAGGATAGAAGCCAAACATAATAATTTGAAAGGAAAATTACAAACATGCCCTCTGTCAGACCAGAAAAAATAAGATGTGCAAACTTTTAAGAAATGAAGCAGCTTGGAACCAAAAGTTCAAGAACAGGAATTGTTATATTAAGAAAGTGTTGCCAAGCAACCAATCTAGGCCCGGATATTTTAAGAAAAACACTAGAGAGTACAAACAAGTCTATGATAAATTATCCCACAACTTTTCAAGAAAATAATGAGTCATGTCAAGGCAGTATTGACAACTATTGGAGATTATAGAAACACATTTCTGATACCATGTTAAAAACTAGTGACAATAAATACACGCACAGGATGTACGACTAAGTTGAAGATAGTTTCATTACTTCTCAAAGTGTCGTTTTGTGCAAGATTTGTGCTACAACATGCACATATTGTTTGATTGTTGCATAAGTTCTAATTAGCAGCAATACATTCCTTCAACAATACTCCAAGAGACCTCTTCTTAAAGTTGATCACATTTTGCATGTTTGTGAATTACTTGCAAACAGTATTCAATGCACTTCCATACTATTGCATTAAACCTACTAAATGAGACCCACTACTCTTGGGTTTGTAAATACCAACCTACCACACTATCATAACAGCAAAATGTTAGATTTGGCACAAACATACACAAAATGTTGGATTTTGCAGGTTATGTTTACTGTCACTGTGCACATCAGATTTGGACAATAGCGCAACACTTGATACTCAGATAATAAACAGACAGTACAAAATAAGCAAATTCTAAATAATGCATGGCACAAAATACAAAATGGGCATTATTTCCAACACTGCACGGACTGATCATTTTGATTTCTTTTACACCCAAAAACTCTCTGAACATTACATAATTATCTTTGTTCAATTCATAGATTGCCTAGTCCCCGAGGTTTGGGAACATCTCAAGGAAGTTCCCTGTGGTGTCAAAGACATGGAGGACAGCATAGGATGTCTGCCAGAAAAAATGGAATCTTACTTCCTCGTCATGCGCGTATTTTTCTTCTCCACATATATATATTCACATAATGAGGAAGTAAAATTCCTATATAAACCATGAGCTTTGCAAATAGTCATAGAAAATTCTAGGATATTTTTCTCCTCTGCTATCTTTCCAAAAAGCTTTAAAATTCTTTGAATTTTTCAACAGCATTTCTTTTTAAATAAATACACCCAAATCTTTCCTAAGAATGAGCAATGGATGTCATAAAATATTGTGCTCCCACTAATGAATCATGAAGCACTAAATCCAGATGGTCATCTGGCTCTCCACACACCTTTTTCAAACATCACTCTTGTTGCTTGCCCAAAAGGCAGGTTTAACACACCTATTTTATGAACTTGAGGCAAACAAGGAACACCGTTAATCTGCTTCAAAAATGCAGAACTCTGGTAACAGGTTTAACGCACCTATTTCATGAAATTAAGTTAAATTCTGAACCCTGTTAAGCCCCTTCAAGTTCATTTTCAGGGATGAAGCTCTCTCCGGGGATCTAATTATTCTCAGAACTGAGGCAGCAATTTCGCAATGGGATTCCACTCACTTCAAGCTCTGTGGCTGTTCCCCAAAACCCCATGAGTCCTTCCTTCTTCAGAATTGGCCACTCATTTCCATTTCCAAATCAAGAAACAAGAGCTTAGCACCTTCAAAAAGACTTAACGCATGCTAGAAACCCACAGAACCAGGTCATTTCCTTCTCAACTTTGATGGAGCATCCAAGGGTAACCCTGGAATTGCTGTTCATGGCTGCATTTTGCGAACCTCGTCGGGTGAGTTTGATTCTACCTCCTCTTCCTTCCTTCCCTTTGCAACAAATAATGAAGCAAAGATGCACGCCTTGGTGGACGGCCTCTGCCAGATGAAATAGAATGGTATTGTGCTCCTTGAGGTGGAAGGCGACTTGTTACTGGTAATTAATGCTCTAAAAAAGGGTAGCACTCCCAATTGGAAAGTCAATTCCCTTCTCGGTCCCACTTTGGACATTCAATGCTTCCTCCAAAGTATCACCTTCTCTCACTGTTTCAGACAAGCTAATTGCATGGCATATCTTCTCACTAATGTTGGGGCAAACCTTGGTATTTTTCCAAAATTCAAAGGCATTCTGCCTTCGGATTGGGTCGGCCTTGAGGAAATTCTTGCTCACAACGAAGTCCCCTGGCAATCTGGGGATTGGTAGGGGTGTTTATTCCTTTGGCCATCTTGGGGAATGATTCCTCTCACTCATGCAAAGCTCTTGCATACTGTTATTCATGCAATTGGCAGGGTTGGTCTCGCATTTGCCCTTCTGCTCATCCGCTCAATCTTTATCTATCTCCCACTCCCTGCAATTTTCTTTTCATGGCATCTATTCCATTGTCTTCGAACCCCCAACACTGCCTTTTTGCGTACCTCTTCCACAATAGCCTTATGACGAACTGCCTGGGGGAGGACTTTCTCACGCACATCCTTGTTAATGTCAGTTATGAGGATTTGAGGAAGGTGGACCAAAACCCAGGATGCAATCAGAGAGTTTTCTTGCACACTTGGTGTAAGTAATTCCTGCTTTTTACGTCTACAAGCTTCTGGTTTTGCATTTATTTACACCCTCTGCCCTCCCCAGTCTGGTGGAGCTAAAAGAAGTTTGGAGGAGCTAAAAGCAGTCTGGAAAATTCACAAGCCAACTCTTCGGTGCTTCCCCAGGACAAGGACTTGTATTATCCTTCGGCCCCTATACTCCAAGATGAGTTGCCATATTGGCACCCTCCTCTGGAGCTAGTTGGATATAAGTATGGGTACGGGTACAGGTACACTTGGGTACGTGGGTACGCCATTTTTCTAGAACCTTGATTTGGATATGTCATGGGTACATCTGTATATATATATATATATAAACAATGCATATTACTGATTTTTTTGGTAAAACACTTAAAAATACATAGTGTGTGTTCATTCATTGCTTCAAGACTAATTTAATTCAAGACTACAAGGTTCGAGTTAAAGTAAGAGTTTAGCAGGTTAAAATTCAGTTCGAATAAAAATTGAAAAAATTCGCCATTAAATTCGAACGTTAGAAAAATATAAAAACATAAAATATTAAAAAAATGTAATATTTTTTTAAAAATACATAACTAAAAAAATTAATAAATCATATAAATAAGGATTTCCCTAGTTTGGAGCAATTGATGCTGGGGTTGAAAAAGCGGTTGTTAAAAGTGGAGCACCGTCTGAATGTTTTGGCTCATGGGGGTGGTTGCCAAAATCAAGGCTGTCCCAGAGTGCATGGGCACCTTCAGGTGGCTCCTCAACATCCTCCTTCCCCTAAGGCTCCTGCAGATAAGGCAGGGAAATGTGCACGCAAGGTCAATTGGTTCGATGACAAAGCAATGGGTCTTTGATGGTAAAGGTATGATTCCCCTAGATGTTCTTCTCAAGTGTCCTCCTTGCACCTTCTCTGAGATCCAAGATATGGGCATGAGCCTAGACTTTGTTCATTCCATTGTTTTTATCTTTGGTGCTTGGGAGAAATGGCCTAAATTTTATGCTAGAAGGGGCAGGTTTATAGCACAGTTTAAGCAGCCGAAGATCACCCCCGTAGACTACTCTACTTTGGAATTTCATGTTGAATAATGTAATTAGTATTAACTGAAACCCATTGAGGTCTAACTAATAACCTACATAATTGCTCTTGTAACCATTTTTGGACTGCATAAAAAAAGATCCTGCACTGATCTGATCACATCAAGTGCTTTCAATCATCTCTTTTCATTTGCTAAGCAGACTCAAAAAATTTCCCGTGATGCCAAGGGCATAAACTTTACCGTGAGTTTTTTATTTTTCGGTTTTTCCAATATTTTTCCCGAGTATTTTGAACATTGAATGGAGCCAGGAAATTTAAATTAAAATATATATATATATATATATATAGTTCAATTTTGCGGGAATTTTATTTTATTGGTTTCAAAATTATTTTTCGGAGTGAAAAATGGCCAATATCCAAAACCTAGTCCTTCTGGAGGCCCAAAAGTTGACTGGACAAAATTATAATGTTTGGAGTCATAAGATCTTGATGATTGCGGAACTTCGTGATTGTGACAAGATCATACATGACACAGAAAAGAGACCAGCAACAAATTTTGCCGATTATGGCAAACGTCATAAAGAAGCCCTTCTGTTATTAAAACTTTCTATGTCCAATGACATGATTCCGGAGGTCCGAAATGTTGCACAGGCAAGTACCCTATGGACCAATATCAAGAACAAATACCTAACTTCAAAGAAGAGTCAAATACTTTATTTGAAGAATTTGTTATTTTCCACAAAAATGGCGGAAGAAGGGTCTCTGTCAGAACACTTATTACGGATGAAAGATCTCCATGACCAATTGTCAGCGATCAACAAAAAGATGGATGACGATGATATGGTGGCTCTTGTTCTGAACAGCCTGACACCTTCGTATGAATCATTCGTGGAAGCGTTGCATCTGATGACAGAGAGTAACACTCGCTTTTGATCAAGTGAGTTCATATTTGTTGCAGAAAGAACGCAGGCAGACACACTTCAATGACTCCAATTCTGTCCAGTCGGAAAGTACATTCGCTGCCCAATCCAACAAAGGGAAATGGAAAAGACATTCGGATACGTCTTCATCTTCCCCGAAATTCAAGATAAAATGTTTTTATTGTCAAAAATTTTGTCATATTAAGAAAGAATGCAGAAAACGACAATATGATCTAACACATAACAAGAAGGCAAACGGGCAGGCAAATGTGGCAACAGTTGAAGCTAAATCTGAGGAAGAATGTGCTCTTATAGCATCATGTTCCGATGAGAGGACTACCAGTGATTGGTTTTTTTATTCTGGTGCATTACGGCATTTTACATGTCGAAAAATCTAGTATGTAAATTTCACTACAAAAGAAAGTTTTTCAGATTCAGTTTCCTTGGGTGATGGTAGATCACACGCTGTAGAAGGAATAGGAGATATACGCATTGTGTTGAATAATGTTGCAAAGTTCTAGTCAAGAATGTTAGGTATGTAGCTAAGATGAACAAAAATCTTCTATCAATCAGTCAGTTAACTGAAAATCCTCACATTTCAATCAATTTTTCAAGAAAGAAATGTGATGTCTGATATCAAAAATGATAGTCATAGCCCTAGGCATTGCGCAGAATGGCTTGTATAGACTTGTTGATCTTGCCACCATCAATTTGAATGCATTAATTGTGGAGGATAATACCAGTGTTCTATGGCATGAGAGATTTGGACATCTCAATCTTTAGTATTTGGCCAAACTCCAAAAATTGAATATGGTTCTTGGATTGCCTACTATCCAGGTCAAGCAGGGTATATGTGTGGGTTGTTTGGCTAGTAAACAGAAGCGGAAGCCTTTTCCCATTGAAGGTGCCTGGAGAGCAAAGGGGCTCCTTGATCTTGTTCATGCAGATCTGTGCCAGCTATCTTGGAAGTCATCTACCATTCTTGGTGCAAGGTATTTCTTGTTGTTCGTAGATGATTTTTCTAGAAAAATGTGGGTCTACTTGAAAAAGAAGTCAGATTGTTTTGTTGAGTTTGTAAAATTCAATGCATTGGTAGAAAATGAGAAAAGTCGGCGGATCAAAGCCTTAAGATCCGACAATGGGGGAGAATTCACTTCAAAGCAATTTCAGAACTATTGCAGCAAGGAATTCATCAGCAGCTGACAACCCCATACACTGCTCAACAGAATGGAGTGGTTGAAAGGCGGAATCGCACAATCATGGAGATGGCTCGATCCATGATGCATAACAGAGGTGTGCCGTATAAATACTGGGGCGAAGCAGTTAACACGGCAGTCCACATACTAAACAGAAGTCCCTGCAAGGCTTTGGAGAACATCACTCCTAAAGAAGCCTGGTCCAACATCAAACCAGAGGTAACACATTTTCGTGTATTTGGTTCTGTTGCATATGCTCTCATTCCTACAAAACAGAGGAGTAAACTAGATTCAAAATGTGCACGATATTTCTTTGTTGGTTATGGTACTCAATCTAAGGCATATAGGCTAATAGATGTGTCTACTAACAAGATCATCATTAGTCGAGATGTTGATGTAAAAGAAACAGAATTATTCTTTGTTTGTAATCAGCAAGTTATCTCTGCTACTCCACAGGCTTCTAGCATTGTACTTCCTCTGAAAGATGAGGAACCACATGTTTTGGAGACACCCTCACAGTGTTTAGTGCAACACTCTACAGCTAACACTCCATTAGTGTATCAACGTCGTCGCCTTGAGTCAACCACTCCTCTATCTGGTGATCAGCAAGTACAAGAATCATTAGTACAAAAGAGACCCAAGTGGTACTACACTCTATAGGATGTGCGGAAGGGGGATCTTCCTCAACCTCATACACGGTCTCGGCGGCCAGGGAAGTCAGTTGTGGATTCAATTGATGATGAAGAGCTTATGTACTTTGCTCTTGCTTCTGATCTTTTCAGTGTTTCAAAGCCCCAACGATATTCTGATGCACAGGGCAATCCTGAGTGGGAGAAAGCAATGCAATCAGAATATGATGCCTTGATGAGAAACAATACATGGACGTTGGTTACCTCCAGGGAAGCAACCCATTCGCTGCAAATGGGTGTACAAAGTCAAATGCAACATTGATGGTACTTTGGACAAGTACAAAGCCCGTCTTGTTGCGAAAGGATTTTCACAACAAAAAGGAATAGACTACGAGGAGACTTTTGCTCCTACTGCAAAAATGGTCACATTTCGGTTACTTCTTTCTATCGCATCTCAGTTTGGTTGGAAAATATTTCAAATGGATGTCAAAAGTGCTTTCCTTAATGGCAATCTCGATGAAGTATACATAGTGCAGCCTGAAGGTTTTCAAGAACTTGGTCATGATCATTTGGTTTGCAAGTTGCTAAAGTCTTTGTATGGGCTGAAGCAGGTTCCTCGAGCTTGGTACATCAAGATTGATCAGCATCTTCGAGATTCTAGATTCAGACGGAATCCATCTGATCCAAATCTCTATATCAAAAGCGTTGATGATGACATTGTGATATTCATTGTGTATGTTGATGACCTTGCCATCACAGGTAGTGGAGACAGCGAATCAAATTTGTGCACTGCTTTTGATATAACTGATTTAGGCCTCCTACACTATTGTTTGGGTGTAGAATTCTGGGAACATGACCACTCCATTTTCATTGCTCAAGTCAAGTATGCCACTACTCTTTTGAAGAAGTTTGGAATGATGGATTGTAATTCTGCTTCTACACCTATGGAGGTAGGGCTGAAATTGTCAGCTCATGATGATTCATCACTGGTCAATGAATCATTATATAGACAGTTGGTGGACAACTTGATATATCTTACCACCACTTCACCAGATTTATGTTTTGTTGTTAGCTACCTTTCTCGGTTCTTGTCTCAACCGAAGCTAGTTCACTGGATAGCAGCAAAACATGTTTTGCGATATGTCAAAGGTACTCTTGACTTTGGCATTCTCTATCAAAGGATAGCAGATTTCAAATTGATTGGTTATAAAAACCCTGATTGAGGAGGATCAGTTGATACTCGAAAATCTACCACTGAGTATATGTTTTCTTTTGGCTCAGGAGTTGTTTCATGACAGAGCAAGATTCAACATACCGTTGCTCTCTCTTCCATTGAAGCAGAATACAAAGCAGCAGTCAGTCCCAATTGTGAAGTAGTTTGGCTACGTCGGATTCTTGTTGATTTGCAACTTCATATGCACCTACACCACTATTTTGTTATAATCAAGGTGTATTGAAGTTAGTAAAGAATCTTGTTTTTCATGCTCGCACCAAACACATCGAGATACATCATCACTACATTCGACAGTTGGTTGATTCTAGTGACATTTCTCCACTTCTGTGCTTCTACAGAGCAGCGTGCAAATCTAATGACTAAACCTCTTGGTTCTATTCATTTTGTAAAATTTTGAGACAAACTTGGAGTTGTCTCTACTTTAGTCATTAAGAGGGGGTGTTAGATAATGTAATTAGTATTAACTAAAACCAGTTGAGGTCTAACTAATAACCTCCATAACTGCTCTTGTAACCATTTTTGGACTGCATAAATAAAGATCCTGCACTGATCTGATCACATCAAGTGCTTTCAATCATCTCTTCTCATTTGCTACCATTTCAGAGCGCAAAACGTCTGGCAGCTTCAACCAATGCCTTTGCTTCTTGAATCTGCTGGTCTTGCACTCAAAATCTTTGGTATTTTTTGTTTGTTTGGCACGGTTTTCTCTGGTCTTCTTTCCTGCCAGCTCGTTAGTTACTTCTCCTTTTATGTACAGTCTCTTTTTGAATCACTCTGGCTATGCCATTTTAGGATGCGTTGTCATCCTTTGCAATATTTAATGTATTTTCTATTTTGCTTCAGCATGGGTGAGGTCCCCAGTCACGACTCCCTCAGTTAACCAATAAAAAAAATTGAGCAGAATATCATTTAAGGACTGAACGAAACCCAAGTAGTTACTTGGCAACTCAGCAACAGCAAATCCAAGTATACATGTTAGCCATTCCCCGCTTCTAAATGAAGTATTTTGAAACCATAAATAAGACTTAGCTTGATTGATAAGCTGCCATGTGGCTTGCTATAAACTTGTATGATAACCTTAAATTTTACTGCTTGCCTGAGGTCATTAACAAATTGAAGATCAGTTTGTGAGGTTATTTGTTGTAGGTATAGGCTTTTGGCTATTAGTTCAAAGATCTGATTCTATTATTTGAATGTCTGCAATGAATTCTTAAACATTTTTCCATAATATTTAAAAAATATGGCAACAGTGGATCCCGTTGTCTCAGATCCCTAATGGAGTCATTCAATAGAAGAACCTCTGATGAGAATAAAGAATATATGTTGTAATACCACAATTATAAATCCACTGAATCCAATTTTATCCAAATTCAGGGCAGGATTAGAGAGATAAAACTCAGGTACTTTGAGATTATCCCTTGCATGTGTCCAGTTCAATGGGCATACAAGTCTTTTTTGTGTTTCGTGAATGTAAAATTTCCCGGTCTTTGTATGCCATCAAGAGTTTGAATCCTTCAATGAATCCATCATGGGAAGATAAAATAATAGCTTGTAATATAGGCTACAATGTATCGACGATCATCTTAGAAACAATTGTATTTATTGCATTAGATGACAATATGGGTCTATACTAAACCAACCTATCTATTACAGTTTTATGAATGTAAAATCCAATTGAATAGCTTTCTTTCCTAGAACATGTACAAATATCACTCTACATTCAATAAGGCCAAACAAGATATAACATTGCTTACCCTTCTAAAACAGGAGGCTCGTATTCCATCTCTTTCGTTATGGTTGGATGAAGTGGTTCTGGGACCCATTCCTCACACAGCTGGTCAATTTCCTAAAAAAGAATTAAACCGAGTTGTTTAGTCTAGGGTATGACCAAACAAATACAAAATATCTATAAATTCAATACCTTGAAGAGGATCCAAACTCAGTATTTATTTCCTGTGATAATAATATTCAGTGGAACCATGAAGATGCCACAGCCACAGAATTAACCATTAAAGATATTTTACCTCCTAGGAAAGGATTTTATTATTGATATTTGGAAATGATCAAATGTAGTTAAAAAGACTATAGAAAGAATATAAAAAAGAGGAGAGTGCCCAACGCATAATAGATACTGCGCAGCAACAGAAGGTTCAAAGATATACAAGAACAAAACCAGGATAAGAACCAGCGAGCAATGGAAGATATAGATTATCTTCATGCTACTAGAAATGCCATAAAATATTTGATGTCCACGTGACCATATGGTATGACCAAACAAATACAAAATGTCTATAAATTCAATACCTTGAAGAGGTTCCAAACTCAGGATTTACTTCCTGCTGTAATAATGTCGGTCCCAACCATGAAGATGCCACAGCCTCGGAATTAACCATTAAAGTTCTTTTACCTCCTAGGAGAGGATTTTATTATTAATATTTGGAGATGATCAAATCTACTTAATGGGACTATAGAAAAAAATATAAAATGAGGACAGTGCCCAATGCCTAATAGATACTAAACAGCAACAGATAAGAACCAACAAGCAATGAAAGATAAGATTATCTTCATGCTACTAGAAATGCAATAAAATATTTGATGTTCACACGTGACCAAAAAAAATTTAAACGAGCCATAATCAAAAAACAGGTTTTGTAAGAGCAAGCGAGTTCTTTATTCAAGACCCCAAACAACAGAAACACAAAAATAAGGAAATGCAAAATATATGGAATAAAATAAGTGAATAACAATGAAGAGACAATGCACATGCTTACTACCTCAAAATCAAAATGGAAACCATCCAACAGATAAAAACAGGAATGGTAAACAGGGCGAGAGATATCCTAAGGCCAATAAATGGTAAACAGGTGACGATCATTGTTGAGCTACAACAGCATAGTCCCTGTGTGGTCTGCCATCAACCCCATCAACTATGATTCAGGTCATGAGGCCAATTGTGACCCAAGACTTCAATATGCTTAGAACTGTTGTAAGGAGAAGGGGATCCGAATTGAAGAATAATTTGACCAACTCTAAGACATACAAATATTTGTGATATAAGCGATACTTATCTTTCGGTTTGTCAATCTTTAAAACAAGAAATCTCAGCCTAGGAATGATTTCTTTTAAAATTAGATACATGGCATTGAAATTTTTTAACTAAACATCAAATTCCTACAGATGTGTTATCTGCATCACTTCCGGATGAAAGGCTGTCCTTTTCAACATTGGCTCATTGGTGCAAGAGCAGTGTAGAATTAGACATTGAAGTGTTCGTTATCTTGATTTTGGATAGGGACAAGAGTATTACGAATCGATCTGAACTCATCTCAAGCAGTAAAAATATTGTTTCTAGATATTTCATATGTTTTCTTTATAATTTAAAAATTTATATTATCTAAAATTTATTGGCAGGTAAAACCCTATTACAGAATGAAAGAGACAGTGATGTTAGCAAACCTTTTATCAAATTGGAAAAATAATGTGGCATAATAACAAATAAACCCTGGTAATTCTCAGACAGATGAAGATATTAAGGAACTTGGTAGGGATATAGTTGTGAAAAAAGGGTACACGCCAACATGGTGCACGCTTCTTTTGTCATTTTGCCAATCATTCCAGTAGGGCGGGGTTGGAAACACTTTTCAATAATTGAAATTGGTTTTACGCAAATATATGCCACAAATCTAGGGGAAGTCTGCATGTGGATGCAGTATGAGGTATTTGATTTGTTAAAATGCAAGCTTTTGGGCCTGTTAGTGCCATTATGCAGCCATATATGCAAAAAAGATACAACGGTCAGGAACCTAGTAGGGATAAAATTGTGAAATAAGACTACACACCAACATGGTGCACACTTCTTTTCAAATTTTGGCAATCACTCCAGTAGCGCAGGATTGGCAACGCTCTTCAATAATCGAGATTGGAAATATGCAAATATATGTTGCAAATCTAAGCGGAAGTCTGCATGTGGATGCAGTATGAGCTTTTGGGTCTCTTAGTGCCATTACGCAGCCATATATACAAAAAAGATACACCAGTCAAACCACACATGTGGATCACATTTCTGTTGTAACAGGACAGATTGAATAACAGAAAGCATCAAAAGATTGGTGCAAAGTGCTGAATTATTGTTTTGTACTGGTCAGAGGAATTCATAACCAAGCTACACAGAAAGTTAAGTAGATTCATATAAAAACTCTAGAATCCAACAATACTGAAACACTCTAGAAGAAAAGCCTCGTTAATTGTCAATTTCAATTTCCCATTTCTTCAGTAACTAGAAAGCATCAAAAGATTGGTGCAAATTGCTGTATTATTAATTTCTACTGGTCAGCGGAATTTAAAACCAAGCTAGATAGAAAGTTTAGGATTCATATTAAACTAGAATTCAAAGATATTGAAGCCCTCTTGAAGAAAAGCTTCTTTAATTGCCAATTTCCATTGCCCCTTTCTTCAGGACGTGTTAAACAATGTGGCATATTAGTCTACAATTACATCTATTTTACAATCCAAGATTGCATTCTTGGATTTCTGATTCTCAAACAGCTAATTGAAGCCTTTTAGAACATGTTTGTGAGGTTACCATCGCATGAAGCAATTTCCTGTGAGCTCAAGGGATGAATTTTAATCTTGCTTAACATGCAGGAAAAATAAAGTAAATTTATGCAAATTCGTTATCTACATGGTTGAGTAAGCACTGTCTGATGGAATTTTTAACCTACAGGGGTGGATACACACGAAGTCCATGATAAAGAAGTTCATAGCAGTTCTCAATGTCAAATATAGATTATACTTGGTCATAAAACGTACAACAAGAATGGAAAAAAAAGGGGCTTACATTAATGTACGTGAACAACAAAAATGATCAACGAGGTTGCAATGCATATTAAGGGCAAAAACAGGCTACACAAGTGAGTGGGAATCTTGGTAACATCAGCCTTTAGCTCACTGCCTCCAACAAAAAACAAAACAGATTTACAAAAATTTACTTGTAGTTGATTTTATAATGGATTGGTAAATTTTACAAACCGCGTGACATGACAACCCACTCATAAAATGTAAGCATCCCAAAAAAAATCCTCGATCAATTTTTTTCAATTTCATTACTTCATGTGAACGGGCATTTCGTCAAACAGTTTGCATTGTGCTTCACTCAGGTAATTTCTGAGTTGTTCTTGCAAGAGATGATTTTGTTTGTGTGTCTCAAATCATAGGGCATTCATCATAGCATCTCATATTGCAAATACATATAATAGATATTTGAATAAACACTTGGCAATTTAAACATTCATATCACAAAGCAATGTTCAGTATATTCATTTGCTGCAAATGTATATGTAGATAACAATTACTCCAAAGTTCTAACCTTATTTGTCTTTGCAATGCACCAAAGATGTTACAACTGTTGGTTACAAATGAGAAGAAGATGGAATATGAGTACTTGCTGCTCCAACTTGCCAATGACTGTCCCCTTTTGCCTTTATGGCTGCGTTCAACTAAGTAGATTTCCCGACCTTGGGAATGGCAGCACCACCTCCCAATGTCCGTGCTAGACCACCAAACTTCCTTACACAACACTTGAAGAATTGCTGACCTTCCAACCTGCAGCGCTAGTGTTTTCCTTCCTCTCACATCCCCAAGCAACGTCTGGGAATTCTTTAAAAAAAAATCCTCCAATGTGCACAATTGTGAAACCTGGTTGATTCCACCCCCAATCAGCTAGGGAAGATGTTCCACCCCCGAAACTGATTTTCCTTAGGTTTTCGTCCAAGGGTTTGCTCCACAAGAAGCTCAACATATGCAATAGAAAATAATAAGAATAAGCATATCCCCAAATGAGCTCTCTAAATCTCCTTTTATACTTTTTCCTCAAACTTTCCAAAAGTTATATTTTAAATTCACTTTTCAAATACTCATTTTGCTCCAAAAGACCCCTTTATGAAATAGTAATATTTTTTGATGTGCAAGGTCCCCTTTTTAAGCGTCCATGATTTAAAACTTTTGAATACCTTTCCAACGAGCTATTACACTAAGTTGTTTTTAAAAATATTTTATAAAATTAAGCAACCTTAGTGAAATTATTAACTAAAGCTCATTAATTCACCCGAGTTGCGGAAACCACTAAAACAGTATCAAAATCAAAATTTGACTATACCGGAATCATACTGATGATGAATAATGATAATCAGAGCCAACTAGGTGACTTACTATAAATAGACGCTCTCTCCAAGAAGTTTGAAGAACACACCGAAAGCTGGTATTCACTTCTAAAAGTGTCATAAGTGTCCTCAAGACCAACTGAGCTCACTGCCAAAAACAAACATCTCTACAATACATAACCTGCATGCTCCAAGAACCTTCGAAATCCCCTCATCAAACACCAAGTTGCTTCGGTCAGAACTAGAACTGAACAAAATCTTGCAAATTAATTTTACTAAAAAAATTGAGGCATTACAATCCTCCCTCCCCAAAATTGCTTGCCCTCAAGCAATTGCCTGCTCAACCAACAGATCAACTCTGAATAAACAATGTAGCTCCAGGATCCCAAATCAATCTAGGAGGTTTGTATGATCTTTTTGATGCACTATGCTGCAACATACCTACAAATAACACCTCCTTATCTCTCCTAGACAGAAGTATAACAATTGTCTACATGAATTTAGCAAACTCTCCATCAAACTGTTTTATCCTTCCACGTTTATGTTTGCGCCACTCTGATAAAATCTGAAAAGTTTGTGCCAAATTTCTTTGTTAACACTTCTGGAACTTCTGATTTTTCACCCAAATCAAAATTAACATGGCTGTATAAATCATCCTCTACTGCTGGAAGCATGCGCTATCCTTTTGCAACCCCTGAGTGGCATAAAAAATAAATTCTATTGCAGTTGTTCAAGTCTAAAATCAGTATCTCACAATCTGATTTTTTGAAAATCAGCACCTTGACAATGTAACCACTGCTGCATAACTGAAATCTATTAGCCAAAACAAGAAATGTAAGCATCCTATTGGCTGAAATTACATCTTCCAAAGTCGTGAATGTTGGCAATTTGAGTCATTGATGTCTGTAATATTGTCATTGATGTCAAAGGATGAATGTGCTATCATGCATTAATGTCAAAGGATGAGTTGAACAGACTTGTAGAGTAAATCAGGTTTGTCAAGTGCTTCTACTTATAAAATAAGTAAAGCAATGTCGAGAACCCGACTTGGCCTAATAGAGTGAATTGGGGTTGTGAAGTGTTTTTACTTATAAAATAAGTAAAGCAATCTCGAAAACCCGAATGGGTCTGGGTGAGTAAATCGGGTTTCCAGAACAACTTTATTTTGTTCAACTTCATAAGCTAACAGTCTCAAGAACCTGAAGGGGTCTAGCAAACTTGATCGGACTTCCGGAATGACTTAACTACTCTCATCTTTATAAGTCAAGCAATGTGAAGAACATGAATGGGTCTAGGTGAGTTAATCGGGTTTATAAAATGACTTTACTTCTTTCACGTTTATGAGTTGAGCAACGTCAAGAACCCAAATGGGTCTAATGAATTTAATCAAGGTTATGGAATGACTTAACTTCTTTCAAACTTATAATTCAAGCAATATGGAGAACCCGAAATGGTCTTGAAAGAATTCTTTCGAAAAAATGGTTAAGTCTTTTTCGAAAAAATGGACCCCAACAAAGTCTGAAGGGCAAGTGGACCGTTCCAAAAATGCCGAAGGGATCTTTTCAAGAAGTCTGAAGGGTAAGTGGACCGTTTCAAAAAGCCGAAGGGATCATTTCAAGAAATCGAAGGGCAAATGGACCGTTCAAGAAGCCTCCGAAAAGATCGTTGCAAAAAAATTCAAAGGGTATGTGGACCCTTACATAAAAGCTGAAGGGTACATTTGCAAAGCCCCGAAGGGTGTGTGTCCTAAACAAAAGTGCCGAAAGGGGCACTCGGGCAAAAAGTCCGCGAAAATTGTCCCGAAGGGGACTCGGACAAAAAGTCTGTGAAAATTGTCCCGAAGGGGACCTGGACAAAAAGTCTGCGGCAATTGACCCAAAGGGGACTTGGACAAAAATCCCACAACAATTTGTACGGACTCTTCCAAAGGAGAGGACACTTGCAAAGTTCTATAAGACAATTTGAAAACTCCCGAAAAGTATATAGGCATGTTAAAGTTCGAGCAAGTCTAAAGAGATCAACGAAGGGGAAGCAAATCAAAGACGTCGAAAGAAGCGAGATGAAGTCAACATGTCGAAGGTTAATGATCTAGTCAACAATAAAGAGCAAGCATCTCTGATGATGCAACGACACACGAAAGTCAAGTCTAAAAAGATCCAACGAAGCGAGTGGATCCAAAGCTTTAAAAGTGCTCGAAGGTTAATGCATAGTGGTGAAGTTAAAGATCGAGTAAATCCGATAAGATCTATCGGAGCAAAAGCTCTCATGAATGTCGTGACAAGCGAGATATAGTCAAATCTACCAAAGATTAACGTCTAACTAAAGTTATGGATCGAGCATATATGAAATCGAAAGGAGCGAAAGCGATTTTGATATATAGGTGATAGCGAGATGCAAAAAAAAAAAGGCTCGATGGTTAGACTTGGCACGAAGAAAGAAATCAAAGGCCCGCATTTAATATGTTCTCAATGAACAAATGAAGGAACAGACAAAACCTATAAATGATTACACAGAGCTCGAGATTAATCGATTCAACCAATCAATTCTCGATTAAAGAAAAGGGGCAGTTATGACCTGATTCCAACAGTTACCAAAAATAAAAAAGAGAGTTGAACATTGCGGCGTGATGCATGAACCGAGACACGAAAAGGGTATATGTCAAATTCGCATTGAATGAAGAACCAAAAAAGGGGAGTTAAAGTGCAAAAAGGAAACGGTGCAGTTATGACCAAAATCCAGCAGTTGTCAAATATAGAAAAGAGATCTGAGCATTGAAGTGTGATGTATGAATCGAGACACGAGAATTTGCATTTGTCAAAGTCGCATTGAATGAGAACAGATCGTTGGAATCAGTTAAGAGGAGCTGAAGTGTGAAAACGTTGTATAGATGAAACCCTAAAACTCAATGTATATACACGACATCTTATTCATTGTGAAGCAGTTGTTGTCATTGCAATTAAGAGTGTTGTAGAGCAACTCAAAGAGTGTCAACTCAGAATGTATGCAGACACAGTAAAAGACAACGAGACACAGAGTGAGGCAGAGAGGAAGAAAGAGCACACAGAGAATGTGCAGAGATTGAGCAAATAGAGAAAAATCACACAGAGAATGAGCAAAGAATGAGCAGTTACAGACTAGACTTGTAACAAAGAAACTGAACTGGATTCATTTGTGAATCCATCTTGTATGTTGGAGTTGTAGCTCCATAGTTCTGATTGGTTGGTGCCATCAGCCAAACTGAGTTTGTGCTCAGTTAGGGGATTGGAGTCTCCTTAGAGTTGGTGCCCTTAAATCTTATAACCAATAAGGTTAAACTGAGTTGGTGCTCAGTTAGAGGATTGGTGTCTCCTAAAGATAGGTATCCTTGAACGTAACCAGTGTGGTTTTGTCAATGACGTGATTTAACTGTGAGGCTGGATTAGAACAATGGATTCTACCAGCGATTCTCACTGTGGTTTTTCCCTTTGGGTTTTCCACGTGTAAATCTAGTGTACTGTGCTTTTGTGTGTGTGTTCTCTCTACATTTGTTCATTGATATGCATATGTTTTTGTATCTTCTTTAAAAAGTTATAAAACTAGTTTTTAGCTTATTTACTGATTCACCCCCCTCTCAATAGATAGTTGTGTTCAACAATGAATTGGATGATGTTCCAATTCTTGACTAGGATTTCTCTCCAATCCACTTGCAAGAATGCAAATGGAATCATCTAATCGCTGATCTGCAACCAAACAGCAGAGTCAAAACTGAAAAATTGAATTTTTTCATGGCATGGAACATCTCTCTGGTCACCATAGCCTTCCAACATACTCCATTGGTGACCTCTAACATGATTTCGTAGAGACGAAACATCCCCACCAAGCTTATGTTGTGCAACTCTACTATTCATGTGTGCCTCATTAGATGATCTTCTAATGCTACCAAAAGCATATTTTCCGAAATGAATACCACTTGTGCAAATAAACCAAGTGCTATCAACCAAATGAACTTTCAAAACACTAGGAGTTTTGAAACTCCCATAAGTCAAGTCAACATCCAATCCAAGAGGTGGATTGTCCCATGAGAAGAAATCGTGTTTAGGCCCTTGTCTTACCAAATCTTTATGCAATACAAGATCTGAATTTGTTTTTTCTGCTGCTGTTTTGAAATTTCCAGCAAACTCAAAATCACCTCTTTGTAACTTCCCACCATTATGAATGATGAAGTCTTCATGTTTCTATATATTCCATGTTGAAACTTCATTTTCTACCTCAAGTCTGAGCTCCACATCAAGATTCAATATCTTAATGTTGTCATCACTTGTGTCACCAAAATTAGGAAGTACTTTAGCATCCAACTCAAAGAGTGGATTATTAAAAGATAACTTTGCATCCAATTCAAAAGAGGATTATCAGCGAACTGAAAATTATCTTGACCTTCTTCCTCAAACCCATCTAGGTGATCCAAATCTGCACATGCAACTTCTGGATTCTTTGGTAAGACCTCTAAATCAACTTCCTCTTGAAGAATATCAAGCTCATCAATTACTTGCTTGATTTCTTTAGCTCTTTCTGCATTCTCTTACTTCCTAAATTGTTCTGCAACATCAAGCTGATTTTTAACTTCCAGTAATGCCTCTTGGACATTTTCTAAAGATACCTTCATTGATTTAAGCTCAAAGGTCAGTTCATCAATGTTATTCACCTTCTCTTGGTAAGCATCCAAGGTCTCTTCTGCAAACTTAATAGCATGATCTCTACCAGTAAGCAAATGCAAGAAATCTGACTTCATTATTTCTAAAGCACCTTTAATAGTTTGTAGATTTGATGAAGTAGCTCCAACCTGAATACCCTTATGTTTCTCTTCAACTTAAGTCTTCCACAAGTGATCTTCAATGAATTTGTGTGTGCTATCAAAATGAAATAAGGCTTGCACAACCTTTTTTCATTGACCCACAATTTTAATTCTCTAAGCCTTTGGTCAACATCATCTTCACACAACAAATTTTTTGATTTGTCTTCAAGGGCATGTTTATTAAAACCACCTACCTCTCTAACATTCCCTTTGCCTATTTTATAATATGTAGGACAACACTATGCTCTACTACAAAATCATCATTTGCTTTCCCCTTCATTGCATTTAGGAGTCAAAACACATGGATCCCATGGTCTTATGAATTTCTGATTTTATTCTGAACAAATAGGCTCGTCAAGCTTTTCATGAATGGTTGATTTCTTCAACACATCACTTTCAAACTGATTTGAATCAAAACTAAAAGCAGCGCTTTCAAACTGAACTGAAAACTCAGCTCCTCTGTCTAGAACACTCTTCTCAATGGAATCCTTTTGGAAGTCAATTTGATTCACTTCTTGCATGGATGTTCCCCACTCAACTTCTAAATTATCATCATTAAAATGATGTATGTGCTCAGTGTTAAATGCTGATTTAAAAACTGCAACATCCTCAAAATCAGCATGCCCCAATTCTGAAAATTTTGGTGACGTATTCAGACAACCACCTGTCTTCAAAATATTCTCCTTGGTATTGGAGAAGTTCATGTCTTCATCTTTATGTGTCTTGTCAATAGTTGTTGATTTAACAAACTTTAAATCAATATACCCATCATATGTAGTTGTATGTTCTTCTATGAAATCATTTTGGTACTTTGTCATGCATGTCTCGTGAAGTAAATCATCTTCTTCGTAGGAGAGTTTTTCAGTTCTTTTAACAATTCCAGAAATTTTCCCATCTTCACGTTTACTTGTAGATACATCATATGATTCTACATCTCCTATCATGTCAACTGATAAGTATGGCATCAATTTTTGCTCACATTGTTCGAAAACACTGTTAACCAACTCATGTGCAGCTGAAAAAACATTTTGTTCCTTTCTCAAAACAGCCGATAAAAATGATAAGAGTGGTTGGGAGATGACATCACTCACATTCAAAACCAAAGACATAATGGTTCTCATACAATCAACAATAATTTCTTCATGATCCTCAGTAATAGAAGCTATGAAATGATGAAACATTTCAAAAATAAGATCATCACAATCTAAATCAATCAAAAGAACCCATGATCTGACTTTTGCCATCAATTCTAAAATCTTAACCCTTTTACCAAAAGAAGGGCTTCTGATATCATCTAAACCATGAAAGCTTTCAATAATTAGTTGTAATATCCCCCTCATTATGTCATCTTTGTAGAGTGCTTCAAGAGCTAAAATTCTTGTAATTTCACTAGGGCAATAAATGACAGCAAATCTTACCTCTCTATCAAGATGTCTCATAAGCATTGACTTAATCAAAGAAGTCATTGATGGCTTCATTGCCCAAAGCAATTTCTTTGAATCCCACTGATCTATCATAGACAAACTATTATCCACGACCTTCAACATACTGAGTAAAAAAACCTTTGACTGATGTAGAAACTCAAGATCCCTACCTATTGTATAAAGCCCATCTCCAACATCCTTTTCACTAAATAACTCCATGATTTTCAACCTCTTTTCAATTTTGACCTGATTTTATCTGAAAGATTCAAGCAAAGAATCTATTGTCTTTCTATCTTCCATGAATCAAATGATAAATGAAGACCAAAATACCAACATGCAAGTCTAGAACACTGACATGCAAGATTCAAAATTGACGTACAAGTGCGGATCACTAACATGCAAAGCTTAAAACCAACATGCAAGTGTGGATCACTAACATGCAACGTTGAATACCAACATGCAAGTGTTGATCACTAACATGCATCTAGAAAAACTGGCATGCAAATAACCCAACTGGTTGGCAAGATGTTTTGGGCTCTGATACCACTGTAAGCATCCCAAACAAATTCCTTGACCAATTTTTTTCAATTTCATTACTTCATGTGAATGGGCATTTCGTCAAACAATTTGCATTGTGCTTCACTCGGGTAATTTGAGTTGATCTTGTAGAGACATGATTTTGTTTGTGTGTCTCAAATCATAGGGCATTCATCATAGCATTTCATATTGCAAATACATATAATAGATATTTGAATAAACACTTGGCAATTTAAACATTCATATCACAAAGCAATGTTCAGTATATTCATTTGCTGCAAATGTATATGTAGATAACAATTACTCCAAAGTTCTAACCTTATTTGTCTTTGCAATGCACCAAAGATGTTACAACTATTGATTACAAATGAGAAGACGGAATATGAGTACTTGCTGCTCCAACTTGCCAATGACTGTCCCCTTTTGCCTTTATGGCTGCGTTCAACTAAGTAGATGATTTCCCAACCTTGGGAACGGTAGCGCCACCTCCCAATGTCTGTGCTAGACCACCAAACTTCCTTACGCAACACTTGAAGAATTGTTGACCTTCCAACTTGCAGCGCTAGTGTTTTCCTTCCTCTCACATTCCCCAGCAACATCTGGAAATTCTTTTAAAAAAAATCCTCCAATGTGCACAATTGTGAAACCTGGTTGATTCCACCCCCAATCAGCTAGGGAAGATGTTCCACCCCCGAAATTGATTTTCCTTAGGTTTTTGTCCAAGGGTTTGCTCCACAAGAAGCTAAAAATCCGCACTAGAAAATAATAAGAATAAACATATCCCCAAATGAGCTCTCTAAATCTCCATTTATACTTTTTTCTCGTGCTTTCCAGAAGTTATATTTTTAATTCACTTTTTAAATACTCATTTTTACTCCAAAAGACCCCTTTACGAAATAGTAATATTTGTTGATGTGCGAGGTCCCCTTTTTAACTGTCCATGATTTAAAACTTTTGATTACCTTACGAACAAGCTATTACACTAAGTTGCTTTTAGAAATATTTTATAAAATTAAGCAACCTTAGTGAAATTATTAAATAAAGCTTATTAATTCACCCGAGTTGCAGAAACCATTGAAACAATATCGGAATCAAAATCTGACTATACCAAAATCATACTGATAATGAATAATGATAATCGGCGCTAACCGGGTGACTTACTATAAATAGACGCTCTCTCCAAGAAGTTTGAAGAATACATCGAAAACTGGAATTCGCTTCTGAAAGTGTCATAAGGGTCCTCAAAACCAACTGAGCTCACTGCGAAAAACAAACATCTTTGTAGTACACAACATGCATGCTCCAAGAACCTTGTAGATCACCTCATCAAACACCATGTTGCTTCGGTGAAAACTGGAATTGGACAAAAGCTTGCAAATCAGTTTTACTAAAAAAATGGGGACATTACATAAAAGCATTTCATGATCTCAAATCTCATACTTGAGGCATCCCCCTTACATATTCTGACTTAGTGCTAGCCTAACTTCAAGTCTAGCTTAGTTAATTATTCATTCTTCCACAACTATGCCATTAAATTGCACATACTTGGCATCAAATATCAATTCTTGATAGTGATTTTGTCAAAGTCCTAAAAATTCACACATGAAACATGATCCATCCTTCATAACAAAAATTTCTAGTAACTGTTGTTGAATCTTTTCCGACTCCAGAGCTGAAATTCTGTATAAACTAATATTCAACTATAAAAAACTAAGATGCAATTGAATTCATGTACAATCGGTTGCTTAGGCAACAACCCTTTCTGTTCAAAAAATACTTCCTCACGGGGCAAAAATAGATCATATATCTGCCTCCTCTGTTCAGTGCTAAGTGATTACATAGATGATTCTCCATCATCATGCTTCTCATCCTTCAGCATCGTCTTCAAGAGCACAAACTTCTTGTTGGCATTTAATCAATCTCTTTGCTTGAGTATTTAACACAAGCGAGATCTTCACCATATATGGCATCCTATCCTTGACTAGATAACATATTTGCAATCTGCAGTAGAATATGATGTCACAATCCCACAAGAATAGACTTCCCATCGTCACTTCACAAACATCCAATGAAGTGTCACACTCCCATTAAAATACTTCACCTATATTGCAAACATATTTTTGCATTGTTGGATGTCTTGTAATTCAACATCCTTATGCATCGCAATAAATATGGATGATGAGGGAGCCAAATTAATAGCTACCTTACTCCCCTGCCCAAGCTTACACTCACCAATGGATACACAAAATCAGACACAATACTCAAACTTGGAAACCCAAAAGACTCTATTGAATGAATGGCAAAGGTTGTAGAGATTTCATCACACTTGCTTTCCTACCTGAACTATGAACAAGACAACTCAATTCCAGTCTCTCATGGATTGGGTACACTCTATGTTCTAGACATACATCACTCTAGCAAGCTTTGCAAGTCTTCTATGTTCTCTCTCACTTGCTTCTTGCTCCTAGAAGCTGAACCCTCAACTCTCCTCTCTTGAAGTTGGAACTAACTGAAGTTACTCTCCAAATGACTCTCCTCAACTCATACCAACTGATATGAATCTCATCTGACTATCCTAACAAGCTACAATGACTCTTCAAGTTCCCTTCGTCTTCGGAAACAACCCACACATTATGTTTTCAGATACTATGCAGTTATTTTACCATTCTGACTACGTGGGTTTAACCACCGGTTAATGCAGACTGACGACTTCAAAACCGCTGCTTGCACTAAGCAGCAGTTTCGTGGTTTGCCCAAAAGGGGTCAATTTGACTTTTGGGATATGGCTGAAATTGGATCCACTTGTCATTCCTGGTATATTGGAGTCTTAATGATGTCCCTTGGATTGTTGTTGATCATCTTCACCCTACACAATGTTGTCAACATGACCGACAAGTCATGCAGAGACACACACCTTGCTCACACACGTGCACAATCCCAACCCATGTTTTTGGTTGATGCAAGATCGCTTGCTGACCCAGATCCTCCTACATTAGACACCCTTGATAATTGAAATGATCCATGACCTCCCACTCATGAACCTTCTGTGAGCTCTTTTATTGTCCTTCCGTACATGGCAATCTAGGATACACTCTTCCAAGTTGCATCTTCAGCGACTTTGTTCTTCCACTTGACCAAATACTTTTTATACTCACTACCTCTCATCCGCTTGGTAATTCTGGAATACATCACCATCTCAATCTCTTCTCTTTCCATTCTCAGGTAATTGTTGTCTCTAATCCTCAATTAAAGAATCTGAACTTACATCATCTTCACTTGTTTGTCCATCATGGTAAGGGTAGAAATCCGCTACATTGAAGATAGTGATATTCGAACCCCATCCAATAGCTCTATCTCATAAGTATTTGCTAAAAACCTTCTCATAATTCTACAAGGCCCAATCTTCTTCCATTTGAGATTATTGTACATTTCTTTCAAAAACTTTGCCTTATGCAAATGCCTCAAAACCAAGTCATCTATTAGGTGATTTGCACGTTGCTTATACTTCATGACGTTATTTTCCAACTTCCTTTTCACTTTTCTATGCACATCATGCATACATGTTGCATAATTTTCCGCTTCGGCACTTTCTCTATCATACCAATTGTAGCTCTCAATTCACTAATACCTCTAGGGCTGCAACCAAACACAAACTGAAAAGAACTCGTTGTAATTCTATTGACCGAGTTGTTTCAAGGAAACTCATCTTGTGCCAAAGTTATATCCCATTGTTTAAGCTTGTCTCCTACCAAACATCTCAACAAACTATCAATTCTTCTATTCACCACCTCCATTTGCCCACCTGTTTGTGGATGATAGGCCAAGCTAAAATCCAAACTTGTACCCAACTTCCTCTACAAAGTTCTCCAAAATGTCTGATAAACCTTGTATCCCTCTCTGAAACTGTGCTCTTTGACAAACAATGCAATCTTACCACTTCTTTGACAAACAAATTGGCAATGTTAGTGGCATCACTTGTCTTGTTCAATGCAACAAATTGTGCCATTTTTTAAAATATATCAACAACAACGAAGACAGAGTCATTACCCCTCTGTGTCCTTGGTAGTGAAAGAAAAAAATGCATGCTTATGTCCTCTCATGATCTCTTTGATATTGGTAAAGGTCGATACAAACTTGCACTCTGACTTTTGCGCTTGGCATGTTGGCAAACTCTACACCCTTGCACTCCTTCACATCCACACTCATCTTCTACCGACTTCAATTTGGACAATAGATTCTTCCTTTAAATCCGTTCATCATCCTTGGCTGATTTTAACAACACTCTCTTCAGCATGAGATTCTTTCCATGCTCCAGTTCCTCCATGTGATTTGGTGATGCAATACTCTCTTCATACAGTTGTGCAAGATGATTATTTGCCTCATTTGTTTTATTGTTGTTTTGAAACTTTTGGGGGCATTTAAATACTCTATGCCCAACATAACCACTCTTAGCATGTACCCATGAATCCTCTAGCTCTTCCTTCATAAGCATGTTGTCCTCTACATGTGTTTGTTTGTCCTCTTCCTCTTGAGAACCTTCAACTACCTCTTGATGTGTTTTGTTGCCTTGTTGATAACTTATTTTCTGCCTTCAATGCACATTGAAAGGTTTTTTCTACCGATTTCAACTTGAACATTCCAAACCCATCTTGTATGGAAATACGAGACCATTCACATAACTTGAGATATTCTCTTGATCATCTTCAAAATGGCCAGCTCTAATGGTGAGCTTGTAAAAATCCATTGTGTAATCCTTTACACTCATCTTTCTTTGCCTCAACTTTCGCAACTTTTTAAATAAATTCAGCGAATAATCAAAAGGTAAAAACTTATCTTTCAGCTTTTCAACCATGTTGTCCCAAGTCTTGATCTTGTCTTTGCCTCTTCTTTCCCTTTCCAGATGCACATGATCCCACCACAAAGATACATGTCCCTTCAACTTGATGTAGGAAAACTTCACTCTCTTGGGGCCCACCATTGACTCAAAGTCAAAATACTTCTCCAGCTTTGGGAGCTGATCAATAAGATCCTCAGGGCATAAACTTACTACATAACTATGGGTGTCCAACTTAGGCTTGCTTCCCATCTTGGCAATGGCCTTTAGAAATCTATCTTCTAGTTTATCAACCAGTTCTTCAACTTGAACTTTTAGAGTTCCTCCTCCATCATCACTTGCAAATGCAACAATAATCCCTCTCCTTTGTGCAGTCTCCATCGCAACCAATCACACTTGGATTCCTCTCAGCATCTCTGCTAGGTCTACAACTCTAGGTGCCATTTCTCCTCTTAAGAGGCATTCCTCTATGTACCATTTCTACTCCTCACAATCTCTCAACAATAATAGCAATGAAAAATTATCTTTCACAACTTGCAACTAACTTAACTACAGCTTCACACACTCAACCCAACAAGGCACAACCTTTCTCTGACACCAATTAATGTACACGGGAATGAGGGAACCAAATTGTAGGCTTACTCCCCAACCCAGTCTTACTCTCACCAATGGACACACATCGTCAAACACAATAATCAAACTTGTAAACCCAAAACACTCTTTTTACTGAATGGCAAAGATTCCAAAGATTTCATTAAACATGCCTACTTTCCTACTGGACTTTGAAGAAAACACAATCCCAGTCTCTCATGGATTGCATACACTTTTTGTTCTGAACATAAATCACCCTAGCAAAATCTTCAAGTCTTCTCTCCTCTTTCACTTGCTCTCTACTCCTGGAAGCTAAACAAACTCTACTCTCTTCCCTTTTGGAGTTGGAACTAACTGAAGCTACTCTCAAACTGACTCTTGCTAGCTCTTACCAACTGATCTGAATCTCCCTTGACTATCTTGACAAGCTACAGTGACTCTTCAAGTTCCCTCCATCTTGGAAAATGGCCCACACGTCATGTTTTTTTTTATTTTGGGCAATTACTTTTATCATCTTGCCTCTGCAAAGAAAATTGTGAGTTACTGCAAACCAACGATTACGTAACCACAAGTTAATACAATCCGATGGTTTTTAAACAATAGTTTCATCAATTGCCCAAAAAGGCTCAATTTGACCTCTGGGAGATGACTAAAACCAGCTCCACTCGACACCCCTGATATGTTGGAGTCTTGATAATGTTCCTTGGACTATTGTTGATCATCCTCACCACACACCCCCTATGCACAAATCCTGACCCATGTTGTTTGTCAATGAAAAATTGCTTGTTGACCCGGATGATCCTACATCAATGGACCTAGATGCTTTAAAAAAACATACTCCAGCCCCAATGTTTGGCCCAACACTTCTAAGATGAAGTTTCTCCAACTCTAATAGTAAGAAATGGTGGTAAATATCTAATGTTTTGGTTTGGATCTTGAATTTAACAATCCCTAATAATGGACGTGAAGGCATGATTTGGAGATGCTTGAGCTAGGAAAGGTCAGTGGAGATCTTGGGAAGCAAGTAAGATGGCTCTCCTATCATCCAAAGTCGCAGATCTATCAAATCAAAGAAGCTGGTAATGTGGCTTCAATTACAGTTTTGGATTGAGAACAGGGAGATATGTACGTATAATATTGGCAGCTTGATATAACAAAGTGAGTTGACCTGGAAGGAGCCATTTGTTGGAGATTTGTTTGGTTAGGGTACTATTTTTTGAGCCACTATATATTGTGCATCCATTAGGCACTTTATAATCACACAATGGATCTTGGGGATCTATCAGAGCTCCATAATAAATTTCATTTGTATGTCATGATCTCTCTGTGAAACAAGGCCAAGCATTTATAATCACGCAATGGAAAATAGTCTATAGTCCCTAAATCTATGAACAAACGTCAATTCATTACCTAAATATCATAATAAATAGAAAAGCTAAAGATGAAATGTTGCTTACTCTAGATCCTTAAGAGAGCTCAATCATCAAACCCTATCTTGTCGAGAAATGCAATGTTCAACCTCAACTCGTAGCTGGTGTACACCCACTATGATGACCGAAAGGGAAACTAAGACCATGGGACTGGTACTATCTGAAGTAATTTGAAAAGACATTTAAAATATCTGAAATCTATAACAACTTATCTCCATACCAAAAAAAATAGGTTTCAAGGTTGCGGAGGAGAAAACTAAATCTTTTAAATGTACTAAATTGGAAATAAAAGTAGTTCATTGGGAATCACTCGTCCATTTATCGTAAGTAATGGTGACGATGTTGGTCATAGTTTATGTATGTAGGGCGAATACGGTCAACAATATAAAATATCCTCTAATATAAGAAAAGGGAGAAGACCTACCAGATCCAATATACATACAATATGCCGCACCACAAAACGGGGCAGCGCTGTAAGCAAGAGCTGGTTTTAAAAAGGGGGATTAAGGATAGAATTAAGAAACCTATGGAAGGAACTGATGAACATAAACAACCTAGATCCAAGATGTAAAAAAAGTAAACTAAAGAGATATAAATGCCATTAAGCAGTTTCCAATAAGTATTTAAACTAACGATTGTAATCAAGACATATCTAAGTTTGTAACAACATGCAAAGATAACATAAGCTAACCAAAGCATGGGAATACAATAACATACTACTCTAGCATACATATATATATATATATATCAAATTAAATTAAGAAAAAAAATTAGGGATAGGGATACTTACCTTGGGTTTACATGTCAGCGACTTTATGAGAGATGTTGTAGGTGAAGCTTAAGATGCTAAGAAGAAGACCTAAGTATCCTTAGTTGGGGACAACAAAAACTCCCCTCCTTAAGACTCTAAAGACCTTGTGCAAACATAGACCTCCACAAGTATAAGCTCATATACCCGAATTTCTCTTATATTAAAGGCAGGTTTTCATGTGCAACAAAGCATAACAGTGTTGCACTTATATACGTACCTTCACTTGGCTAGATTGCAAGAATGATATACAGTGCAAGAGTGGCACTAAGACAATTTTGGCAGGTTGGGCGCATAAAAACGCTGATGTAAGGCACCAATGCTAAGTTGCAACTATTTGAGTAGGCCGAAAAAAAAAAAGAAAAATCTAAATTTCTACTAAAATATTCTGTTAGTACCACAAAATACATTGGGACCCCAGGATTCTAATGTTTTTCTCAATTCATCAAAAGGACCTATGGAAACAAAGATATGGCCAAAATAGGAAATCTAAGCAACAAATTTGAAAAGGTTTCGATTTTGAAAATTTTGATATAAATAAACTGAAAAGATAATCATTTGAACATTTGCTATTTAAGATATCGAGATCTCCGAGCAACCATTTCTAACTCAGAGAGAGACAATGGCCAATGGATGCAAAGGAGAGCGTCAAGGCCCTACCATAATAGCCATTGAGAGGGAATGTGTAATTAATGTTGGGATGGGTAGATAGGATAGATCTAGAAAAATAGAGCGAAAGGGCAAATCCGTGTAGCAAAATGACCCAATAAGCATTAAATCAAAAATAAAAATGAGCAGTCATTAGTAGGTGATAACCCACTAAATTGAAATCTTGACAAATAAATATTGAAACCCTGAATTTTTTATTTTATTTATTTATTCTAAAAGATTGACAATTTGATTGCGCATAAAACATTACATGCAACAACAAATATGAATACTCACTGCTGAATATAAAACATTACATGCAACAACAAATATGAATACTCACTTCTGAATATACTCAATGTTTGACCAGCCTACTCTTCCCAATGAGAGGACACAAATGGGCCACTTGTAAAAAGGGGCGCCAAAAGGCCTCCTTTCTTCTCCTATATATTGAAGACTTGTCATTTGAGAAAGGATCTTCCACATTTGTAAGGCATAGCCCTGGCAAAATTTTCACCTGAATCAATAAACGCATTTTTACCTCTATCTTGGATAGATATTTATGTGTATGTCTTGAGTGTTTGTTTGTGTTTAGTCATTGTTTCTTGATGCTTTCACAGGCCTAGCACCAACATATCTGTTGTCTACAAGGCGCCATTTCTGCAACTGCCAAGGGGAGTTCCATTTGGAGGTAACGAAACAGAAGAAATCACTTGCAGTGTGCATTTCACAGCACCTAGGTCAATCTTTGTTTTTCTGTATTTGCATTAAAGCCTCCCTGTCAGGTTCTTGCAGTCTAGTCCTTCTGCCAAGTCTGAAGTGTATGTATGTGTATGTATGATTTAAAGAGTGGATGTGAGAAGGTCGACTTATTTTGGTGCATCACCTCTTTAGAGTAGTTTGTTTTTTCTGCATCTTTCTCCCTTTTCATCCCCCCAGTATACCTATATATATATATATATATATATATATATATATATATATATATATATATATATTTGTTAGCACTTGCTAGAATGAACATGATGCATTAGAGGGAGCTAGCCCTTACCTAGAGACTCTCCCCTCCAGCTTCACCAGTCCCACAGGCGAGAGGGGAGTTTCCACTGTTGCATGAAGAAGGCAGGAGCTCAACCTCCTTTTGCCCCGGGTGCAATCTTCTGCGTCAACAGTTTTTGGCACGCCCAATGGGACCAACTAGGACAAGTTGTGTTCACAAAGTTGAAGAATTTTGGTGTGTTCTTCGACCAACCAGCCTTTGGAGGCTTTTGCATCAAACATCAATGGCGAATCCAAGTTAAATCAACTGGTTAAGTAGTTCTGGTACCATACCATTAAAAAACAGCATTCTGGTATGTATAATCCCATCGTTCTGAGCCATGGACCCTATTTTCATTGGCCAGCATGGCTATGATCATCACCAACCTTATGTTGATCCTTATTAGGTCCAATATGACCAATCCCAGCCCTATCATGAGCTATATCAGCCTTATGCCCAGTCTTCTCATTTCGTCACTTCTCCCACTCAACCCAATCTCTTTGCCAATCAACCCGTTTCTGCCTTCAAGCAAGCACTGCTGGGATACGAAAAATATGTAATAGATCTTGACACCAGAAGGGGATGTGGCCAAGAAATTCCTAATCATGTCATCCATCAAGTGAGAAATGCACTGAATCAGGTTAAGAAGGAATGGACTCCCATTGAAAGAGCCAATTGGCACAGGCTTACAAGTGAGATGCTAGATGTGGGTGGTTTGATTGCATCTTTGGAAGAGACGTTGAATATTCATGAGATGCAGCCTTACCAAGTCTATCAACCTGCATACTCGCTGCCCCAAGCATCATATCAGTCATATACAGCCCCTGCTTATAAGCCAAGTCAAGCCTGTCAAAGTCTTTTCCCCAATTATGTTGAAGAGAGTTCCGAAACAGAAAACCTTGTGTTTAAGGCTAATCTTAATGGACAGATCGAATTAGCAAATCTTCAGATGCAGCAGTCCATTTTGGCAGCGAGGGAGGTGGAATCTAAATCTTCACTACCCTCTCACATTGTGGCCCCATCACCCCCAAAGGAGATGCCCAGTCCGAATTTTTTGAGCTGGAATAAAGTGGTTGAGTCATGGAATAGCAAGGGGGCAAAAGACATTGTCCAAGAGTGTGAAGCACAAATGAGGTCAGTCCTTTTCAAGTCCCTCCCACCCTTCCTCAGGAAGCTTCTTGCATTTCATGGCAACCTTCATGTACTCCCCATCTCTATAATGACTCCTATGAGCTCCAAGAGGTACAAAATGAGGATAATATAGCTAAGCGGATTGAGGAATTAGAGGCTAAGATGAGACTGCTTGGAGAGAGACAGATGGAGTTTTCAGACCTTGTAGAGAAGCCGACGCCAAAAGACACCCCTTCCACCAATCCACAAGCTAATTTCAATATTGATGAAATGTTGGTAAAGTGGAGGGACGAAAATCAAGAAATTTTGGCCCAAGGTCTGCCCCCTCCTATTCTAGAGAAAACTCCCTCTTGTATGCCAAATCCTTTCTATCAGATGGCACTTGATCTTTCTGGCTCGTCCGATGCATCAATCAATCCTACCCTCAATCCCGTTCACCTAGCTTTTCAGCACGCCTCTTTTCAGGGAACTCTTCCTGTACATGAGCAGACCCTTCCAAATCCTCCCCAACCTCCTCAAGTCTTTCAACATGATCTCCAAATTCCAAGCTAGAAGAAGGAACATCATGAACCAACTCAGGACCTTGAAAAGGATAAAGTTGTTGCCTGTTCGCAAGAGCAAGATTCCAATCCCAAGATCATGAGTTGGAAGCAAAAAGTGGAATCTTGGGGCAGAAAGGAAGAAGAAGAGCAAGGTTTTGCTCAAAACCTTGAAGAAGATGGGGCTGCTCCTGCTCCCGATGATGATTGTGTCTTCCGAGAAAGGCTTTTCCAGGAAGATATGGATAGGCGGATTGCAGAGTTGGAGTCCAGAGCAGGGCTCCTCAACGAACATGTGATGGACGTTTCAGACCAAATAGCAGATTCCGTGTCTGAATACACTCCATCCATACACCTCCAAGAAAGCTATCAGGCCTTCACTGATATAGATTATGCTCAATTTATGACTGACCAGGGAGACTTCATGAGTACGGATGAGGAGGAGATCACCTTAGGTGACATGGAGGAGCATGGACAATCTCTTGTTCATGTTTTGAATGATTCATTTGAAGTCATTGAGGCAGACTGCACTGTTCTTCAAGGAGGCTATGAGCTGGATAAGAGCGGAGAACGCAGCATTGGGGTTCAAACAAGCATGCAGAGAGGCTGCAGTTTTTCAGATTTACCCCTTCAGCAGGTTAGTGAATCTGAAGATATCTTCTTTGAAATCATCAAGGAAGATGGTCATACCATGGAACTCGAGCATGAAGCAGAAGAGAACCTAGTCAATGATGCATATCAAGGGGCTTATGGTGATGAACCGGCAGCAATTGATTTATTGATGAGATACACCAGCGTGAAGAACCAACAGGAGGCAAGCTTCCAAGAACAAACAGAGTACGTATACGTTGAAAGCATGTTTGAATCTCCACTCGGGTACAAGCCAAATCAAGTGACAGGGAAGAGGAGCAGGTCACCAGCTCTCCTTTTCATTCAGCTACTTGTTTGGCACCATAAGTCTTCTTGCCAGGAAGGAGACGTTAGAAGTTTTCCCTTTGATCCAGGAGGGAATCAAAAATACCTGGTTAGCTGTGTATAGCAGGTTGCTTTCAGTTTTCTTTCCCTGTTTTCCCTAAGTGTTGTTTGCACAAGTAGTTTTCTTAGCTTTGTGTGTGTTTTCTTTTCCTCTTGGCGTGAATCTGCGTGATTGATTCTGGAATTTATCGGAGCTATTGCTGTTTTTTTAAGTTACCATCTGACTCCATACCCAATGGATTGTAAGGCAACTGGTCTTTAAGCATAGCAGGCATGCTTACCCTGGGAGTCGCCAATTTGTTGACCATTTTGCCCAACAGGCTAAAATCGGTCCCCTTCTTCCCTTGCTATTCGAATCCAGTCAATTTCAAGTTGCACAAGTTCAATAGACCACTTGGTTCAATGGCTTGGTTCAATGGCATGGTTCAACGAGCTTGGTTCATCCGGATGGTTTAGTCATTTGGTTCAACTGGATGGTTCAGCGGCTTCAAGTTCATCGGCTTTGTTTCACTTGGCATTGGCACGCAATGATTGAACTGCTTGAACCATTGAACCATTTTTGGTTCAACGGCTTGGTTCAAGGGTATGCCCTTGGCTAAAGGGCAGCTCAAAGTTCAAATGCCCTTGCGAAGGGCAGGCACTTCAAAGAAAAGGGCCGCCGAAAGGAATTCGGATTTTGCTTAAGTCCCGAATTCCTTCGGACTTTTTGTCCGAAGGAATACGGGCCGCAGTTCAAAGCAAAAGGCCGGGGCCGGGGAGAATTTCCGTGGACTTTTTGTCTGCGGGAAAATGTCCGCGGACAAAAGTCCGCGGGAACCCTGGAAGCTCCGGAGAAACAAAGGACCCGCCGAAGGACCCCGAAGGACAGATGCCCTTGCGGGGGACTCTCGGCCAAATACAAAGGGCACTTTCAAAGGCCGGAGGGTCACCTCCCCTTCGAGAAGGTGCTAGGAAGAGACAAAAGGCAAGGAGTGCCCGCAGAGAAGGCCGAGGAAGACAAGCCCGAAGCAAAGCCAGCGAAGGACCCGATGACGTTTTGACAGGAACGAGGACATCCCAAAAGCCGTCAAGTTCAAGAAAGCGAATTAGCCGTTGGTTTTCAAAGCAGTGACGGCCGCGAGAACGTCAAAATTAACAAAGCGAAATAGCTGTTTGCTTTCAAAATAAAAGAGCACTAACCATGGAAAGGGCCCAGAAATGCAGTGACTCGCCAGAAGTTCGCCCCCGAGGGCTGAAGGAGCCAGAAGAGACAAGATAGGGAAAAGACAAAGTGACAAGCATGGAGCAAGCAAGTAGTCCAAGTGGCGAAAGGAAGCGCCGATTCGAGAAGTGACTCCAGCAGGTGAAACAGCGCCTTCGAATTGACCACTAGAGACGCAAACAGCTAGCAGTGCAACCGATTTTCTCCATTTCGTATTAATGAGTGGACAAACCGTGTAAATCACCTTGAAGAAGCGGCCTTACAAACAGACAAGGGGCGCAGTTCATTAATGTTTGACCAGCATGCTCTTCCCAATGAGGGGACGCAAATGGGCCACTTGTAAAAAGGGGCGCCAAAAGGCCTCCTTTCTTCTCCTATATATTGAAGACTTGTCATTTGAGAAAGGATCTTCCACATTTGTAAGGCGTAGCCCTGGCAAAATTTTCACCTGAATCAATAAACGCATTTTTACCTCTATCTTGGATAGATATTTCTGTGTATGTCTTGAGTGTTGGTTTGTGTTTAGTCATTGTTTCTTGATGCTTTCACAGGCCCAGCACCAACATATATGTTGTCTACAAGGCGTCATTTCTGCACCTGACAAGGGGAGTTCCATTTGGAGGTAAAGAAACAGAAGAAATCACTTGCAGTGTGCATTTCACAGCACCTAGGTCAATGTTTTTCTGTATTTTCATTAAAGCCTCCCTGTCAGGTTCTTGCAGTCTGGTCTTTCTGCCAAGTCTGAAGTGTATGTATGTGTATCTCTGATTTAAAGAGTGGATGTGAGAAGGTCGACTTATTTTGGTGCATCACCTCTTTAGAGTAGTTTGTTTTTTTCTGCATCTTTCTCCCTTTTCATCCCCCCCAAGTATACCTATATATATGTGTGTGTTAGCACTTGCTGGAATGAACATGATGCATCAGAGGGAGCTAGCCCTTACCTAGAGACTCTCCCCTCCAGCTTCGCCAATCCCACAAGCAAGAAGCAAGTTTCCATTGTTGCGCGAAGAAGGCAGAAGCTCAACCTCCTTGCCCCGGGTGCAATCTTCTGCGTCAACACCTTCCATTTGCATGGCGGATCCCTCCAAGATTTGCTTTCTTCCCATTTCATGCAACTCTGATTTCTTTTCTTTTTTATGCTCCTCACAATTTTTTCCTCTTGAGGTTCTGATGTATCCAATAATGTTCCTGGTTCTATGGTCTTCTTTTTTGGGTCTTCTGAGTCTTCATCTGACAACACATCCTCATAGAGCACTTGTCCACTTCTTGTTTTCATCGATTTTATAAAGTCCGGAAAAGATATTTATTTTTGAAACTCTGTTGAAAGAGCTCTATATTCAGCATCGCTGGCAATAACATCATTCACCATAGTTCTCTCCTCCGGAAATAATGCCATGATTCACACGCTAGCATGATCACCACTCTGGTACCACTGAAATAACCCACTAAATTGAAATCTTGACAAATAAATAGACACCTTGAATTTCTGATTTTATTTATTTATTTTGAAAGATTGACAAGTTGATTGAGTATAAAACATTACATGCAACAACAAATACAAATACTAACTATTGAATAAAATCAATTGGTTCAAACCCTAATGAAAATTGCACAAATACCAATGTCTACAAATGATAAATATCAATTATTTCTCCTATTTGTTGTGCTGGTTTAATTATCGCGAGTACGATAGCTGAAAAATATGACGTTGGATTGCTGGATGATTATCTGGACACGTTTGTTGTTCCCAACTGCAGCGATCTACCCTTGGAGGGCTATGGCAGCCTTAGAATGTGTGATGCCCTACCTATGGGGTTGGAAATAGACCCCTAATGAAGTCGTCCAGCCTTGGGGATCCTCTACGCATGCAAATCTGCCATTGAACCCCTCACGCCAAACTTGGAAATGTTGCACCCTAGCTGTTTGGGCCACCAAACCTATTAAATCCTAAAACTGAAAGCACAATTGTAATCCCCAGATGGGATTACCAAATGGGTATGAAGGGTTTCGTCTTCGTACCTATAAATTAAAGGGTTTTCGTCCTCTGAATATTTGCAAAAGCTACAAGTTTTTCCTCTATAAAAAAAGTTGTGTTTTTGTTTGAATGATTTCAATCATCAATCTTCTTTACTCCAATCTTCTATTATGCACTTTTCCAATCCAACCCTAAAAGAAATGAATATTTCTTTTAATTTAATATTCACCTTTTTCCAATTAATAAATTTTAATTATTTTTGGTCATGTATGTATTAATTACTTTTTATCCCACTCAATAATAATTAATAAATGTCATTTTCCAAAGTTATAGCTTAAAGTACCTTTTCACTTAATAAATTATTAATAGATTATTCCCATTTATTAATTTCCTTTAGCGTGTGGGAAATAAAAATAAGCTTTGGGTCATCGATTTATTTAATTTGAAAAGGGGGATATTACAGTAGGCATTAGATTTTTGGATGTCGAAGCATGTGAAGTTTTTTGGTACCTAAAGAAAAATCATCGTAGCAAGATAATTGTATCGACTTGGCCGATACAGTTATGCAACTGGAAAATCGAAAACTAGCCAATATAAGTTGTATCGAATGGCTGATATAGTAAAATGATAACCTTGGCGATACAGTTAAGTATTGGAAATAGAAACTGGCTACTGCAACTAGGAGGAAAATAATTAAGATGGCCAATATAGTTAAGTATCATTTGCAATTGGCCAATACAATCATATAAATGACCGAAGCAAGAATAAACAAACTACATGGCTGATACAATATAAATAAAGATGGCCAATATAGTAAAAAAAGCACTGCATGGCCAATACAATAGATGTAGATGTGGCTGATGCAGTATAAAATTAACCACATGGCTGATGCAGTAGAAAATTAACCACGTGGCTGATACAATAGTTGTAAATGGCCGATACAATAATTGTAAATCACCGATATAGTTAATTTTTTTGGTTGTGTAAATTTTTCAATTTTACTAGAATTTTTACTCATTTTTGTCTAATAGGAGATTTATTGGGCTTTGTAGTTTGGCATTTTACAAGCGCAGAGATGAACACGTAAATGGCAGGAGGTCGATGCATCCTAAATACTAGATTTACTAGACATGCTATCATATGAGGGTCAAGCTCGATTGATTAGCCTAGGATTCAGAGGTATATGGAGATGTACAAGGTGCCCTTAGAGGTAGAGATGATAGTGATGTTCATGGGTCATTGACAAAGAAGTACTGACACATTCATATGGGAGATGGATGGGGCCACTATCGAGATGACCATTACATTAGAGGATGTGCATGCTATGCTAGGACTGGCAGTAGCCGGCACACCCATGGTCTGTGATGCGTCGAAAACTGTGGCGGAGAAACAGGGGTTGGCTTGCTAGGCCACGAGATCAAATAGATATGACCACAGGATATTGATTGTACGATTGTTTGGTGTATATGTTTCATAGGTTTTGGACATTTTAAAGGTGATTTTAGGCATGACGATCGGACAAGTGCTTTGTCACAAGTCTAGTGGAGTCGTCCTACTTTCATTATAGCGTTGTGCCAAGTAGCTCTAGAGAAGCGTAGAATGTACAACATGGGATTTAGCATTTGGGTGTTGTTGGTGCACAAATTTTATTGTATTTTGACACGGTGACAGATGATGATGGGGCTAGTAGTACTATTTGCCTGCTAGATATATGATTGATTTATGGGGTTGCCACACCAAATTTGAGTCCACTTGCCCCAAGTTAGATGATGGGCATAGGTTCCTCCTACTAGGTGCATCACAAGGTATGCACGGCTTGAGACTATGCTTGGAGATGAGATTACACAGATTCCTTAGAAGGAGACCATGGACACATGGCGGTCATGGCCATCTACGGTGCAATCTTAGGGACGGGCCGAGGTGATCAATCACTATACTTGGTGGGTAGAGATGCACTCTTGTGCCAACAGTTCAAACAATGGCATCTAGCAACACCACAAGCCTTGCCACTGTACAAGGTGAGGCATGCCAGAGGGCCAAGGAGGACAGGAGCCTCCACTAAAGGTTATAGTGTTGAGACCACGATGTACACCTCAATCTCAGAGGAGATGGCGACGTTGGATGGTAGTGGAGGTAGCGAGAGGAGAGAAGACAGGGTGTCCATAATATGTCCCAACTGCACACACGGTTGACTTACCATGGGCGAGACTTCTGACATGGATTGTGTGATGATGACAGAGAATAGCAAGAAGGTCAGTCTTGCTGCAGAGAGAGAGAGAGATGGGCAGCAACCTTTGGGGCATGTCTGAGGGTGAATGGAGGCGACGATGATGGTGTCCTTGGCAGTTGAGGGGATGGGGAGACCATTCGCGTAGATGGCGCTCATCCAAGTATAAAATGATAGTTGTAATTTGATCACTACATGTTCTAGATTTATAGATAGACATACTGGATGATAGTGATGGCTAGATTTGATTTGAATTTATATATATAGATCACCTATTGAGTTTGGTTTACTTAAGTAAATGCAACAGAGACGGCACGATGGGAATTTATGATTGAGGCCACACACCACGAGATCTTGGATGTCGTGCTTCTTGTCCATGACACAGCAGTGATGCTAAATCCAGTAGCACCATTTGCAGGAGAGCATGTGAGCTAGATTCAACCACGACGTCGCCAAGAGCAATAATAGAAAAATTATATGGAATAATGGCTATCACAGGTATCTCAACAATCACCTTCTTACAACAATGGGGTTGCAAGGTAGGAGGCAATTGAGCTATGATGCTACAAGGAAGGTCTAAGGTTTTGATTTTTACATTGATTTCATCAAGTTCATCATCATAAGAATCAAGAAGGTTGGGTGGGATATTGCCCACAAGCTTGAGGTGACAACTATAACCTCTAATTGAATCAACGGAATGGTTAAGGACATTGATACTCATAAAAAGGAATACTTGGAAGAGGTTCAAGTGTAGGCATTCTAAAAACACCACGTTATTGAAATTGTTCATAATTCCAAGGGTTGGTATCACCTTGACTTTTGTAGATAACTTGCAAGTAGGGGATGGCATGCAGAAGAAGCTATGGCCCCCATGCAATGAGTCCAAGGGATGTCTTGTAGGATGTTATAAAATAATGGAAAGTTGAATATCATAACTTTCACCCTAACCAATTTAGGAGGTACCATGATAGGTAGCCAAATCACCCCATGGGAGGCATTTGTCTTCGGTCATATCCTTGGCACATGCTACAAGTTGTCTTACGGTTGTTTGTAGAATACCCAAGCGATTTAATCAATTCTAAAGAGGTGACACGAGTACCTAAACCTTCATCAACAAGAGCTCTCTTGATTTGGACATCACCAATTCAAAAACTAATAAAGAGAGGAGGGTCATTCGCATGAAGAATAATTTCATCGAGAATCATAGCGTCTAGAACACTGCAAAAATGCGGGCAAAACACATAAATTTGTCTTATAAAATCATACACCTCCACACATTGGAATCACACAGAATTTGGAGTCTCTCTAGAGATTTTGGATCAAATTGGAAGGAGATTTTATGAGCAAACTTTCCAAGTTAGTTAATTTTTTATTTCATTTCTTCTGAGTTCTATTTATTGGAAGTTAAAAGTATCAATGAAGTTAAACATTTCATTTCTTCTAAGTTCTATTTATTATCTTGAGCCTACATCATTTGCCGAGTTGGAGGACTAGACTCACTCAGTCTCCCTTAGTTTTCACTAGAGCAGGGAAGAGAAAAATGTAGATTCTTGTATATGTATCAGTTTGTTGTTGCCACTTGACGCTGTGACAATTCATACTCATAGTTTTATAATTGTGTTCACATGGATCTTGATTATGCAATTTTGTAATTTCTAATTTTCTATAATGGCATACAATTTCCTTTGCAAATTACATATGGATAGTTTCTGGTTTCTGGCATATGTAATTTCTATAATATGGATAATATGGATTTGTTCATACTTCAACAACCTTTGCAAATTTCTGGTATTTCTATAAAATTTAAGTTTTTTTAATAAATTTGAGTGTATTTTTTTTGTCGAATAATGGCGAGTGGTCAAATAATCGCCGAGTAAACTTTTAGGGCGTTCGCCGAGTACTCTCCGAGTACAAGTATGCGAACTATGGCGTTAGGTTTGACTCTAGAAAGGACTAGACCTAAATTTTGCTGAATTTTGACTTGTTTTGATGCTATCAGCCACATTCTGGTATAGTTAGTTTAGTTGCGATGACTGTATCGGCCTTGCTAATACAATTAGGCATTCAAAATATTATATCAGCATTGTCAATACAATTTAGATGTCAAAAGACTATATCGGCACAAGCAAACCAGTGGTATAAATAAGATATTGTATCCACAAATGTGATACAATTGCAAAAATATAACACTGTATCGACACAGGGGATACAGTTGAAACACCAGAAAAAAATTGAACTGTAGTCGCTTGGTCAAGCTTGTAAGTTTTTTTTATTTTTCAAATTCTGATGATTTTAAAGGGGACAAAAACTAAAATTTGACCTATAAGATAAGCCTAATCAATTATGTAAGCTCTATAAGGTGTCCAAAAATGAGTTTGAGTGTTTTGAGAAGAATCGATATGGACTATAATGCACTTCAAGCCATTCATGTTAGCCAAGATTTCCTTGAGTAGAAGAATTAGAGTTAATTGAAGCTTCTATGACATTAGCGGCTAAAGTTGAATATGGATGATTTTGCAGTTGCAAAGCATTGTTATTTTCTTAAGTTTGAGAATTATTGATTTGAGAGTCATTGAAATTGAAATTGAAATGAAATGAGTTTTAATAACGTCCACAAGACCAAACAGTCTATGGGACCAAGTGTCAAGACCATTAGAGATTCTTCATATTCCTTTCGAAGTCATCTTGCCTCATATGAATCTTTTCCAACAGCCAGGCCGTGTTGTGTAGCCTCTCCTCAAATAATTCACTAAAACTGCTCACATTCACGTTGTTATCTGCTGCATACGAATATCCTTGTACACATCGCACTCCCTAATGAAGTATCGTTCAGTTTCAACCACTCTATCATTGCAAAAAATGCAAGTCCTATCTTCCCATCTTTCCTTGGGAACCGTCCATCTTCCAATTTCACACCTAAGATGGTGTGAACTGGTCCTCAATTGTGCCATTAGGATCCTAGCATTACCTTTAAGTTCGGCACTTAGGTATGCTTTATCCCCGTGCTCCCAAGTGGGATTGAACTCTTTGATATAATGCATTTTTTTACATCCAATCTGATTTGTCCACATGGCAGTCCTGAATTTTTTTAACACACTTTTTTATTTCCTCTTTGGAGTTAGGGCACTCATGTAACTTAATGTCCCATTTTCCCAGCCACTTGATGTTTTGCTTCATCCACGTCTTCTTCCTCCGATCTAGCACCTCATTCACCACCATTTTGGGCCACCGGTGATTCCCCATGTTTTCAACCTTTTTATGTAGCTTAGTACACGTGAAATCGCCACAGCTTCCATTGGGAAAGTACCGGCTTCTGCCAAGAGGATCTCATATGGAACAATTGCTTTAACTTTAAGACTATTGGTGATAAGATGTTTTTGAATTCTTTCCAACTGTCTCCATCTGTGATTTGACATGCTGCTTCCCCAAACCTCACAACCGTAGAGGACAACTGGTGTGACCAGCAAACCAAAAAGGGTTTTCTTGGTTTTCCAGTCCCAAAGTTCCGCTTCCCTGCATCTGTTCTGGAGAAGGTAAGAAGCTCTCCAACCTCCTTGAATCCTTTTCGCCCTGCAAGTTTCCCAACTGAGCCTGTTATGAAAAACAATACCAAGATACTTGTATTCTTCGACGATTTCAAATGGGCTACCTTCGAACATAAAATTAGTTTGTTATTGTTTCCTTTTTAGAGAGAAGATCATGACTTTAGTCTTGCTAATGTTCACTTGCATCCCGACATCTTGGCAAAATAGCTCTAAAGCCTTCAAATGATCCCTCAAACCATGGGCAGTTTTTGCTAAAAGAATAAGATCATCTGCATATAAAAGTAGCTTTACTACAACACTGGTCAACTGAATGCCACCTCCTTCAGTTTTATTTATCCATTCCTCAAGTTTGTCAATGTAAAGGCCAAACAAAGTGGGGGAGAGTGGGCACCCCTGCTTGACCCCTATGTTTCTACCGAAGCATTCAGACATGCCTTCTCTAGTTCTAATTTTTGCTCTAACACGCTCATAGAGTTTGTGGACAGCTGCTCTAAACTCATCGGGAACCCCTAGTTCTTCCATCCTTTTCCAGAGTTTGTCTCTAGGTACTGTGTCAAAAGCTTTTTTAAAATCCACAAAACAACAGTAAGCTTCCCCACCTTGGGTGTTCCAAGCTTTTTCAATCAAATGCCTAAGAGTAATACAGTGATCAATGGTAGAGTGCTTTGGTCTAAAACCAGCCTGTCCCTCTGCTCTTTTCCCTTCTTTATCTACTCAACTGTTGATTTTATGTTCGATCAAGCTCCCAAATAACTTTCCAAGAAGAGGGTTGACCATGATAGTACGATAGTTAGATGGATTATTAATATCCCCACTCTTGAAGAGAGGGATAACGACACTAGTCGTCCACTCCACCGAAAATCCCCATTGCGTGACTTCATTAAAAATTCTTTTGATGTGCGGAGCAAGGTGTTCAACACCCCACTTTAAGAATTCAGCTTGCAGCCCGCCAATGTCTTATGCTTTACTATTTGCTAATCTTTTTATACCCTATTGGATCTCCTCATCCGAGAAGAGCTCGATTGACATGCTAACACTGGGAGGGAGAGTTTCCTCATGTTCACGCTCATAAAGCAGCTTTGCATACTTTAACCATTGAGATTCTGTGATATTATTTTATGTATGTTTCTTCTCTTGTTGTAGCTCCCTCCAAAAACCTTTGAGATTGTGCTTACCTAACTCTATTAGCTCCTTCCTTCTTAGTATAACAAATTTTTCTTTCTTGGCTTTTAACAATTTCACATATTTTTTCTCGTTTTCTTTGTTTGGCTCGCTCTCTTTGTATGATCTTTTTCTTGCTTTGCACTCTTCATCATACCAGGGGTTAGCCAGGAACGTGTTAGAGACTCCTTTCCAAGGCTTGGATTTCTTGCAAACATTTAGAGCCTTGTGGATCAAAGGGACCAACAAACTGCTGTCAATGTGATTCCTCGTGATATTGTTTTCCTTAAGCCCAACTTTGTTTTTGGTCATCTCAATGTGTTGCCCAAGGGCAGCAGTAAAGAGTTCCTGGTTTTTTTTTATTCAAAATGATTTTACCATGTGGATTAGCTGTCCTAACCTTGTGTAGCTTTCCTCACTTTGTTTGTTTGTGAGAAAGCCAAACTTAACCAAGAGAGGCATATGGTCAGATTTCATCTCCATAGGGCATTCCCCTATAACAAACTCCAGCAACCTAGCAATCGAATTTTTAGAGCAAATGACATAATCATCCACACTTTGACCATTGTAGGTTTTGCATGTAATTCCTCCAAATCTTGGCCAAGCTCTTGTCCCGTTACATATAACCATGTCATACAAACTACAAAGTCCCAAAAGTTCGGCACCGAAGTGTGTCACACTACCTTTTCCATCTTGTGACATTCTTTTCCAAAGTTGGTCCCCACTCTCTTTTAGCCATAAGGGATTGTTATCCTCTCTATCTTCTCCTTCCATTTGAAGAGATTGATTGTTGGCCGTTCTAGCATTGAAATCTCCTATTAAAATAATTTCCCCTGATGTGCTAAAAACAGAGATATCTTTCTTTAACGCTGCATACGGGTCTTCCCTATCCAAGTTTCTCTTTTTGTAGAACGTTGACCCTTTCGGGGCAAAGTAACAAGCAGCGAACCTGATTATGTCCTTATTGTCTGTTATTTTCAGCTAAATGTATTGTTTATTGGGATCCTCTTTCTCTATTTTCACTGTTTCAGCCCACACTTCTTTTATTAGCACGGTGACACCCCCATGACCCTTTCCTGTCTCCATCCCTTCGTTCCATATTGAGATTTTCTTGTACCCTACAAAGTCTGGGACTTTGCATCCATCATGCTCATGTGTTTCGGTTAAAATAATGTCTTTCCCTTCTGCTATGGGCCCCAACCCCGGTCCTCTTCTCCAAGGGTATACTCTGCAATTCCAACTTATCATATGCAGAGATTCTCGTGGGGCCCCGAATTCCTATTTTTTGTGGAAAGAACGCTCGCTGATTTGAGCTTTTCTATTTTTCAGCCATGCCCATTTTCCATCCTCTCTTACTTTTTTCACTTTTTCCCACTCCTTTCTTCGTTCTTGTTGTGCGAATGTTAAGTCCTCATCAAGGAAAATGTGGGTGCCTCTAAGTAGCCCCCTATTCTTTAAAATTGTGCTCTTATCCTCTATGTTTCTCAAGATAACTCTTACGTGCCTATTCCTTCTTTCTTCTGTTTTCTTTCCAATCATGTTTCCTTGCTTGATAACACTCGTCCATTTCAATTCTTCCTTTAGAAAATCTCTTGCTAAGATGTCAGTTCTTTCTTTCTCGCCGAAATCCCTCAAACCTTTGATGATAATATTAACCTCCTCGTCTTGTTTGTCTTTTTCTTCTTTTATGTGTCTCTTGATTTGTTTCTCGATGTTTTCTTTTTGCTCATGAATTGGTTCTCTGACAACCTGAGCCCAGGATTTTGCTTCTTCTAGTTGATCTCTCAGCTTATTTTGCCTTACTTCCATGCTTGTCATAGCTGTTTGGATCTTTTCTAGCTGTGAAATGTCACTTTTTATCCCTGTTTCTGATATACTTTTTGTTGATTTTGTTTTCTCTAGCTCCAGTTTTAGATTGACCAGCTCCTGCTGACCCCTTATCATGTTGCTTTGCAGAGTTAAAACTTGCTCTTTGAGCAACTTGTTTTCTCTTTCAAAGTTCGAGCTGGTTTCCAAAATTTCTTTAATTTTAGTGCTTTCATGTCGCCCTTTCTCTTCTATCTTCTCCAACCTTTGTTTGAAGTTCATAAGCTCATTAACGTACAGTTCTGCTGACCACATCAGCGGTGTAGTCGTAGGGCTGTACGGTCCTGCATGGTCTTGTGATCCATCTTCCCTTCCGTATTTGCTTATTAAAACAATTTTTGTTTTATCTCGATTTGCTTCCCGTTCTTTGTGGTGCAGATGATTCTCAATCGCTTTCCCATTGTTTTCACTTAGACCTATAGGTTCTCCTTCCAAGTGATTCATTTTGATCACGGTGTTCGCAGTGCTTCCATCTATCTTGGGTAAAATCTTCATGAGTTTTTTATTATGTTCTTGCCACTGTTTACGGATTTGTCTGCGTCTTATTATCCCCTTGTATTGCTTTGCGTTCACAAATATTAATTTTCCCTCCCTTTTGATATCGTTATCATGAGGGTGTAATAATGAGAAAGGGTCACCTGTTTCCTTTATACTCTGGGCATGATTGTTTGGATCATTAGGCCCGTTTGTTAACCAGAGAGTTTGGTTCCAAGGAGTGTTTAATCTTCCTTGGTAAAGTACCCTAACCACAGACCACGTTAACTGTTCTTGGGGGCCACCTAAATCCCCTGTATGAAATGTGGGAAGCTTCAAAGGTCCAAAAGTTTGCAAATTTTTGACACTTGATGAAAACCCTGTTTCCTCCGCCATATAACCCTCTGTGACCAGCTGAGGGTTATCTTTTAACTGTTTCTTTTTGTTTACCATAGCTTGCTTTGTTTTGTGATCCTTGATGAGAGGTGTAATTAAAAACAAAACAAAGAGCGACGAACGGAGAGAAATATTAACAAAAAAAAGGCTTTGGGAGCGGCAGACGGAGAAAGACAGGGAGAAAAAAATAAATTAATTAATTAAATTAAATTAAATTAAAAATTGCTTAGGGGCAGCAAAAAGTGCCGACAAAGTAGGCAAAAATATATATATATATATATATATATATATATATATATATATATATATATTTGTTCGGGTGGCTAAATTCGCCGCCGCTACATATCAGGGGTGGCAAAAAGTGCCGACAAAGCAAGGAAAAAAAAACAAAAAAAAAAAATAATAATTTTTGCTCGAGCGGCTAAATTCGCCGCCGCTACATATCAGGGGCAGCAAAAAGTGCCGACAAAGCAGAAATAAAATAAAACGAGGGCTCGAGCGGCTATATTCGCCGACAAAGCATAAAACAATGGCGATTTCCTATCCGTGATTTCAATTCTGTTGAAGGGTTTTTCAGTTTGTTTCTGCTGTGTACTTGTGTTGCCCTGAAGTGTCGTGGAGTTCTATGACTGTTGCGGTGAACTATTGCCTTGGCTGCTGCGGTGAACTGTTGCCTTGGCTGTTGCTGTGACTGCGGCACCCACACCCACTCAAATGCTCCATCAATGCATTTTTACCTCCCGTAGTTACTGGACAAACCCTCGAAACAGTTGCGTCTGCTGTTCTTGTTCCTGTCGCTATTCCTATCAGTAGTCAGCTACGGAACCCAGTCTGTTGTTCCTGTCGTGGAGCCCAGTCTGCTCTGAATCCCGTGAAAGTCGTTCTTATCGTGAATCCTGTCGTTCCTATTGATTTCCTATCTGTTAAGTCACTTCCTGCCTTTGGATGGAGAAAGGTAGGAAGAGGATTTTGGTAGATCTCAAGGTGAGCATTAGCTTGGTTAAGTGCATCATGCTTGACCTTACCTTCATGATATTTGGAAACTTTCTTAAAGGCTTGATATTGTTCTCGTCATAGCATCGCGGTCAAAGTTATGTGCGAATAGAACAACTATTTTTGTAAGCAAGACCCCCATTAGCATGAAACCAACAAAACTTTTGGTTGTCATACCATTGAGGTTTTGGTCGTAAGTTATCAAGTTCTTTAGGTTGATGTCTAGGAAGTCTTCTCCTAAGCTAGTCAAGGATAAGATGTTGATGAGTATTATCTTTATTATGGTTATTTGATGGGGAAGGTCGGTGAAAACGGCTTCACATAATTGGTTGGGAGAGAGCCGCATTTTGTGAACCCCCTAGCATGATAGCACGAATAGTCCTCTTAGAGTCATAACTATGATCATAAGTGTCACTAACACCATCATTAGTAACATGCTTGTTCGGTTAGGTCTCATAAGCATTTGAGTATTTTGCTTTGGTTGAAGTACCTCAAATTGTCTCATGAGGTAGTCTTGTCGTTTAGCTTGATCGAATGCCTTTTCCAATGACTTCGGAGACAACAAACCTAACTTTGTATTGTACTTTTGGTTCAAAGGCGATTGTAAAAAGCTTGAAGAGGTTCTCTTCAGACATGTTATGCTTGCCTTTGTTAGCTAAGGATTTCCAATGTTTAATGAAGTCATGGGCTGGCTCATTATCCACTCGTTGGCAATTGACAAAGTTACTTAGGTTGATTTCAGGTAAGTGATTATCTTGGAATTTGTTAACCAATGTATTCACCAAGACCTCTAAGTCAAGGATAAAGCTCAGCTTGAGTTGATTGTACCATTCTAAAGTATCACCAGCTAGGGTTGTGACAAGTAGTTTGGTAGTTGCATAGGTGTTTATTTTGAGCCAATCCTTGTAGAGATTCCTGTTGACTAATTTGACCCCCTAGTGAAATAAGTCAACCCCCCATGTAAGTTCAAACTTCCATAGGGCCCCCTAGGTTCTAAAATGTTCACATGGTCATTAGTAAAGTCACAAACTATGTTTCATCTTGAAAACACTTGATAAATTGTCCTTATGTCAACCTAGGCTATATTTTGGGTATGTCATCCTAGGTTATATTTTGGGTCATTTAATGAACTTGTACAGTTTCCTTCTAAGGACAAGTGTGTCAAAGTGTTATTCAACGTCCAATATGTCAAGGTTGGTCAGAGAAGTAGTTTCGTAACTGACAATTGCAGGTTCAAACGTTGAAAACAAGAAAACCAATTGAATAGTGGGAGATCCTAAAATTGTAGGGCCTGCAGGACAAGTTTGGCACGTGTGGAAGCTTTAGCAATGTCTCTTCAACTCCCCACTAGTCATTTCCATGTTCAGATTGCCTTGACAAGTCCAAAAATGGAGAAAACCGTTCTATCTCTCTCCTCGCTCTCTTGTGCAAGTCAAAGAAGCCCACCGGTTTTCTACTGGTACGGACAAGTTAGGAAGAGTTGAAGGGAATGTGTATGGTGGATGAAAGTACTCTCTTTGTACTCTCATTCCATGGCATTAGTTTTCAAATTGGTGAACTGAGCTTGATGAATCATCTTCAAGACTGCTAGTACCTCCTAATTGACTGTGCATTCCAAACACCTTCAGGGTTTCTTATCTGTTTACATGATCTGATGTTTCCAAATGGTGTAGGTGTACTTGCAGAGCTTTATCTTCATTTCCATGTTTCCATCTCATTTGGTATGTGTGAACATGGATCAATAAGCAATATCACTTCATTGTGATAGTGATGCATCACTACAATAGTCTGCAGAGCATATTTCCACATTTGCAGTATTTGTCTTCTATGAGTAGCTTCAGATCAAGGGTAACATGCTTGTGTTTCTCTTCCTAAAACATGGAAAGTCAGTTTTCTCCATAAGTGTTAGTATTAGGGACTTGGAAGTTGTTTAAAGTGAGTTCCCAAGACTCAGAGTCTCAGCGTTCACAGTCATTTACAGTAACTGTAGGCCTATACGCAACATGGAGGATCCATCCAAAAACCTCAGGAGCTATGGATGCATTCATTCCATGACTTGAAAGATGTTTCTCAACTCATATAGGGCCAAAGGGTTGATCTTAAACCATTTCAAGTAACTTGCATTGAGCAGAGTTGGAAAAGTTGCTTAAAGGGAGCATTTACCTTAATTTCTCCGAGTAAGGGATCCTTCCTCACAATTTAAGCTCTGTTGGTGAAGTTGCTTCATACTAACAGCCTAGACCTAGAAGCAATGTCTTGACACAAGAAGGTGAGTGTTAGGCTAAGGAGAATGATGATAGAGTGGAGTTTCACTCAAATAGATTTACACTAAAATCGCTCAATGAAGAGCCACAATGTTGAGCCTAAAGCTTGAAATGCAACAGTGACCTAAATGGAGAGATGAGAACATAGTATGCAGGCATTAAATGAGCTCACCAAGTGTGGAGATGTCCTAATCACTCCAAGATGGAACCAGGAGAGAGAAATACAGTAGTCAAACATGAAATGACCACCTACAGGAGTTCTTGATTCTCCAAATGAGGATCTACAGTTTGACAGTCTACAATGTAATTCTTGCTAGTGGATAGATGAAAGTTTTCACAATGTTGGCAGAGGTACAAGTTGGATCACCATGTTGAATACATCCTCACACTTGTTTAACACATTTTCATAAGGCCCTCAGAGGCAGGATACAGAACAAAAGTTGAACTATAATGGTCTTTGAAACTCACACTCAGCCATCTGCAGATTTATAGTAAATTCATGAGAGCATGATTCTAAGGCATGAAATGGGCTCACTAAGTGTGGAATGATTCCCATTGACCTCAGACAGAGATAGAGGGATGAAACACAGTGACTTGACATAGATGTACACCTACAAGAAACTCTCCACTTCTTCCCTAATTGCACCTACAGGTTGACACAGCAATACACTAGTTCAAGCTAGTGAGAGAAGGCAAACTTGGCTAGTGATCAGAAACATGAAGTGAATGAACATGCATAGACCACTTGCAGAATGGTGATGGCACTTTCCATGTGTCTCTCAGACAAATATCAACATCTACAGGAGCTTTGTGAATTTTGAGTGGCTACCTACAATCAACATAGTCTCTAGACTTGTCTATAGGCTAGTAGGAGATTGCACTATGGTTAGTATACAAAGATGTAAGATGTATGAATGTGTATGAACCACTTTCAGATTGATGATATCACTTTAATGTGATCCTCAGAGATAGGAAGTAGAGCATAGTTTGTTCAAGTAGGATTCTAAACTCAATCTACAGGTAACTAAGACCCTGCACAGTCATCAACCCTAGAACCAGTCTTGGGGAATTTGAAGATTTGAGAGACTTAGAAGCATGATCAAACCTAAGGACTTGGTACAGATCACTCTCATGACCTAATCTAACTCCTCAGGGTATCCTTCAAGTCACATGAACAAGGGAGAAGCCCTCTGTTTTGTCTCAAACAAAGGGCACTCCATGAACAACACAGTCTGCAGCTAGGGTACATGAATAGTGAAAGATGAAACGCAGAGCCTCGAATGCATTGGTGAGATGTTGTAAAGGGTTCATATGAAGATGAACTAAGCATTGAAAGACCCTACAGTCATTAGATCACATACGAGTGGTCAAATATGCAGTCTAACATAGTAAGACCTGTTATCCCTAGAACTAGGCATAAAACCTACAAGGGCCTAAACTCATTCATATGACCACATGAACTTCCTAATCACTTTGAGAACACTCAGGGGGGAAGTTGAAGACAAGTTGGAACCTTTTGTTTGCAAACTATCGCCAGGTTGGTCATTTTGACCTAAAACCATATCAAGGCTACTCATAATGAAGGAAGAAGCTTGAAAGGCTAACTTCTTATTCTCACACTTGTACGGAAGGACTGCATGAGATTCCAAGGAGCTAGGAATAGTTGAAGGGGGTCTCTTGCTTGTCCTCAGTGGAATTGGTTTGGAAGTTAGACATCAGGATTTTATCAACTATTGTTAACAGTCCAAACCACCAAAAACCCTCTCAAAACCCTGGTTTGGACCCGATGGGAAAGATATAGTGGGAAATGCTCCCAGAAGGAGTCAATTGATCTTGAAACTGATTTAGACATGATTATCACTCACTCAGGATCCTCACCATCAAGTTTTGTCGTATTGTCACTTGTACGAACAGACTAAACCCTAAATTTCTTGCAAGATTTGAAGTGTTATACAGGTGTAAAGGAGAATTGTTGAGTGAGAATCATTGTAGGAGGTCTATGGGGACTTGTTCCAACCCCTCATATTCATCTCTCATCACAGTTGTGCATGAAAAGCTCTCTGCTAGACCTATCACTGCAGGCAGTCTTGGACAAACAGTGAGAAAGCAATGACTCTCAAGGTTGAGAAGTGAGAAGTGTTGTATTGAGTTTCTTGAGGTCTATATCACTGACCAAAGGACAAAACTGCCTTGGACATTTGTCTAACACATCTTCAACAAATTCTCTTGAGCAACTGCAGGTCAATTGGGTGACAAATGTGAAGACAAGCCAAGAAGGGCTAGTGAGCAGTTGCTAGACAGTGAATGACAAGTGGTGCAAGATAGACTATCAGTTAAAGGACGTATGAGGGATGTTACTATCTTGTTGACACCTTCTCATGACAGTCCAAATGTGTCAAGGATCCCTATGGCAGTTTCAATCAGTCAAGTGAACTCATCACCACAGGACAGTTTCAAAGAAGGATGGTGAAGAGTTCCACGCCACCTTGAAGGAGAATGATGCATCTCTGATGGACATTTGTCCAAGACCACTTTCTGACTTCTTTTCCACCTCATTCTCTTAATTTGTAACTGGTTTCCATAGCTTGGCACATGGACTTGTGACCCTTCCACTTCTCTTCTTCTCTCTCTTCTCCTTTGCTCTATAAATGCAAGCCCTTTTGGCATTTGTATCTAGGACACACCTAGTATGGCAAAGCCCAACTGGTTTGGCACCTTGCTTTTCTTTCTTTGAATAAGACATCTGCAGTTGATTTGATCTCTACAATCTCTTGTCTAAGTGTGTTAAGTGGTGTACTTTGATGTTAAGTGATGAATATGTTCTCCTTGCTTCCATTTTCCCCTTGCATGTTTTGTGTGATGGTTATTTCTTCTAACAGGTCTCATAAAGTGTACGTGTTTGTTGAGTGTGTCTTGAAGTATGAGAGGGACCAGTAGTGTCTAGTACCAAACCTTCTTTTCACCCACCTCTAAATGTTCATAGCAATCTGCCTCTATGAGAAATACTTATGCTAGAAGCACAATGAGTTAAGGTCGGTTTTAGTAGTTTTCAATCTTAATGCATATGCAAGTGTGTTTGCGGACTAATCTTTTAATGTATCACCTCACTAGGATAGGTTTACTCTTTGTTACCTTCTTCCCTTTTCACCCGCCAAGTGATTGATCTAGTGTAGTGTGTGAGCTTAAGAGATAGGTCAAGCGAGCTAGCCTTTTAACCTAGAGGTTTACCTCTGCTATAGGCAACCCGCAGGCCTATAGGTAATCACATGTTGTCCAAATATGGGAGAGGCTTGATCACCCTCTCCTAGGGTGCGATATTTGGCTACAACAATTTTGGCACACACGGTGGGGCGAAGGTGCGAAAGAGTATAAGAATTGTTCGTGTGTTCTTCCTACTATCAGCTTTTGGAAGCATGCAAGCAAACACCAATGGCGACTCCGAATGCATCATTTGGTTGTGAGCAGCCCAAGTACCTATTGTAAAAGATTTTTTATCATCTCGTGTTTTATTTGACTAATGAGATTAATATGGTTGGATATGTTGAGAACTCTTGCTATACACAGCCCTATCAAAGTTGTTATCCACCGTATGGTCCACCCATTCCTTCTCCATATAGTCATGAAGTTGTTCAAGAGTCTTGTGAAGAAGCCTATGAAGAACGTTGTCAAGGAGATAAGCTTAAGGCTCTTGAAGAAGAGATCCAATCCCTTAAGATACAAGCCCTTAAAGGAGAGATCCAAGCTCTTAAGAGGCAGATTCTTGAAAGTACTCCTCCCCAACAGCCCTATCCATCCAAGAGGAGTTTCTTCATGAAAAAGAAGCCTTGGTTGAGGAAGTGGAAGTTGAAGTTGCAGTTGTGTAAGGGTTCCAATAAGACAATGAAAATCATGAGGTACTTGTTAAAGAAAGTGATATGTCCATAGCCCAGCAGAACCTTCTCTCCCTTCAAGAGTTCTTTCAAGTGTCTCCTTCCATCCCCATGCCCATTCATGAGCCCCCCATCACACCTCCTACTCTCTCTCCAAACCATGAACCAATTCACCACCCTCCCACCTCATCCCCTCTTGAAGGAGAACCCATCTTATGGGAGGTAAGCAAAAAAGATCAACTTCGATGTGCAGCTAGTCAAGAAGATGTTTCGAGTAACTGTGAAGAAGCGTTCACCATAGGTACTCCACTTGGTGAGAACAAGCACAATGCATCCTTCTTGAGCCAAGGAAGAGAAGATATAAACAAACTTGCAGCTGTTCATAAAGAGCTTAATCAAGGTATGTGGCAGACTTATCAAGAGATGTTCAATGAGTATGAAAGTCTTGAGAGTCTAGTCCTTGAAGGAGAGCAACATGAGGTTGTGGGGAAAGAATGCAAAGTGCCTATGGAACAACCATGTCTTAAGGGACATCATGAAGCAATATATGATGACTATGCCATTCATGAACATGGTCAAGAGGATCAGTTTGAAGAAGTTATGCTTCTTCAAGAGAAAGAGAGCAAAGATGATTGGTTGCAGCAGATTGAGTTGTTTGAAGAACTTGAAGACTTTTGTAAAGTTGAAGGTCAAGTGCACAAGAAAATAGACCAAGACGTCCTCATGGAGGACAATGACCAAGATTGGATGGACTATACAAAGCTCCTTGATGAGCTTGAGAAGCTTGCAGCTGATGAGCAATCTGATCCCATTCAAAGTACCATGGAGATCAAAGAGATATGCTTTGTTGAAGCATCATTGGAGGTTGCAGCTGAGGAGTCTCATGAGAAGGTTGAGGTTGTTGAAATGCAAAAGGAATTCACCTTCATAGGTGATCTGTTTGTAGTTGTGCCCTGATTGCATTGAGGATCATGGCAAAGAGGTTGGCAAACATCAAGAAGTTGCAACTATCAAAACCAATGCTCAAAAGGCAGTTTGCCTCATGCATTCCTCTATCTCATGGAGCAAGATATAGTGCCAATTTTCGCTTTGATCCAGGAGGATAAACTTACTTCAGGTTAGTCTGTACATAGTTTAGTTTGTTTATGTTGTGTGTGTTTTCCCTAAGTGTTCTTGAAAATATAAATGTGTGTCTTTGCCTTGCTTTGTGTGTTTGTTACCTTTTCTATTTGGTGTGTGTTTTGGCATCTGATGAGAGACTTGTCAGTGTCAAAAGTGTTGCATAGGTGACTCCATTGCCAAAGGATAGGAGAAGGCAACTGGTCTTTAGCATAGCAAGCATGCTACCCCTAAAAAATTGCCAAAACGTTGACTAATTTGACCCCCTAGTCAAATAAGTCAAAACCCCATGTAAGTTCAAACTTCCATAGAGCCCCCTAGGTCCTAAAGTGTTCATCATGGTCTTTAGTAAGGTCACAAACTATGTTTCATCTTGATCACACTTGATAAATTGTCTTTATGTCTTCCTAGGCTATATTTTGGGTCATTTAATGAACTTGTAGAGTTTTCTTCTAAGAACAAGTGTGTCAAAGTTTTATTCATTGTCCAATATGTCAGGGTTGGTCAAAGAAGTAGTTTTGTCGCTAACAATTGCAGGTTCAAATGTTGGAAACAAGAAAACCAGTTGAAAAGTGGGAGTTTCTAAAGTTGTAGGGACTGCAGGACTAGTTTGGCACGTGTGGAAGCTTCGGCAATGTCTCTTCAACTCCCCACAAGTCATCTCCATGATCAGATTGCCTTGACAAGTCCAAAAATGGGGAAAATCGTTTTGTCTCTCTCCTCACTCTCTTGTGCAAGTCAATGAAGCCAACCGGTTTTCTGTTTGTACGGACAGGTCCGGGAGAGTTGAAGGGAATGTGTTTGGTGGATGAAAGTACTCTCTTTGTACTCTCATTCCATGGCATTAGTTTTCAAATTGGTGAACTGAGCTTCATGAATCATCTTCAAGACTGCTAGTACCTCCTAATTGATTGTGCATTCCAAACACCTTCACATTTTCTTATCTGTTTGCATGATCTGATGTTTCCAAATGGTGTAGGTGTACTTGCAAAGCTTTATCATCTTTTCCATGTTGTTTCTATCTCATTTGGTACATGTGAACATGGATCCATAAGCAAGATCACTTCATTGTGATGGTGATGCATCACTACAATAGTCTGCAGAGCATGTTTCCACATTTGCAATATTTGTCTTCTGTGAGCAGCTTCAAATCAAGGGTAATGTGCCTGTGTTTCTCTTCCTAAAACATGGAAGGTCAGTTTTCTCCATGATGGGTTTGTATTAGGGACTTGCAAGTTGTTTGAAGTGAGTACCCAAGACAATAAGCAAAGACTATCAAAGTCTCAATGTTCACAGTTATTTACAGTACCTGTAGGCATGTAGGGAACATGGAGGAGCCATCCAAAACCTCAAGAGATATGGTTACATTCATTTCATAACTTAATGATGTTTCTCAAGTAATACAGGGTCATAGGGTTGATCTTAAACCAATTCAAGTAACTTACACAGGGCAGAGTTGGAAAGGATGCTTAAAGGGAGCATTTACCTTAATTTCTCCAAGTAAGGGATCCTTCCTCACAATTTAAGCTCTGTTGGTGAAGTTTCTTGAGGACTGAGTTGATCTAGTTGCTTCATACTAACAGCCTAGACCTAGGAGCAATGTCTTGACACAAGAAGGTGAGTGTTAGGCTAAGGAGAATGATGATTGAGTGGAGTTTCACTCAGATAGATTTGCAGTCAGTGAAGAGCTACAGTGTTGAGCCTAAAGCTTGAAATACAACAATGACCTAAATGGAGAGATGAGAACATAGTATGCAGGCATTAAATGAGCTCACCAAGTGTGGAGATGTTCTAAGGACTCCAAGATGGAACCAAGGGAGAGAAATACAGTAGTCAAACATGAAATGGCCACCTACAGGAGTTCTTGATTCTCCAAATGAGGGTCTACAGTTTGACAGTCTACAATGTAATTCTTGCTAGTGGATAGATGAAAGTTTGACAATGTTGGCAGAGGTACAAGTTGGATCACCATGTTGAATACATCCTCACACTTGTATAACACATTTTCATAAGGCCCTCAGAGGTAGGATACAGAGCAAAAGTTGAACTATAATGGTCTTTGAAACTCACACTCAACCATCTGCAGATTTATGGTAAATTCATGACAGCATGATTCTAAGGCATGAGATGGGCTCACTAAGGGTGGAACGATTCCCCTTGACCTCAGATGGAGATAGAGGGATGAAACACAGTGATTTGACATAGATGTACACCTACAAGAAACTCTCCACTTCTTCCCTAATTGCACCTACAGGTTGACACAGCAATACACTAGTTCAAGCTAGTGAGAGAAGGCAAACTTGGCTAGTGATCAGAAACATGAAGTGAATGAACATGCATAGACCACTTGCAGAATGGTGATGGCACTTTCCATGTGTCTCTCAGACAAATATCAACATCTACAGGAGCTTTGTGAATTTTGAGTGGCTACCTACAATCAACATAGTCTGTAGACTAGTCTATAGGCTAGCAGGAGATTGCAATATGAGTAGTATACAAAGATGTAAGGTGTATGTGTATGAACCACTTTCAGATTGATGATATCACTTTAATGTGATCCTCAGAGATAGGAAGCAGAGCATAGTTTGTTCAAGTAGGATTCTAAACTCAGTCTACAGGTAACTAAGACCCTGCATAGTCATCAACCCTAGAACCAGTCTTGGGGAGTTTGAAGATTTGAGAGACTTAGAAGCATGATCAAACCTTAGGACTTGGTACAGATCACTATCATGACCTAATCTAACTCCTCAGGGTATCCTTCAAGTCACATGAACAAGGGGGAGGGCCTTTGTTTTGTCTCAAACAGAGAGCACTCCATAAACAACACTGTCTGCAACTAGGGTACATGAATAGTGGAAGATGAAAGGCAGAACCTCGAATGCATTGGTGAGATGTTGTAAAGGGTTGATATGAAGATGAACTAAGCATTGAGAGACCCTACAGTCATTAAATCACCTATAGGTGGTCAAATATGCAGTCTAACACAATAAGACCTATTAGGCCTAGAACTAGGCCTAAACTCATTTAGATGACCACATGAACTTCCTAATCACTTTGAGAACACTCAAGGGGAAGTTGAAGACAGGTTGGAACCTTTTGCTTGCAGAGTATCACCAGGTTGGTCATTTTGACCTAAAACCATATCAGGGCTACTCAGAATGCAAGAAGAAGCTCGAAAGGCTAACTTCTTATGCTCACCCCTGTATGGAGGGACTGCATGAGACTCCAAGGAGCTAGGAATAGTTGAAGGGGGTCTCTAGCTTGTCCTCAGTGGAATTGGTTTGGAAGTTAAACGTCAGGATTTTATCAAATATTGTTAACAATCCAAACCACCAAAAACCCTCTCATAACCCTGGTTTGGACCCCGATGGGAAAGATATAGTGGGAAATGCTCTCAAGAGTCAATTGGTCTTGAAACTGATTTAGACATGATTATCACGCACTCAGGTTCCTCACCATCAAGTTTTGTCGTACTGTCACTTGTACGAACAAACTAAACCCTAAGTTTCTTGTAAGATTTGAAGTGTTATACAGGTGCAGAGGAGAATTGTTGGGTGAGAATCATTGTAGGAGATCTATGGGGACTTGTTCCAACCCCTCATATTCATCTCTCATCACAGTTGTGCATTAAAAGCTCTCTGCTATACTTACCACAGCAAGCAGTTTTGGACAAACAATGCCAAATCCATATGACTGTCAAGGTTGAGAAGTGCGAAGTGTTGTATTGAGTTTCTTGAGGTCTATATGACTGACCAAAGAACAAAACTACCTTGGACATGTGTCTAACACATCTTCAACGGATTCTCTTGAGCAACTACAGGATATGTTGTTTGGGTATGGGTACGGGTACAGATATGAGGACGTCTCGGGTACGCGGGTACGTCATTTTTCAAAAAGCTTGATTTGGATACGTCGTGGGTACGTCTGTGTGTGTGTGTGTGTGTATATATATATATTTATTGTATATTACTCATTTTTTTAGTAAAACACTTGAAACTACATAGTGTGAAAATATTTGTCTATAAATGATAAAACACTTTAAAATATATAATATTCATTCATTCATTACTTCAAAGACAAGATGTACATTCAAATCTAGAATAAATCATCTCGATTGTCCACAAAATCATGAATGCCACTCCCATTATTTTTCAACTTTATCATTTACTGACACTTTCTCTCACAAGGGCTCATCGGTGCATTGAATCTCACGAGTGCATGCCTTAAGGGGTGCACAGGGAATGGGGTGGGATCAGCTTGTGGCACTTTGCCAGAGATATTCTCATACTATTCTATCACGCATACATCCCTTCATGCAGCCTTCATACCTCCTATGATGTCTCCTTGAAATCTTGAAATCCTGAAATATGGCTAAGTTTGAAACCCTGAAACCCTGGAATCTGACTAACTCTGAAATATGACAAGATCCTCCAAAACCTAGAATTTGCATTATAGCTCCTAGCAGTCCACAACCCCTCTCAAACATCCTGAAAGTATATAAATAAAATATAACTTAAAGTATAAGTTAACTTATACTTAAATGTTTATTTTATTTCTATACGGTTGGGTTCGGACTGGATTTACATTTAGGGTTGCTTAGTTTTTAGGGTTTTTTTTTTAAGGATTTTCTGAGGTTTTTTTTTTTTTAAATTCGCCATTTTTTTGCCGGAATCCCTCGGGTACGCGCCAGAAACATCCCGGGTGCTCCCGAAGGCGCCCGCCAGCGTGCCACACGTTTTCGACACGCCGGCGGGCGCCTCCGGGAGTACCCGAGATGTTTCCGACGCCGTCTCCGAACAGGAGGCGTCGGGCCGCGGGGCATATCCCTGCAACACAGACTGCAGGTCAATTGGGTGACAAATGTGAAGACAATTAAAGAAGGGCTAGTGAGCAATTGCTAGACAGTGAATGACAAGTGGTGCAAGAGAGACTACCAATTGAAAGGCGTATGAGGGATGTTACTATCTTGATGACACCTTCTCATGAGATTGCAAATGTGTCTCGGATCCCTATGGTAGTTTCAATCAGTCAAGTGAACTCATCACCATAGGAGAGTTTCAAGCAAGGATGGTGAAGAGTTCTATGCCACCTTGAAGGAGAATGATGCATCTATGATGGACACTTGTCCAAGACCACTTTCTAACTTCTTTTCCACCTCATTCTCTCAATTTGTAACTGGTTTCCACAGCTTGACACATCGACTTGTGACCCTTCCACTTCTCTTTTTCTCTCTCTTCTCCTTTGCTCTATAAATGCATGACCTTTTGGCAATTGTATCTAGGACACAACTAGTATGGCAAATCCCTGCTGGTTTGGCACCTTGTTTTGCTTTTGAAAAAGACATCTAAAATTGATTTGATCTCTACAATTTCTTGCCTAAGTGTGTTAAGTGGTGTACTTCGATGTTAAGTGATGAATATGTTCTCCTTGCTTCCATGCTGCCCTTGCATGTTTTGTGTGATGGATATTTCTTCTAACAGGGCTCATAAAGTGTATGTGTTTGCTGAGTATGTCTTGAAGTGTGAGAAGGACTAGTAGTGTCTAGTATCAGACCTTTTCACCCACCTCTAGATGTTCATAGCAATCTGCCTCGATGAGAAATAGTTATGCTAGAAGCACAATGAGTTAAGTTCAATTTTAGTAGTTTTCATTCTTAGTGCATATGCAAGTGTGTTTGTGGACTAATCTTTTGGTATATCACCTCACTAGTATAGGTTTACTTTATGTTACCTTCTTCCCTTTTCACCCCCCAAGTGATTGATATAGTGTAGTGTGTGAGCTTAAGAGATAAATCAAGGGAGCTAACCCTTTAACCTACAGGTTTACCTCTGCTATAGGCAACCCACAAGCCTAGAGGTAATCCCATGATGTCCAAATATGGGAGAGGCTTGAACACCCTCTCTGAGGGTACAATATTTGGCTACAACAATTCCCAAAAGCTTTAAGGTGGAAAGCAAGATCGGTAGACTGCCATATATTAGGGTGGGAGTGATTCCATCAATGTCTATGGTTGCAATATGAGGCACTAAGGGTTCATTTTGATGGTGCTTAATGGCTTTTTTCCAAGTTGAAGGTTGAGGGATAAGATTCCCAAGACGATCCTTATTGGGGGGATGGGGAGACAGTGATTTGGCACTCCTAACTAAATTTGTTGAGGTTTATTGTTAATTTGCGAGAGTTGATTTTGCATTTGCATAAATTGGTTTGAACTATTAGATTGCATATGAGCCATTTGATTCAAACTTGCATCAATACTTGAATAGAGTGTCATGCCAATTTTGATTGGTTTGAGATGCTTGAGTCACATGTTGACTAGAGTGAGAAGCTTGGGTAGCAATGGATGCAAGATTAGCATTAGTGTTGACATTGAAACTGGAAGCACTACGGTTGCACTGGCCATACTTGTAGATAAATTAGGCGTGGTGGAATTAGGATTGGGGGAGGTCACAAAATGACTTGCCTCAAGTTTTATAGAAAAGCTATGTTTAAGAGTTTCAATAAAAAGAGTCATCATGAAGAATTTCGATGGATCAACAAGAGGAAATACAGGTGTGTCCGGAGCAGGTTGTATTAGGGACTGCTCGAGATCTCTAATCAAGGCTTGTCGACCAAACTTCAAGATGAAATGAACGATGAGGTTGAAGCTCAAGCAATAATGTTGGGCAATCAGTTGGCACACCATTGTGGCATTGAGAAACTGGTAATAGAAGGGGATTCTAAGATCATTGTGGATGCGCTACGCAACCAACATGCCAAGGCTTGGAGACTCAACAATATTCTTGCGAATACATGGATGTCATTGGACGAGTTGACATCACGAACAGTTGGACATTGCTTTAGGGAAGCAAAAAAGCAAGCAAATTTCCTAGCAAATTGGGGGTCAATCAAAGGAATGACCAAATAATTGATAATAATTTGGATACATGGACGAGCTTGGAAGAGATTGATAATATCTATGCTTATTTGTGTTTTGTTGAGGAATGTCAAATCATTTGTGATACTGCTTGGCTAATCTTTTTCTAACATGATGAGCCTTCATTGTTGTTGCGTGTAAAGTTTTGAAGTCGAGGCTCCTTCATTAGGGGTTGGAGGTGCATATGGAGATTTGTGTTTCTCGTTGATGCTTTCCATCTCCAATTGCAAAATGGATAGGTCTTTTTACAGATGGTGGTTATGAACACCACGGTGGTTAATATGGTGGTGATTGTTTCTGTGCTCTCCCTCGGCGCTGATAAGTGCAAAAAGGCTTTCTGTAATAGTGTCTTGGACTTCAAGCTACGGCTTATTTTTTGGACCTCGAACGTTGAAGTGTTGGATGCTATCAAAGTAATTTTGGGCCAAGAGTATATGCAAGAAGTTTGGTCAAACAAGACCAACTTAGATGTGGCTTCGGCTTTTGAAAGCAACCTGCTTCAAGTGGTAAAGGATGGGGTTGTTACCAGAAGGGTGGTGGAAACATTAGTGTGGCTCGATCTTTGGGGTGGTTTGTGTGTGTGGTTGAGCAAGCTCGAGGCGGATGCAAGTCTTGTTCTCCCTTTTTTGGCACAAACTATGTGGGATTGATACCACTCTCAGTATTTTGGGAATTGGAGGAATGGTTTTTGAAAATGCGTGAGCTTTTGGTGCATGCTATGGAGAGCTCTGAAGGGAGGGTGGTGCCAAATTTTTCCATGGAAGAGCTCATGGTACCGTTTCTGTAATATTCCTAATCGGAATATTATACTAACATTTGGAATCCTTGGAAATCCGTTTAAGATAAACATAGATTTTATACTTGAAATAATAATTTAGATAATAAAATGAAATTACATTCAAAGTTTTCAAATCTCAAATAATATAAGGGGTTTCGTCTTTGAGTTATTGTGATGACAAGGGTTTTCGTCCTTGAAATCAGGTTACACAATTAAGGGGTTTCGTCCTTAAGAACGATTGTAAAGCATGATGCTTGTACAAGGTTATATATTTGAATACATGATTGAATGATTCCTTCCATACCAATGGCTGATTATTTATAGCTTCAAAGCCTTCCATCAAAAGATGTAACTCTTCTAAGGGTGGTGACCTTTCATTAAAAGAATGTTAATTACCAATTAATTAATATTGTATTAATTATGGGCACTCCTCTTAAACAAGTAATGATTGTTGTTTTATTAACGACTGTTGGTTTATTTTTGGCGCTTCCTCTTATGGCGATTTGCAAGTTAATTATAGCGCTCTTCTTCAAAGGCTATGATTTCAATTTCCTTCATTGTTGGCTGCAATTCCTCTTTAAGACCTGCGATTCCCATGACAAACTTGCAATTTTCTGATCGTTGGGTTGAGGATGTTACATACCTCCCTTCCTCAAATTGCTTGTCCTCAAACAATTGTGAATTGGGATGTTCAAGAATTACCACTCCTTCCCACATGGCATCTTCGATTGACAAATTTTGCCAATGAACTAAATATTCTTTGATACTTCAATTTCTTAACCTCTTCTCACGAACCTCAAAGATGGCTTCGAGTATTAAAATCAACTTGCCCTCTTCATCTAATGGGGGTAGCTCTATAGAAGGGATAATGTGTTGTCCAAGTGCTCTTTTTAGGCACGAAACATGGAAAACATTATGTATTCTGCTACATCTTGGTAATTCCAATTCGTAAGCAACCTCTCCCACTCTCCTCATGACTTTATATGGGCCATAAAAACGTGGTTTGAGTTTCTCAGCTCCACTTTGCTTGATAGAGGAATGCTTGTAAGTCTGTGATCGCAAATATACCATGTCCCCTACTTCAAATTTCCTTTCCATTCTATGTTTATCTGCATACAACTTTTGTTGATTATGTACCTACTATAGATTGTCCTTGAGATTCCTAAAGATATCCTGACTTTGTTGGATCAAGTCTTTAGCTCCCGGAATTCTACTATCTGGAATGACCAAATCCACAAAAGACTTTGCATCGTACCCATACAAAGCTTTGAAACGTGTCATTCCAATTGACATGTGATAAGAAGTATTATATTAGAGTTCTCCTAAGTGCAACCATTTGATCCATGTATTTTGTTGCCCCGAAATATAATTCCTTAAATACCCTTGACTCCACTTATTGACAGCTTCTATTTGACCATCCATTTGAGGATGATAACTTGTGTTTGGTGTCAATTCAATTCCTGCTAGGTGAAAAAGTTCTTGCTAAAAAGAACTCATAAATCTGCTATCTCTGTCACTAACAATGTTCTTTGGCAGCCCATGTAATTTGAAAATTGCTATAAAAAATATTGCAGCTACCAACGGGGCATCATACTAGGTGGGGAGTGGAAAGAAATGAGCATATTTTGTTAAACGGTCAACAACCACATAGAAGCAACTCTTCCCTTGAACCACGGGCAACCCAATAACAAAATCCATTGAAATACCTTCCCATTTTTTAGTAGGAATGAGCAAGGGTTGCAACAATCCCGCTGGAAATTTGTGCTCTATTTTGTTTCGTTGGCAAGTATGACACTCTTGAATGTACTTGAGAATTTCACTTTTAAGTCCTTTCCAAAAGAACATTTCTCTGACATGTTTATATGTCTTAAAATACCCTGGATGGCCTGCCACTGGGCTATCATGAATAGTCTTTAACATTTTATACTTAATCTTTAATTATGGTCCCAAGAAAATCCCATTTTTATACAAAATGAGACCTTCTACTACCTTGTATCATTCGTCCCCAATCTTTCCCTCTAAGACCGCATTTGCAAACTCGTTTTTGACATACTCGGTTGTTATGAAAGCCTTCCAATCAGCTGCAATTGTGGATATGGAGCACAAATATGGTTTTCTCAATAATGCATCTGCCACAATATTATTCTTTCCTTTCACATATTCAATGTCAAAATCAAAGGCTTGGACCTTGCTCACCCATTTTTGTTGTCTATCGTTCAAATCCTTCTGACTTAAGAAAAAATTTAGACTATCATGGTCCGTTCTTACCACAAATTTCCCACATACCAGGTATTGGCAAAACTTGGTCAGTGAATGCATGATTGCCAACATTTCTTTGTTATATATAGAGTACTTGTGCTCATGTTCTTTAAGTTTCTTGCTTTCAAACGCAATTGGATGACCTTGTTGCATTAGATCAACACCTATTCCTTCACTTGATGCGTCACATTCCAGCACAAAAGGTAATGAAAAGTTTGGTACAGCCAAAACTGGACATGAACTCATTTCTTGTTTAAGTTTATCAAATGTTGATTGAGCAATTTCAGACCAATGAAAAGCTCACCTTTTGGTCAAATTAGTCAAAGGGACAGCTATCTAAGAGAACCCTTTTAAAAAAAACCTCCAATAGTAAGTGCCTAACCCCAAGAACCCTCTTAATTGAGTCATGGTAGTAGGAGGGGGCCAATCTAATATAGGTCAGATTTTTTCTTGATCAACGTGCATTCCTGTCTATTGATGACATGCCCCAAGTATAAAATCTCCAACATTCTGAATTCGCATTTAGGCATTTTAGCAAAAAAATATTGTTGCTCCAACATTTCCAGCACTATGTCTAAATGTTTCAAGTGATCCTCCCATGACGTACTATTTATCAATATATCATCGAAGAAAACCAAGACAAATTTTCTCAAATGCTTACCGAATATGTGATTCATGCAACACTGAAAGGTGACTAAAGCATTGGTCAATCCGAAAGGCATAACCAAGAACTCAAAATGTCCATAATGACATCTGAATGCAATTTTCTAAACATCTTCTTCCGGCATCCAAATTTGATGGTACCCTGTTTTTAAATCAATTTTGGAAAAGAAAATAGTTCCATGGAGTTCATCGATAAGTTTATCAATTTTGGGTATCGAATATCTATTCTTAATGGTCTTCTTATTCAATTGTTGATAGTCTATGCACATTCTCAACATGCCATCTTTCTTCTTGACTAGGACTACGGACGAAGCAAAAGGACTTGAACTCAGCCTAATATGCCCCATTTCCAGCAATTCTTTGATAGCCTTTTCATTCTCCTCTTTATAGATTCTGGGGTGGCGGTAAGGTGTGATTATTACTGGCTTGGTACCGGTTTCTAACTCAACAATATGTTGAAACCCTCTATCTAGTGGCAACCCATATGGGATATTTTCAAAAACCTTGGCATGTTTATCCATTATGCGCTAAATGTCTTCATGGTGTATCTATTGTTCTGATTTTTTAGAGCTCACAAAACATTGTGCCGCTCACGAAACTTGGCCTTTCCTAAATGGCCTTTCCATCCTCGTGGTTGTAATAACTTGGGGGGCTCCATAAGCCATACCTTGAAGAACTACTACTTTCCCATCTACTTTAAATTTTAATTCCATGGTTTGATAGTTTTGCGTAAATTCCCCCAAAGAATGTAGCCATTGGACACCTAGAACCAAATCTACTTCACCAATGCCTACTACATAGAAATCATCGTTTATTTGATGTCTCCCTAATGTGAGATGAAGTAGTGGAATTATTCAAGTGCACGGAATGGTAAAACCATCAGCAACTGTTACCTTAAAACCTTAAAAACAATTCTGTTTTTAAACCCATTTTTGTTACCAGTCCCTCGCCAATGAAATTGTGGGTAGCCCCACTATCTATCAATACGATGATTTTCTGTCCTTGTAGATTCCCCCTTACTCTAAAGGGATGGTATCTTGGAGCCCCTGATAAAGTCGCAAGGGTACCGTGCAATGTCTTTTCCCCTCCTGGTTCATGAACTGTTTCTTCAGCTGCAACTTCTTCATCGGGTTCATCATCTGGAACAACTTCGATGTAATGGACTTGCCCCTTTCCCAAGCAACATTGCCCTGGTACCCAAGGTTCCTTACAAATGAAGCATAAGTTTTTCCTCAACTCATTTCTTTTTTTTGTCTCCTTACCTGATTCAAGTGGATCTCTTGGTTGGAATCCTCTTGATTGAAATGGTCTTTTGTGTTGGCCATATGGTGTTGCCCCTTGCTGTCCTGAAGGCATGGTTCATGGCTGTCCACTATTGGCTATTCTTGGTTGTATAAATGGCACAATTTTATTTTTTGGTGTTGATGTCTCCAAATCCAATGCCTTTTTGATTCCTTCTTAGAGGGAAGAAGGATTAAAGGCTTTGACTAAACCCTTGAGTGGTTCAATCAATCCTTCCATGAACAATTATACAAGCCTCTTTTCAGTAATGTCCTGAATCATCACGATGAGCCTCTGAAATCCAGCCACATAGTCTTCCACATTGCTACTTTGTTTTAATAGTGCCAATTCCCAAAAATGAATTTTGGGGTCAATTCTATCGAATCTTTCAATCAACCTCCTAGTAAATTTGTCATATGATTTATAATGAGATCATGCCCTTGTGTAATCCACCCGTGATACCACCATTCATGAGTTGTTCCTTCAAGATGAAGGGTTGCGAATTTGATTGCTTCTTCTTCCATCATAGGTCAGAAAGATAAGTAGGTATCCAATTTTTGAATCCATGCTCGAGTTGTGCATTTGTTAGAGCCATCAATAGTAGACAAAGTCAATTTACCCAACGCATGTTGAGGATCTCTGAGTATTTTGGGGTCTATGCTCCGTTCTAGTACCATTTCGATTTCTTTTCATTGCCATGAAATTTGTGAGTGGTATTTCTCTCTGTATTTCATCTGAAAGGGCTCGATATTCTTCAAAACTAGATGCAATGTCCTCTCCCAATGAAGTTTGGGTTTCTTCTTCCATAATCGATTCGTCTCTTGAAATAAATTTAAGCTGAAAAGGTCTATTTGAAGAACTCAAGATTGTTTTTTTAGGGATTTGATTATTGCTAATATTAGAATGGCTATTTTCACCATTTTGATATCTATGATTTGTCATAGATTGCATTGCGAGAGCTAACTGAGTCGTATTAGCCAATTGTTCGTCCTTGAATACGCCTATCAATCCGTTCATCATCTGGGTTCTTCTCTCCCATATTTGCCCTTTCTTCTCTCTTTTCGGTTTCTTCCGTTTGTTAATCGAAACCCTTATTTTTATTTCTTAAATAATAGCGGATCTCTTTATCGTCACCTTGCATGAAGTTTTTCCCACAGGCTGGCAAGGCAAAAGCTCTTATACCACTGGAATATTATACTAACATTTGGAATCCTTGGAAATCTATTTAAGATAAATATAGATTTTATATTTGAAATAATAATTTAGATGATAAAATGAAATTACATTCAGAGTTTTCCGATCTCAAATAATATAATGTGAATCTTCAAAGGGTTTCGTCCTTGAGTTATTGTGATGACAAGAGTTTTCGTCCTTGAAATTAGGTTACACAATTAAAGGGTTTTGTCTTTAAGAGCAATTGTAAAGCATGATGCTTGTACAAGGTTATATATTTGAATACATGATTGAATGATTCCTTCCATACCAATGGTTGATTATTTATATCTTCAAAGCCTTCCATCAAAAGATGTAACTCTTTCAAGGGTGGTGACCTTTTGTTAAAATAATGTTGATTACCAATTAATTAATATTGTATTAATTATGGCGTTCCTCTTAAACAAGTAATGATTGTTGTTTAATTAATGACTATTGGTTTATTTTTGGCGCTTCCTCTTACGGCAATTTGCAAGTTAATTATAGCGCTCTTCTTCAAAGAATACGATTTCAATTTCCTTTACTGTTGGCTGCAATTCCTCTTTAAGACATGTGATTCCAATGACAGACTTGCAATTCTCTGATCGTTGGGTTGAGGATATTACAATTTCCCACCTTGGACAAAATCTTAGGCTAGTTCAATTCTAAAAGGATGGTGTTGGCAGCCCGGTATCTAGTTGACTTCTATGATGACAGGGGAGTTGCGACTGCAATGGAGGGTTTGGACGAAAGGAGACACAAGGTGGTGGACCTATCTTTGAAGCCGATAGCGCAAAAATTTGTTTCAATGCACATGCAGAGGAGGCTGCAAGCAATGGTGGATGCGGTTGGTCTGGGAGGATCTTTTCTCCACCAAAGAGCAACTAGGAAGTGGATGGTTCTGAGGCGGAGGGTGGCGGCCCGAGGCGTATTTTTAGTCACAAAGGGTCTTTCGCTTTGCCTACCAATGTGGTGGGTAGCTGCTCACATTTTCAATCTGCACAGCGTTTGATCAATGTTGAGGTGGACATTGACTAAGCAATAGATGCTTGGCCTTTAGTTTATGTTTTGTCTTTTTGTCGTCTATCATTAATCATAGTGTATGAGCATGGTTTGTGGTTGTATATGTTGGCTTGCCCTAGGCGCTGTGTAGATCCTTTGCCTTGTTATGAATCAGGTTTTGTTCCCTAGGTTGTTTTGAGCCACCCCTTTTTTGGGCATTTGTCATTTTGGTAGGAAAGGTTTGGTGTTCATGCCTAACCTCTTCCTTTCCTCTCTATTTCTCAATTTTATCTTTTTATGGGTAAGGGCCCCCTTTTAACCCTCAATATTGATAAAAAAAAACATCATGAAAACACGAATTTCTAAAATGGATTTTCCTAGATGTTAAGAATGTTCTTGAAGATAGACTTTCATCTCATGAACATATTTTTTATAATCTTTGCTTCACCCTCATAATCACATTTTTCGTAGGGTTGCTTTCTAGTCATAGATCATGTTATTAGGGTTAGGATTGATACACTTGTTTTTGGTCATAACCATGTTGCAATTGTTAGAAGGATGTTCTTGAAAAATGGCAAAATGGTATGCATAGGGATTTTGAGCATTCTTGCTAGTGCCAATCATGGACATAACATTAGGATTGTGAGATTGATATCCTTGGAAACCATCAAAGTCTTGGCCAACTTTGCTTTGGTCATTGTTAAGGAATTCCATTGTATGAATGAAACGATAGCTTATAGGGATGCTAAAGGAAAATAAATTTGGCAAACAAGGTATGTTTGACAAATGGGGAGAGCTAAGAAGCTAGGAAAAGAAAACATGAAAATGACCCAACACAGCGATGGGGTAATATTCACATCGAGTTGTGCAAATAGCTCTATTTGCACTCCAGGACTTCAACAATGACTGCGTACCGACCTAAAAAGAAAACTTAGATGGATGGCCATTAGACATGTTAGGAAAAATTAGTGTTCACATGTTATTGGTGATTTACCGTATGGTAAATTAGTATTACGGTTATGTTGTTATTTGGGTAGTTAGTCGAATATAACTATTTAGAGTTATATATTATTGTAAGTAACAACAATATATCATATGTAGCTTTAATATTGTTAGTGCATATTGTTAGGGATATGAGGAGATATGAGCTCCATAAATATAGGAATGCCTTTCCTACATATTTGTAATACCCCAAATGATTTTCATATACTATGTAATAGTGACGATTTTGTAATAGAATATTTGTGTTCAACACCTATGTTACATTTGGTACCAAAGCCATATCAGAACGGCTATGAAATCCCGAGGATTGGTAGGGGCAATCAATCTGATCTACAATGCCCCTGTAAATGGCAGTTCTTTGAAAAAAATATTAATTTGCCGATGTAGTAATATATATATATATATATATATATATATATATATATATATCCGAGAGGGGAAATATTAAATTTGACGAACTACAAAAAATTATTGGGACTGTTCCGGTAATCCATAATCTCCTATTGTGCATCATGGAGCTAAAACTCACGTCTTTGCTATCCTTTATTCATCCATAGCGCATAATTGTTCCTCAATTCCACCATAAAGGTCTGCATGGTAGTTATATGCATAGTTATAAGATCGTGTCTTCCCTGTTCGTAGAAGATCTTATTCAGGTCTGATGAATGCTTGTTGAGGGGCTTTCCAAGCGATTTGCCATGCATGTAGTTCTGTTGGAGATGGCTTATTAGACTGCAGAATTAATTCCTTCACCGATTTTTTGCATTGTTCAAGCTCGACATGCAATTTCCCTTCAATTGACTTTACAAGCAACCTACGTCCTCCTTGAGAGAGATTCTCGGCTTTATAATCAGCAGTTCATTAGTTCGAGCTTCTGCCTACATTCTAGAAGATCTGTTAAAGTTTCTGAGGTCATATCTAATAGTAATTTGGTCCATGTGTGTCGTCAAAAGTATGGTCAGATAGATCTTGTGTCGTTATCAAAATTTGTCAATGTATGTCATTATTATAATTCAAAGTTGTGGGTCTATTATAAGTCAATGGTTTATTTTTGTATCATTTATGTACAAAAACTCATGTCGCTATTCTTTTAGATTTGAAATAAGTATCCATACAGTTTGAAAAATGCACCATGTTTTCACTCACATGGAGATTATCATAAAGTCTAGATGGTTTCCTTTTATATAGTTTCTTTTAAGTGTGTCAAATTTTTAAAATTCTTAAGGTTGGGTAAGAGTCAAAATAAAAAATGAGTCTAGAGTTTAGAGTCACTTTTATGTTAATAAAGTGTGTTGAGTCATTTTGTCAAGAATCAAATATGTTGTTTGTAAAAGGATGCATTATTCGGTATCTAATGTCCTATGTACATGTATTGTTTCACATTGCGAGGGGAAGTTATCAAAATAAACCCAATGTGGAAACTGTTAAGCCACAAAGCCAAATCGACTGAGTAAGCAACGAGATGAAGGATAATGGAGGCAACGAAGGAAGGAAGTTTTCAAAGCATCTTGTCAATCACCAACGACGGGCCCAATATGATTTGGTGGCATTTGTTTCAATTGTGGTGTCGTAGTTACACTTTTCTTAGTGTGCTTTGTAATAAGAACAAAGGTCCATCCCTGTTTATTTGAATATGTGAGTTATTCCTATGTAATCTCCTGATGTAAAATTATATTAGAGTACTGATCAAGAATTACTATAGCACTCATAGATCTTGAAAAGGTTAGTGGTGATCCAGAAAACTACATGAGGTAAATAGGTTAAAGGGCCCCTATTCATGTCCAGGTTTGTTGTAAACCTATTGAAAACCATGGAAGTTTGACGAGGAGTAACTTTCGTTTTGGATCAAGATCATGAGGTCAGCTCTGTTGGCAGCACGTTGCAATTTGAGAACGAGATGTGTTCTACCATGTAAACACTGAGGGGGGTTATGTTAGAAAAAAATAGTGTTCACATGTTAATGGTCATTTACCGTATGATAAATTAGTATTACGATTATATTGTTATTTGGGTAGTTAGTCGAATATAATTGTTTAGAGTTATATATTGTTACAACAATATATCATATATAGCTTTAATATTGTTAGTGAATATTATCAGGGGTACGAAGAGATATGTATGGAGATCTGAGCTCCATAAATATAGGAATGTCTTTCCTGTATATTCGAAATATCCCGATTAATTTTCATATAGTATGTAATAGTGAGGATTTTGTAATAGAATATTTTTGTGTTCAACACCTGTGTTATTTATAGGACAGCCCCTCCAATTAAGTACAGTAAGCTAAATATTGATTGTGCTTCAAGGGGCAACCCGGGTCAGGTTAGTATGGGAGTCATTGGTAGATCTTCTGATAGGTCTATAGCCTCCGTTGCTGAAAAGTTAGGATATATAACTAATAACTTAGCGGAAATCAAAGCAATTTACAAAGGGATGCAAGAGGCTTTGAAAATTGGGTGGCAAAAAATCCAAATTGAATCCAACTCCAAGGTAATTGTTAGCTTGTTATCTGATAGAGGGAATTCATAGCAAAAATTGGCAAATAACAAGAGAGTTGGCCAAAAATCAAAAGTTGCAGGACAAGTTCCAAGAGGTCTAAGTCAGCCATGTTCCTAGAGAAAACAATAAAGTAGCGGATGGGTTGGCCAATTGGACTCTCAACAACCACAACCTTACTTGTTATGGTTTGCCTCCTCTATGGTGGTTGACCAAGCTACAAGGGGATTTGAGAAAGCTCCTCGATTCTGATCTGTGCTAATGAAAGCTAAAATGTATTCTTTTATGTATACAACCCAAGCTTGGACTAATAGTTTTCAAGCCTAGCATACTAGAATATGTAATCTTTGATTTCTATATAATATAATTGGGTTTTTTTATATAATATATATATATATATATATATATAAACCAAAATGTAAATAGGGCAAATACAGCCAACAATATAAATATCCTCTAATATAGGAAAAGGGAGAAGACCATACTAGATCCACCATACATATAATATTGCGGCACAAAACTATAAGCAACAGCTGTTTTGAAAACGGGGATCAAGGATATAATTAGGAAGCCTATGCAAGGAACTAATGAACAAAGACAACCTAGATCCAAGATGTAAAAAAGGGTGAACTAAAGTGATTGAAATGCCACTAGGCAGTAACCAAGAGGTATCCAACTAAAGTTGTAACAGCATACAGAGATAACATAAGCTAACCTAAGCATGGGAAAAAAAAACATACTACTCTAGCATGTGTGTGTGTACCAAATTAAATAAAATAAAGAGTTTAGGGATTGGGATACTTATCTTGGGTTGACTTGTTAGCATATCGATCTCCCCCTCTGCTCAAGTGGCACTTTATACAAGATGTTGTAGATGAAGCTCAAGATGTAAAGAATAAGACCTAAGCATCCTTAGTTGGGGACTCCAAAGACTAGGTGTATGTCGTTGGTTCAACTCCTCTCCTTAAGACTCCAAAGATCTCGTGCAAACATAGATCTCCAAAAGCATGAACTCGTATACCATAATTTCTCTTCTTGTACTAAAGACGGGTTTTCGTGTGCAAGTAGAGTATAACGATGTTGTAACTATATAAAAATGACATCTAAAGTGCCCTATATATATGGATCCAACTCCTAAAAGCGACCTATCCAAAATGTTGACAAACTCGGCCCTACTTGATACAATATAAAGAAATGAGGCAAAAACAGTACTATGTCGACCATGGTCAGTATCGTTTAAAACACAGGGAACGCTACAGAACTAACTCAACTAGGGAAAATGCATGAAACTAGGTAAAAGAGGCGATAAGAAGGGAAAGAGCACCGAAGAAGGCTAGACGGTGCAAATGGGAATGAGGGGACCATTTGAATGGCTGCCCCACTCCGCAGTGGTAGTTCTCTCTCACTTTGAAACTCTCAACAACACAAGACACAAGACAAAGACAAACACTTCCTATATCGATGTTTGAGACAAAATTACAATCACAGTCACGATCATGGACTAAGATCACAATGTTTCATCCGAGACTTGCAAGCCTTTAGCTCTACGTTCTTTTTTCTATTTTGTTCTCTCTTCCCCCAATGAAGAGGATTACCCCTTCCATTTTTGTTCCCCAAGCTCTCCAACTTTCCTAATAATATTTGCGACAGTTGCCACCACACATGGACGCATATCCCATGGCCACCACTAATCAAAAGCTCCCATCAAGAGCTTTCCACTAAGATCAATAACACCCAATTTGGGGCTATCTCATGAAAGGTGTGGTCACTTAAAATTCCCATGTGTCTCTTGCCCCAGTGAATTGAGACCTCTGTGAATAGTTGTCATTGTGAAATGATGGGATTGTGACACGTCATGATCTCACCTCAATGCAATAGACTTGTCATTGCTTTCCATGGCCTCCCTACACTTTGTAGACCCAAGGACTTAAGTCCATTTGGTGATTGGTCACACGTCCATCCCTTTTAACGATGGCCTCCATTTTGGCATGGACCCGTGTAGTTCTTAAACTCCACTTAAGGATTAGTCACACGTCCATTCAAAGTCAAGGCCCCACTATTACTTACGACCATAGTTATCAGGAGTCGGTACGGCGAGACGACAATATATATAGAGAGAGAGAGAAAGAGATCAAAACCAACTTGTCCAAAACCAACCTCAAATGCTTCTCTAAAATACTGAAAAATCAAAATATCATCCAAATAAACAATCACAAACTTACCCATAAATGGCTTTAATACTTCACTTATGAGTCTCATGAATGTGCTTGGGGCATTTGATAAACCAAACAGCATAACAAGCCACTCATACAATCCATCATTCCGTTTGAATGCAGTCTTCCACTCATCACCTTCCCTTATCTGAATTTGGTGATATCTGATTTTCAAATCTTAGTGAAGTACTTGGCTCCACTCAAAGAGTCCATCAAGTCCTCCATCACTGGCAATGGAAACCCATACTTAATGGTGATCTTGTTTATCACTCTCCAATCTATACACATTGTATAATCCCCCACCCTTCTTGGGTGCTAATAAAGTTGGGACTAAACATGGACTTAAACTCTCCCAAATCAAACCATTTTCCAACATCTCCTACACTTGCCTCTTTACCTCTTCATTCTGCATTGGAGTTAATCTATAAGTTGCCTTGTTTGGCAAACTTGCTCCCGGCACTAATTCCATATGATAGCTAATGCTCTTCATAGATAGTAATCCATAAGGTAAATTACTTGACACAATATCAACATATTCTCCCAAAAAATTTAAAATTTCAATAGGAAGATCACTCACTTTAATGGTTGTCACAACTTGCATAGGCTTTGGAATGAAAGCAAAGTACATCTCTTCCATATTTTCCACATTCAAAAACCCTTTGTTGGAAACCAAAATTACCTTAGGACTGTTGTTCCCCTCTTCAACTATATCCTTCAATGGGCTCAAAGTGAACCTCTTCCCATCCTTCACAAGAGTGTAGGTGTTTGCTCTACCATCATGCACGACTCTTCTATCAAACTGCCATGGCCTTCCCAACAACACATAACACACATCCATGGGCATAATATCACACAAAACACCATCCTTGTATGAACCAATTTAAAAACTCACTATACATTGCTCATTCACCAACACTTGATGTGATACAAAACTCTAAAGCTTTGGTTGAAAGATAATTCAAGAAACAAGAACAAAACAATTCAAATAATGTTATCTCTGAGAAGAGATGTTTTATTGATCAAATTTGCAGATCTAAACATATGCTTATCTCTGAGAAGAGATGTCTAATTTCCTTTTCGGGTTACATCTTCATTTATACATGTTTTGAAGGTGTGGGGAGGATGTGGAAGGTCACCAATCTCGACGGAGATGAATTTGTTCGACTTCCACAATTTACAACAATACTTAATTCGAGAAATTACTATTTTCAGAAACTTACTATTTTTAGACTGCACTACTAAAATTGAAATTTGGGACACTTCCATTGGGTTTTAGGGGGTCAAACTTCATCGAGCGGAGCTCAATGCCATCTCACGACGTTCCCCTCATTATTAGCTTTCCAACGGTTCAAACAACGAGTCAATTGGAGCTACGATGCAAAAGTTATGGCACCCGAAAGTTCCGCCATCAATTGAAGTGGACCCATCACCCGAATTGTCATCTGAATTGTTGCCCGGATCATTCCTCCCTCCTCGAGAAGCAATGCTCCCCATTGCATCAAGATTTGTCATCAAGTGTGGTAGTTGTACTTTGATTTGATTCCCGATGCATACTTGAAAGGGACTGTGATTTATGGAACTGTGCAGGACCTGATTGTTCAACATTTCTGTCTGACCATCAGTCTGTGAATGGAAGGCCGTGAAATTCTTCAGCTTGGTATCTACTTGCTTTTGTTGTTGTGTTGTTTGTGTAGTCAGGGCTGTAACATCAACCCTTTTGGATTCTTGTGGCTTGACCACCATGAGAACAAATTTATTGGCACTAATCAGAGAGACAGATGTAGAAGGTGGTACCTCTGGTACCCTGTAACGTTGTGTTCCAAGAGTGAGAGTAATCCTTCGAGTTCTTGATTCATATATGCCATGTCGATTATACATGAATGGCTGACCAAAGAGTACATCACAAACATCTAGATTGACCACATCACATAAGACCTCATCTTGGAAGGGTTTTATTGCATATGAGAGAAGACATTGGTGCGTGACACGAACGTTTCTCCCTGGACTCAACCATCCAATACTGTATGGCTTTGGGTGAGGCTTCATGGACAGATTTAGACTTTTCACAACATTAGCAAAGATTAAATTCTTTTGACTTCCACTATCAAGAATGAAATGCAGAGGCTTACCTTTCACCCATAACTTAGAGTGAAACAACCTTTCCTTGTCATCTAGCCTCTCCTCATGGGTCTGTGATGAAGCAACAATGGCTTCAGGCTCAGCATCTATAATCTCTTCTTCAACCTCTTCAACTGCAGGGTCTGTATGAGGCAGAGCAGTAGATGTTGAGGATTGTGACTCAGAAAGCAGAGACTTGATGGCTCGACATTCTTCTTTGGAGTGAGTTCCAGATTTGTGATAATCACACCATTTCCCAGCCTTTCCTTCCTTTTGCTTCCAATTTTGGCCTCGTGTTTGACCTTCTTTGTCACTTCTCCATTTTGAAGACTGATTCTTCATATTCATTCTTCCATGCTTCTGCTCAATCTTCACTGCAAACTTGTACGCCTCACCAAGGGTTTCCAAATTGAAGAGTTCCATTTCTCCCCATATGTACCATTGTAGTCCGCCACGATATTTGAGAACCTTATGTTTCTCACTTTCTTGGATGCCCAATCTTGCAAATAGAGAATGAAAAATATCAGTGTAATCTTGAACAGATTGTTCCTTACCTTGGCGAAGTTGTTGCCACTCTATATACAGATCATCATATGCTCCAATGGGGTAGTATTCTTCCTTCACAGCTTCTATGAAGTCATCCCAAGTAGGTTTTGTCTCAAGGCCAATATCATCTGCACTGAATCTCTTTTTGTATACTTCCCACCAATTTTTGACAGGCAATGATGCTTTCAAAAGAGCAAAAGTGATCTTCTCTTTATCGGTGAATTTATTTACAAAAAAATAAGAAGATAATTGATCCAACCAATTTTCTATTGCATCAGCATTGATTTTGCCTTCAAATGTAGGGATATCAAAATTCACCTGAACCTTGAAGGGTGTTGGGGCACTAAAAGGATGTGCGGGTGTGGATGACGAGCTAGAATTTTCCATCGAGATTTGTTGTAGAATTTGAGCGAATTGTTGTAGCATCTGCACTTGCTGTTGTTGGAGGGCTTCAATCACCATTTCCTTGAAAGGATCGAATGTCTCGGTGTTGTCCGCCATTTGAAGTCGTTTGGAGCGAATAGGTGGATAGTCTGCTGATTCTATTTTCCACCCAAGCTTCCTGTAATCTGACTTCATTCTTGGAATCATACACTCTAAAGACAAACTGCTCTAATACCACTGATCCAAAACTCGAAAGCTTTGGTTGAAAGATAATTCAAAAAACAAGAACAAAACAATTCAAATAATGCTATCTCTGAGAAGAGATGTTTTATTGATCAAATTTGCAAATCCAAACATATGCTTATCTCTGAGAAGAGATGTCTAATTTCTTTTTCGAGTTACATCTTCATTTATACATGTTTTGAAGGTGTGGAGAGGATGTGGAAGGTCACCAATCTCGAGGGAGATGAATTGGTTCGACTTTCACGATTTACAACAATACAGAATTCGAGAAATTATTATTTTTAGAAACTTACTATTTTTAGACTGCACTACTAAAGTTGAAATTTGAGACACTTCCATTGAGTTTTAGGGGGTCAAACTTCATCCAGCGGAGCTCCATGCCATCTCACGACGTTCCCCTCATTATTAGCTTTCCAGAGTCAATTGGAGTTACGGTGCAGAAGTTATGGCTCCCGAAAGTTCCGCCATCAATTGAGGTGGACCCATCCCCCGAATTGTCATCTGAATTGCTGCCAGGATCATGATGACCCTTAAAAAACCACAAAATCTTGTATGGACTGGGATGCATTAACCTTTTGAGCCAAGGTTTTTGTACCGTTTCTTTACACACCAAATTATTTGTGCTATAACTGTTGGCCATTTTTTGGCCTACATACCAAAATTTTCCCAAAGTGTGAGAGGGTGGGAATTCAAGCAACAATTTGGGTTATTGGAAGAAGTCTTCAAATTTTACAAGAGACAAAACTTATTTCATTTTATATGTAATCTGCAGTTGAAACCCCTCAACAGAAGTAATCCAAGTTGGAAATCCCGAATTACTCTTCACAGTGCAAATCGAGTTTTGAAGTTGCTTTGCTTATGAAAGTTTTATCAGCAGAAGTAATCCGGGTTGGAATACCCGAATTACTCTTGAAAGTGCAAATCGAGTTTTGAGAAGTGCTTTGCTTATGAAAGTTTTATCAGTAGAAGTAATTCGGGTTTAGAAACTCGAATTACTCAAGATAGTGCATTTCGGGTTTCTCAAGGTGAATTACTTCTCTTTTTATAAGTAACAAGCAGTGACAAATCCGAAGTTGTAGACATTGAAGAACAAACAAATAGACTCGAACAAAAAGCCCAAAGGTATTCCTTCGAAAAAGTTCAAAAGACAAATTCAAAAATTCGAAGGGCAATGTACCCTTCGAAAAGGACGTTTCCAAAAACCCGGGTACCCTCCAAAAAAATCAGGTGCCCTCCAAAAAGCCCGGGTGCCTTAAGATAAAATTCTGAAGGAAATTGAAAGACATAAAACCCGAAGAAAATATTAGAAAAGGCAAAAAGAAGTTTGTGGGAGGACATCCTTCAGAAAAATTACAAACATAATAATCGGAGGGGCTTGAGAAGAAATACGCAAAAAAGGAAATGACAAAGTCATGGGAAATAACATAAAATTCCAAAGGGCAAGAAATGAAAATTCCGAAAGAAATAGAAACAAAACAAAGGTAAAGACAAAAAGTCCGAGGAAATGAGATAGCAAAGAATCCCGAAAGAAATAGGGGGTGATCATAAAGTCAATTGGAAAAAGAGAAGTCAACAAAAAAAAGATGAGTCAACAAGAGATCGTTCAAAGGAAATCCAAAGAGAGGTCAACAAGAATTCTAAAGGAAATGCAACCAAGGTAAAGACAGAAAATAAAATCCGACAGAGAAGCCAACAGAATTCCGAAAGGAAATAATAAAAAAAACAAAGGCAAGACAGAATTCTGAAGGAATAATTGAACTTGGACAGAAAATAGAAGTCCGCAAAAAATAGACACGAACAAGCAGACCAAAATAAAAGAAAAATCCATGCAAGCAAAGGCTATTTTCGGTTGACTGGTCAAAGCTTCAGTTGACTGGTTGTTGAAGTCAAGCTCATCTCCAGATCAACTCGTGCTTTCAAACGTTCCAACTCAGCGTCCAACGTTTCAATTGGAATCCTAATTTTGGCATGGCGTGGATTTCATGCATGCTCTTGTTTATCTCATGCTTTCAAACGATCAAATAGCTCAAGAGGAAGTCCATATTTGGAGGTGGGCATAGCATTTTTGCATGATAGGACTTTGACTTCCCAAAATTAGCCACCGTCCTTTTCAACGCAAGGAATTTTCATGCAAAACAAAATAGACTTTTGTAAACGTTGAGTTGGTTTGAGCTTACTCCCTCTCTATTTTCAAATGCCACCTCTTGGCTTTTGTAAATTTTCTATATTAATGGCTTTTCAGCCTTGTAAAAATGATCCCTCTTTTGGCAAGAAAACTTCTGCCAAAGTTTGTGCTATAACCTTTTTCAGAAACAATAAGAAGAGGACTTTCTTTTTTCAATTTCCAGCAACTAGTATAGTGTACTTTTCTTATATATTTGCCTAAGTGAAAGATTTTTCTTCCTTGTCAAATCTGTATTCGTACCTAATTACCAACTGGTCGTTTATGCAGGTCACGTTCTGTCTTTGAAAGCCTTTTGATAAGTTTATAGTGGATATTAGTAGTTGTTTAGTGCCTTTCATCAGGCCTATTTTTCCATTTTTTTCAAGATTAGATCATTAGATTAAACCTTTTCATGAAATACTTGTGTATTGATCAATTAGAATTGAAGTTCTGCCTCTTCCTTCTCTGAATCTATGTCTTCAGAAGCTCGATTTAAGTGGATCAAGCAAATTAGGTGTATCACCATTTTAGCTAGGATTTTCTTTCAAGTTCTTTTTTCCCTTTTCCACACAGTTTGTAGCGTAGAAGTTGATATCCTCATACATACATCTTACAGGAACCAACCTTCTCTGGAGGTTCTTCTCATCATTGAGGCACCCACCCTCGTGAGAAGATCTCATTTTTTCAACTGGAGCAAGGATTAGCCATTTCAGCGCGTCTTCGATTTAGGGTGCAACTCCAGGTTGACAACAATTTTTGGCATGCCCGATGGGACCTATTAGAGCTGGGCTTGATGAAATTGCAGTTGCAATAGTGTTCTTCAAGAAGTATTTGGTGATTCCAAGCTCAAGCAATTGCTTCTAATAGTTCAGGCACAGTTTCCATGTAAATTTATTTTTATTGCATTATCATGAATGAATTTTGATCGATGTGTATGAAGAGAATTACTATGCTATGTTTCCTTATTAGCCCAATGATGGATCATACCACCCTTGTCATGATACCTATGAGCCTTTTTATGAGCCTAATAAGCCTTATCAAGAGTATTATCAAAGCTATGTTGAGCCCTATCAAGTTTCTCATGATCCTTATTATCAAGAGCATGAGTCTTAACTTCCATGTAAGCCATATCAGTCTCAGGACCAGATTTCATCTTCTCCATATGGCTATGATGTTGCATATGAGCAGCCTTGCCTTCAAGAAAGAACGAACGAAATAAAGATCACAATACTAGCATATGCAAGAAAGGTTTTTTTTAACTCTCAGTATGAGGAAGTGAATGGTCTATTTCAAAATGTGTCCAATGATCCAGAAGAGATAAATGGGCTGTGTATTCTTGTATTGGAAAAGATGGAGGTTTCGGAGAGGCAAAAAATCGAGTTAAACCAATTGTCTACAAAGGGTTCTTGTGCTTCTTATTCTCATAAAATTCTTAATCATGCCCAGTGTGTGACAAGGGAGCTTCCTAATTGTATTCATGAGACTAAACCTTCCTATAGTCCCCTTTCCTCACACATCATCACTCAAGCTCAAGTTGTCCAAGAAGACAAGCATGTTTCAGACTTTGATGAGGTAATGGCCAAGTGGAAGGAACAAAATACAGAGGTCTTTAAGAGTTTCTCTTTCCCTCCTCTCCAAAACTCCCTATATAATTCCATTGCCCTCAAGATTCCAAAACCTAATCATGATCAACCTCCCATGCTTCATTTTTCCTCTCAAACAAATGAATTTCATCACCCTCCCACCATCTCCCTTCCTCGAGAGGAACCTGTTCTTTGGAGGATTGAGAAAGAGGTTGCAGCTATAGGTCAAGTTCTTGCACAGTGTGTAGAGGATGCTTCAGATGTGTTTGAGGAAGAATTTCCTATTGATACTTTGCTTGAGGTTGTAGTTGAGCATCCAATTATAGTTGAGAGTGAGAAGACTGATTTTGATATAGAGGAACTTCAAGAAGAGCTGGTACAAATTGTAGTCATACGTGAGTTACAGGTATCTCCTATTGAGAAGGATCCAGATAGCTTTCAAGCTAATTCTATAGATCAAAATGAAGAACAAAAAGATGATTGGCAGCTATAGCTTGAATCTCTTCAAGAGATTGAAGAACTTTGTATGGATATGTTGTCTATTGAAGGACACGTTTACGAAAAATTTGATCAAGAATCACCTATTCAAGGTCACAATACAGATTGGGTTGCCTACTCAAAGCTCCTTGAAGAGCTGGATGAACTTGCAGCAGTCGATAAGAAGGATGTGGTCACTCAAGAACCATGCAAAGATGAGGTATCACTTGACAAAGTGGTAGACGACAAGCAATATGAAAAAGCTCAGGAGGTACTTAAATGAGTTTGTCTTTGTTGGTGACTGGTTTGTTGTTGATGACTCATTTGAGAAGATGCTAATACAGTTGGTGGACAACAAAAATGCCTCATCAAAGGTTATGATTAATAAACAACCTGCTTTACAACTTCTACCATCTCTTGGAAGGAGTGAGTTCAAGAATTTCCCATTTGATCCAAGCGGATCATGCTTTATCATGGTTAGCTAGGTTCCTTATTTGTTTAGCTTTCTCCAAATGTTGTTCAAGCAAAATTGTTCCATTTAGTTTCGTTCCAATAAGTGCTTGTTTGCACATTTGTTTTTTAATTAGTTTTCCTGCTTTCGTATGTTTCCCTTCTTATTTTGAAGGAGAAAGGTTACTTCAGCCATGATCAAAGGAGATTTTCAATAAGAACCCAAGTTTATCATTGTTTTGGAAGTTCAAATAGCATCTATATGGTCTGAGTTCTCAAGCATAACAAGCATGTTTCCCTACAAGTCACCAGAAATGTTGGCCATTTTTTGGCCTGCATACCAAAATTTTGCCTAAGTGTGAGATGGTGGGCATTCAAGCAAGACTTCGGGTTTTACACAGCAGAAGACTTCGGGTTTTTGGAAGGAGAAATCTTCGAGTTTTACAAGAGACACAACTTATTTCACTTTATAAGTAATCAGCAGTTGAAACCCCTCAACAAAAGTAATCCGGGTTGGAAAACCCAAATTACTCTTGACAGTGCAAATCGGGTTTTGAAAAGTGCTTTGCTTATGAAAGTTTTATCAGTAGAAGTAATCCGGGTTGGAAAACCCGAATTACTCTTGACAGTGCAAATCGGGTTTTGAGAAGTGCTTTGCTTATGACAGTTTTATCAGTAGAAGTAATTCGGGTTTAGAAGCCCGAAGTAGTCATGTTAGTGCATTTCAGGTTTCTAAGGGTGAATTACTTATCTCTTTTTATAAGTAACAAGCAATGAAGAATGCGAAGTTGCAGACATTGAAGAACAAACAAATAGACTCGGACAAAAGGCCCGAAGGAATTCCTTCGAAAAAGTTCAAAGGACAAATTAAAAAATCCGAACGGTAATGTACCCTTCAGAAAGGACGTTTCCAAAAAGCACGGGTGCCCTCCAAAATGCCAGGGTGCTTTAAAATAAAAGTCTGAAGGAATTCCTTCGGAAAAATTGCAAACATAATAATCCGAGGGGCTTGACAAGAAATCCGCAAAAAAAGAAATGAAAAAGCCATGGGAGATAACATAAAATTATGAAGGGCAGGAAATGAAAATTTTGAAAGAAAAAGTAACAAAACAAAGGTAAAGGCAAAAATTCTGAGGAAATGAGACAACAAAGAATCCCGAAATAAATAGGGGTGAACATAAAGTCAATAGGAAAAAGAGAAGTCAACAGGTAAAAGATGAGTCCATAGGGGATAGTCCGAAGGAAATCAAAAGAGAGGTCAACAAGAATTCTGAAGGAAATGCAGTGAAAATAAAGCCAGGAAATAAAACCCGAAAAAGAAGCCAATAGAATTCCGAAAGGAATTAATTAAAAAAACAAAGGCAAGACAAAATTCCAAAGGAATAATTGGACTTGGACAGAAAATAAAAGTCCGCAGAAAATAGACACCAAAATAAAAAGAAAATCCATGCAAGCAAAGGCTACTCTTAGTTGACTGGTCAAAGCTTCAGTTGACTAGTTGTTGAAATCAAGCTCATCTCTGGATCAACTCGTGCTTTCAAACGTTCCAACTCAGCGTCAACAGTTTCAATTGGAGTTCTAATTTTAGCATGGCGTGGATTTCATGCATGCTCTTGTTTATCTCATGCTTTCAAACGATCAAACAGCGCAAGAGGAAGTCCATATTTGGAGGTGGGCGTAGCATTTTTGCATAAGAGTTAGCCTTCGCAAAATTAGCCACCGTCCTTTTCAACGCAAGGAATTTTCATGCAAGACAAAATAGACTTTGTAAGCGTTGAGTTAGTTTAAGTTTACTCCCTCTCTATTTTCAAACGCCACCTCTTCGCTTTTGTAAATTTTTATATTAATGGCTTTTCAGCATTGTAAAAATGATCCCTCTTTTAGCAAGAAAACTTTTGCCAAAGTTTGTGTTGTAACATTTTTCAAAATCAATAAGAAGAGGACTATGTTTTTTCAATTTCCAGCAGCTGGTATAGTGTACTTTTGTTATAGATTTCCCTAAATGAAAGATTTTCCTTCTTCTTTGTCAAATATGGGTTCGTACCTAGTTACTAACTGATCATTTATGCAGATCACGTTTTGTGTTTGAACATCTTTTGTTGAGTTTATAGTGAATATTAGTGGTTGTTTAACGCCTTTCATCAGGCCTATTTTTCTATTTCCCTCAAGCTTAGATCATTAGATTAAACCTTTTCGTGAAATACATGTATATTGATCAATTGGAGTTGAAATTTTGCCTCTTCCTTGTTTGAATCAGTGTTCTCAGAAGATCGATTTGAGTGAATCAAGCAAATTAGATGTATCACCATTTTAGCTAGGATTTCCTTTCAAGTTCTTTCTCCCCTTTTTCCCAGACAGTTTGTAGCGTAGAAGTTGAGATCCTCATACATACATCTTACAAGAACCAACCTTCTCTGAAGGTTCTTCTCATCATTGAGGCACCCACCCTCGTGAGAAGATCTCATTGTTTCAACTGGAACGAGTATTTGCCATTTCAGGACGTCTTCGATTCAAGGTGCAACTCCAAGTTGACAACAGTTTTTGGCAAGCCTGATAGGACCTATTGGAGCTAGTCTTTATGAAATTGTAGTTGCAGCAGTATTCTTCAAGAAGTATTTGGTGATTCCAAGCTCAAGCAATTGTTTGTAATAGTTCAGGTACAGTTTCCATGTAAGTTTATTTTTATTGCATTATCATAAATGAATTTTGATGGCTATGTATAAAGAGAATTCATATGCTATGTTTCCTTATTAGCCCAATCATACCACCCTTGTCATGATACCTATGAACCTTTTTATGAGCCTAATAAGCCTTATCAAGAGTTTTATCAAAACTATGTTGAGTCTTATCAAGTTTCTCATAATCCTTCTTATCAAGAGCATGAGTCTTACCTTCCTTGTGAGCCATATCAGTCTCAGGACCAGATTTCATCTTCCCCATATGGCTACGATGTTGCATATGAGCAGCCTTGCCTTCAAGAAAGAATGAACGAAATAGAGCTCAGAATACTAGCATATGCTAGAAAGGTTTGTTCTAACTCTCAGTATGAAGAAGTGAATGGTCTATTTCAAAATGTGTCCAATGATCCAGAAGAGATAAATGGGTTGTGTATTCTTGTATTGGAAAAAATGGAGGTTTGGGAAAAGCAAAAAATCGAGTTAAACCAATTGTCTACAAAGGGTTTTTGTGCTTATTATTCTCATGAAGTTCTTAATCATGCCCAGTGTGTGACAAGGGAGCTTCCTAATTGTATTCAAGGGCCTATTCATAAGACTAAACCTTCCTATAGTCCCCTTTCCTCACACATCATCCCTCAAGCTCAAGTTGTCCAAGAAGACAAGCAGGGTTCAAACTTTGATGAGGTAATGGCCAAGTGGAAGGAACTGAATACAGAGGTCTTTAAGAGTTTCTCTTTCCCTCCTCTCCAAAACTCCCTAGATAATTCCATTGCCCTCAAGATTCCAAAATTTGATCATGATCAACCTCCCATGCTTCATTTTTCCTCTCAAACAAATGAATTTCCTTACCCTCCCACCATCTCCCTTCCTCAGGAGGACCCTATTCTTTGGAGGATTGAGAAAGAGGTTGCAGCTACAGGGCAAGTTCTTGCAAAGTGTGTAGAGGATGCCTCAGGTGTGTTTGAGAAAGAATTTCCTATTGATACTTCACTTGAGGTTGTAGTTGAGCATTCAATTATAGTTGAGAGTGAGAAGATTGATTTTGATGTAGAGGAACTTCAAGAAGAGCTGGTACAAATTGAAGTCATACGTGAGTTACAAGTATCTCCTATTGAGAAGGATCCAAATAGCTTTCAAGCTGATTCCATAGATCAAAATGAGGAACAAAAAGATGATTGGCAGCTGTACCTTGAATCTCTTCAGGAGATTGAAGAACTTCGTATGGATATGTTGTCTATTGAAGGACACGTTTACGAAAAATTTGATCAAGAATCACCTATTCAAGGTCACAGTACAAATTGGATTGCCTACTCAAAGCTCCTTGAAGAATTGGATGAACTTGCAACAATCGATAAAAAGGATGTGGTCACTCAAGAACCATGCATAGATGAGGTATCACTTGACAAGGTGGTAGATGACAAGCAATATGAAAAAGATCAGGAGGTACTTAGATGAGTTTGTCTTTGTTGGTGACTAGTTTGTTGTTGATGACTCATTTGAAAAGATGCTAATACAGTTGGTGGACAACAAAAATGCCTCATCAAAGGTTATGATTAATAAACATCCTGCTTTGCAACTTCTACCATCTCTTGGAAGGAGTGAGTTTAAGAATTTCCCAATTGATCCAAGGGGGATCATGCTTTATCATGGTTAGCTAGGTTCTTTATTTGTTTTGCTTTCCTCCAAGTGTTATTCAAACACAATTGTTCCATTTAGTTTTGTTCCAATAAGTGCTTGTTTGCACATTTGCTTCTTAGTTTGTTTTCTTACTTTCGTGTGTTTCCCTTCTTATTATGAAGGAGAAATGTTACTTCAGCGATGATCAAAGGAGATTTTCAATCAGAAACCAGTTTTATCATTGTTTTGGGAGTTCAAATAGCATCTATATGTTTTGAGTTCTCAAACATAGCGGGCATGCTTCCCTGTGAGTCGCCAGAAATATTGGCCATTTTTTGGCCTACATACCAGAATTTTGCCTAAGTGTGAGAGGGTGGGCATTCAAGCAAGACTTCAGATTTTACACAATAGAAGACTTCGGGTTTTTGGAAGGAGTCTTCGGGTTTTACAAGAGACAACTTATTTCACTTTATGAGTATTAAGAGTTGAAACCCCTCAGCAGAAGTAATCCGGGTTTGAAAACCCGAATTACTCTTGACAGTGCAAATCGGGTTTTGAGAATTGCTTTGCTTATGAAAGTTTTATCAGCAGAAGTAATCCAGGTTGGAAAACTTGAATTACTCGTGACAGTGCAAATTAGGTTTTGAGAAGTGCTTTGCTTATAAAAGTTTTATCACTAAAAGTAATTCGGGTTTAGAAACCCGAGTTACTCAGGATAGTGCATTTTAGGTTTCTTAGGGTGAATTCCTCTCACAAACTTCCTTTTGCCTTTGGTTATATTTTCTTCGGGCTTTATGTCTTTCAATTTCCTTCGGACTTTTAAGGCACTCTGTCCGAAGGATTCCTTTGAAAAAATTGCAAACATAATAATCCGAGGGGCTTGACAAGAAATCCGCAGAAAAGAAAATGACAAAGTTCCGAAGGAATTCCTCTCACAAACTTCCTTTTGCCTTTGGTTATATTTTCTTCGGGTTTTATGTCTTTCAATTTCCTTCGGACTTTTAAGGCACCCTGTCCGAAGGATTCCTTCGAAAAAATTGCAAACATAATAATCTGAGGGGCTTGACAAGAAATCCGCAGAAAAGAAAATGACAAAGCCATAGGAGATAACATAAAATTTCGAAGGGCAGGTAATGAAAATTCCGAAAGAAATAGGAACAAAACAAGGGTAAAGACAAAAAGTCTGAGGAAATGAGACAGCAAATTATCCCGAAAGAAATAGGGAGTGAACATAAAGTCAACAGGGAAAAGATGAGTCAACAGGGGATAGTCCGAAGGAAATCCAAAGAGAGGTCAACAAGAATTCTGAAGGAAATGCAGCGAAAATAAAGCTAGGAAATAAAATCCAAAAGAGAAGCCAACAAAATTCCGAAAGGAAATAATAAAAAAAACAAAGGCAAGACAGAATTCCGAAGGAATAATTAGACTTGGATAGAAAATAGAAGTCCACAGAAAATAGACATGAACAGGCATACCAAAATAAAAGAAAAATCCATGCAAGCAAAGGCTATTTTCGGTTGACTGGTCAAAGCTTCAGTTGACTGGGTGTTGAAGTCAAGCTCATCTCCGGATCAACTTGTGCTTTCAAACATTCCAACTCAACTTCCAATGTTTCAATTGGAGTTCTAATTTTAACATGGCGTGGATTTCATGCATGCTCTTGTTTATCTCATGCTTTCAAACAATCAAACAGCGCAAGTGGAAGTCCATATTTAGAGGTGGGCGTAGCATTTTTGCATGATAAGAGTTTGACTTCCCAAAATTAGCCACCGTCCTTTTCAATGCAAGGAATTTTTATGCAAGACAAAATAGACTTTTGTAAACGCTGAGTTGGTCTAAGTTTACTCCCTCTCTATTTTCAAATGCCACCTCTTGGTTTTTGTAAAATTTTTGTATTAATGGCTTTTCAGCCTTGTAAAAATGATCCCTTTTTTGGCAAGAAAACTTCTGCCAAAGTTTGTGTTGTAACCTTTTTCAGAATCAATAAGAAGAGGATTGTGTTTTTTCAATTTTCAGCCGCTGATATAGTGTACTTTTGTTATAGATTTGTCTAACTGAGATTTTTCTTCTTCCTTGTCAAATCTGGGTTCGTACCTAGTTATTAGCTGGTCATTTATGCAGGTCACGTTCTGTGTTTGAAAGTCTTTTGCTGAGTTTATAGTGGATATTAGTGGTTGATTAGTGCTTTTCATCAAGCCTATTTTTCCATTTCCCTCAAGCTTAGATCATTAAATTAAACATTTTCATGAAATACTTATGTGTATTGCTCAATTGGAGTTAAAGTTTTGCCTCTTCCTTGTCTGAATCAGTGTTCTCAGAAACTCAATTTGAGTGTATCAAGCAAATTAGATGTATCACCATTTTAGCTAGGATTTTCTTTCAAGTTTTTTCTTCCCTTTACCCCAGGCAGTTTGTAGCATAGAAATTGAAATCTTCATACATACATCTTACAGGAACCAGTCTTCTCTGGAGGTTCTTCTCATCATTGGGCACCCACCCTTGTGAGAAGATCTCATTGTTTCAACTGGAGCGAGTATTAGCCATTTCAGCACGTCTTCGATTCAGGGTGCAACTCCAGGTAGACAACAATAACTACCAACAATTACTTTGCAACACTTACCACCTAATTTGCAAATAGTCCTGAATAGACTCTTTGTACCAATTTGTTTATCTCTTTGGCTGGTTTCAGCAACACTCTTCTCATCAAAGAGCCTCTCCTCGTTCTAGATCTTTCGTATGTGTTGGAGACCCAACACTCTCTTTATCTCACAAAGCAATATGGTGTTGGTGTGTTCACACTAGGCTATATGTAGTCTTTTGCTAACTAGCCTAGAATTATCCTAGTTCACACTAGAATAGTGTTAAGCTCAAGTTTTTGAGTAGTTAGTATCTATTAATGTAGAATTTTTTAAATGTGCATGTAATAGTTTGTTTTATGCACACATATAGCCACCTTCTCTAACTACAACTGTTATTGAAACAAACTCCCTTGTCTATTTATTCAAGGGACTGTTGTAAAATTAGATATAGTGTGTGCATGATAGAGATATAACCAGCATAATCTCTTGTTGATCTCAATCTGATTATTGTTTGTGTATATTGCCACAAGTTCTCACTATGGTTTTGGTTTGTATATCAATTGACCCTGTGGATCAGCTCTCCACTCCTATATATGGTTTGTCACTTCAGCACTCGTGTTGTTGGTCTGAAATGTGTCTGGGCACCGAAAAATTCTGTCCAGCACACTTATTGCACTCAAAGCATTTACTCGTGAAGCCTCTATCTCTACCTCTTCCCAAGGATCCTCTTCCTCTTGCATTTTGATTCTAATTTTTAGAGGTGCTTGCTTCTCCTTATGAGTTTGTTGTCCTCTTTCACCACTACTTTGTCATCTTCCTCTTGAGAACCTCCCTCTACCTCTAGAGTTCATTTGTTGCCTTCTAGACAACTTTTCCTCCACCTTCAATGCACATTGATAGGCTTCCTCCACCGTTCTCGGTTTGAACAAACTGATTTCATCTTGAGTGGAAACACGCAGCCCAGTCACATATCTCGACACCTTTTCTAGTTCATCTTCCATATGTCCAGCTCTTATGGTGGGTCTATAAAACTCCTCAATACACTCTTTTACACTCATCTCTTTTTGTCTCAAATTCTACAATTTCTTGAGCAAACCCATCTAGTAATCTAAAGGCAAGAACTTGGCCTTCAACTTTGTCACCATCTTATCCCAAGATTTGATTTTCTCTTTACCTTTCCTTTATCTTTCAGTTTGCACATGATCCCACCATAAGGATGCATGACCCTTCAACTTTGTGCAAGCAAACTTCACCTTCTTGGGTTCCTACAAACTGATTTCATCTTGAATGGAAACACGCAGCCCATTCACATATCTTGACACCTTTTCTAGTTCATCTTCCATATGTCCAGCTCTTATGGTGGGTCTATAAAACTCCTCAGTACACTCTTTTACACTCATCTCTTTTTGTCTCAAATTCTACAATTTCTTGAGCAAACTCATCTAGTAATCTAAAGGCAAGAACTTGGCCTTCAACTTTGTCACCATCTTATCCCAAGATTTGATTTTCTCTTTACCTTTCCATTATCTTTCAATTTGCACATGATCCCACCATAAAGATGCATGACCCTTCAACTTTGTGCAAGCAAACTTCACCTTCTTGGGTTCCTCCATTGACTCATACTCAAAGTACTTTTCCATCACTGTGATTCAATCTATAAGGTCCTCAAGCTTTAGCTTCCATTGTAGCAAGGGGTGTCCAATTTTGGCTTGCTGCCAAACTTCACAATGGCTTAAATAAATCTGCTCTCAGGGTCTTCCACCATTTCTTCTACTTTGAGTTCTTAAGTTTCTACTTCATCATCACACATCTTTAACATGAGTCCCTCTTCTTTGTGTTGTCTCCATTGCATCCAATCTTGCTTGGATTCCTCTCATCATTGCTATGTCTACAAATTTGGGTGCCCTTGGTCTTGCTCCTCGTCCAATGAGATTACTTTTGAGTGCCACGTCTTTCTCTCATAGTTCTCTGCAATTGTAAGACATTCTCACACCTACAACAAATTTCACTAGAGCCTCACAAGACATCGCAAGGAAAACCTTGCTCTGATACCAATTGCTGCAAATAGGAATTAGGGGGCCAATTAAATGGCCACCTTATTCTCCAACGGTATTCTCTCACTCTCAATATTTCAAGGCTACAAGACACAAGACAGAGATAAACACTTCCTTTATTGATGTTTGAGACAAAATTATAGCCGCAATCACAGTCATGGACTGAGATCACAATGTTTCACCTAAGACTTGCAGGCCTCTAGCTCTGCGTTCTTTTTTCGTTTTGTTCTCTCTTCCCCCAATGAAAAGGATCGTCTCTTTCAGTTCTATTCCCCCCAGCTCTCCCACTTCCCCGACAATCTAAGACAATTGCCACCATACATGTGGACACCTACCCCTGTAGTCACTCAAATTTGGTCATGAATACTTTATAATGTTAGTTTTGTCCACTTTTATTTTAATAGACTCGAGCACTTAATCGTACCCTGTTTCGCCACCTCGCTCTATCCTAAACACCTATACGGACCTATCCCTTTCTAAGTTGCTCTCTTACGCCTACATAAATGTTCTTAATCACTAAAAACCTCTTTAAGCATCTATACAAACATCCCAAATTCCAATTATCACAAGTTTCCCTTCAGGACAAGATCGACTAGTATGGGTCAATAGTGAGTCAATTTTTACCCCTATGGGTCAATTCTGACTTTCACTTTAACAATGGTTACTTTTCAGATTTAGACCCTCCCTTATAGGTTGGTTCGTATTTTAAGATAGGTAGCGCAAGGATTCCCTAGTTTGGATTGTTATAAAGGCACATCTAATTCACCTATTCTACCACTTGGCAATTTCAATATAAAGACACACTTGCACTATTGGACAATGAGCAAACGCTTCCCTAATCTTTCAATATGCAATTCTAATCATTTGAAGCAGTCCTTAGCAAAGCCAAGACCCTGTTTTATCTAGTCAAGTGAAGCATTATTAAGTATTCAAGCCATCACTAGATGCATTCATGTAACAAAAGGAGCACAATTGCACAACACTTTAAATGGGAGAACTAAATGAGCATAATTTCCCTCTTCAGAGTACTAGATACATAGGTAGCGATAGGTCATCATGGGGGTGATTGGGGTCAGTTCATCCCATTACACTCCCCCCTTTTCTATTTGCAGGTTTTTAGTTATTGCAAGTCCCATTAGGGTTTCAACTTTAAAGAAATGATTTGCAGGTCATTCATGTGCATCCAAATGTCAATTTTTGGCATATATGCATATTTTAAGCAACCACAAACAATTGTGCCCCGATTTTTGATTTTCCACAAAGGACAATACCGACTTCCAGTACTATCCTCAATTGGTCAATCCTCTCCTATACAAATTTTCACAGTCAAATCAAAATCTGAACACACAGAGCCTTTAATACTACCAATTTTTTAATATTTCACTCAATTCCAGTATATACAGCAATACTTGTCCATATAAAATCTTTTTTGTGTTATATTGCTCATACATGCATGTTACATATTTTGACAAGTGTACATTTGATAAGACGAGGATGTACAATCATTTATCCGCATACTTATTTAGTCTCTTACATGATTTTCAAAGTTACAATTCATATATATACAATAAGGGTATCTTGCTCATACATAGCCATGTTATCATTTTCAATGCACACTTTACCTAAAGACATGTTGCGGATTGTTCAAATCCCCTTCTTTTCTTCTACTTTTGAACCGATGGTTTATCTTCTAGTTGTTATGGTTCTTGTTTCAAAATTCAAAAAAGTACATAACACAATTTCAAATATTTCAAAACTACAAATACATTTAAAATATTCTAAAAATCCAAGATCATATCCTAAATATGATTAGACAATTAGTTTACATCATTGTCATATGTTATTTATCTCATGAATGGTGAATAGCATACTATTTTTCTATCACATGCATTTCACTGGTATTCATGAGTGTTATGCAGGACATAGAGATTTTGCATGGACTAAGATGTTGGACTTGCCTCTAAATAATGGCCATGTTAAACTAAGGGCATCTTATCGAAAGGTTACAATATAGACAAGTGTTACATTCTATAACTCATATACTATTGAGCTATATACCCTTTACAAATGTCTTGCTAACATCTCTATCTTACATTGTATACATGGATATGTTATTTGTTAGGATATCATCAAATTAAAAATACTTGGTGTAGACTATCTTTCTAGTTATATGTTTCATTAATGTTATTACTTGTACATAATAAATTAGACCTTGCTTGTCTATTGTGTATGGCCCTTGGCCCTTGTGTGCAGCATTGCTTGAACATCTCTATAAGATCTTGTTTAGTATGTGCAACATTTAAGCATGTCCATTGTTTGTGGCCCTTGACCCTTTGTTTTATGCAACATTTGAACATGACCCTTGTTTGCGACATTATTAATGTCTTTTTTGTGAGGCCCTTAGCCTTGTGTGTGCAAACTTTGCTTATGCAGCATTTTAACATGTCCCTTGCATATGGCCTTTGGCCTTATTGTATGACATTGTGTTTGTTGTGTTTGTATGTTTGTTGAACTTGTTAAGTTAAATGAGTGCCATGATCCATATCATGCACTACCTATCATGTATGCTTTTATTACAATTTACCACTATGAACTTCAATGATACATTTCTATGGGCTTTGTCTCATATGTCACATACATACATTCAATGATACATATCTTACTATGGTGACATATTTTTAAATATGCTACAACATTCAATGATTACATCTTGATATGTATGATATAGTAAACTTTTCTTTTGAGATGAGTGACTTTCAGAATACACATTCCCTCACCTCAAAATGAAGGCATTTCAAGGGGCTTGTCATACATTAAATAAGCCTCTTCAAGCGAAAATTAATTTTTTTGGTACAAAATACAGTTTCAAAATGGTTCAAAATTAAATCATTGGTATAAATTATGGAGGCATATGTCATGTATATGCACTCACATTATAGAAACAAAGTAGAAATTCATATAATTTTGGGTGCATGATATAGATTCATGCACAAGCTTCAAACAAAATTTATAAATTTGAATCTAAATATAATCAATGGAAGCTTGATATATATTCATGACCAATACTATTTGTTATATGTGGCCATGGTAGAAGCATGGATGTACTCCATTCTCTTTCGATCATGCATACAAAAACTAAGAAACAAAGTGACAATTGAATTTACAAGCCATCTGCAGTGGTTGATTCAGTTAAAGTGCATAACACATAACTTGGAGGTTTAATGCCCTCTAGCATTATTGTCTACGAATCCATTGTGGATTCCAACTCGTTTCCGTCTTAGGGTTACAAAGACCAACAACGCAAATTGAGGCATTTGCATCCCTCAATGGGTTCTATTTACTATTCATGTTTAATCCAAATTGCAGCTTGATCACCCTCAATTTTGCCATTGGAACACTAAGGAACCAACCTCTCTATGTGCTTCATAAGAAGCACCAATTCTCCAATGCTTCAAGGAATAATCATCTCCAAACAAAGTTACAAGAGCAACATTGGTTTCACACATATAGGTGTACTCCTTGTTCTTTTCAATCTTCTCAAAATTCAAGTTACATTTCAATTTTCAATTTCACATATCAGCCTTAATTACTTTTATATCATTGCAAAATTTTCCATAGAACACCTTGCATGATTAGAGCTTTCTCCCAAAGGCAAAGTGTGTTGTGCACACTTAGGTATATCTTTCTTTTTACTCTAACAATTTCATTTATAGACTAAAGAGGGGCAAATGTAATCACTCAAATTTGGTCATGAATACTTGATAATGTCAGTATTGCCCCACTTTCACTTTAATTGACTTAAGCACTTAATTTAGACCTATTTCACCACCTCACTCTGTCCTAAACACCTATACAGACCTATCTCTTTCTAAGTTGCTATCTTATGCCTACAAAAATGTTCTTAATCGCTAAAAACCTCTTTCAGCATCTGTACAAACATCCCAGATTTCAATTGTCACACATTTCCCTTCGGGATAGGATCAACTAGTATGGGTCAATAATGACGATTGACTTTGACCCCTATGGGTTGACCCTGACCTTCACCTTAGCAACAGTTACTTTTCAAATTTAGACACTCCCTTACAGGTTGGTCCGTATTTTTAGGATAGGTAGCGTGAGGATTCCCCCTTTTGAATTGCTATAAAGACACATCTAAATCACATATTCTACCACTTGACAATTTCAATATAAAGACACACTATTTCACACTGAGCAAAAGCTTCCATATTATTCCCAAATTTGATTCTAATCATTTGAAAGTCTTTAGCCAAGTCAAGCGAAGCATTATCAAGTATTCAAGCCATCTCTAGATGCATTCATGTAACAAAAGGAGCACAATTGCACAAAGCACTTTGAGTGGGAGAACTACATGGACTTGATTTCCCTCTTCGAAGTGTTGGATATGTATGCAATGATCAATCATCACAGGGGTGATTGGAGTCAACTCAATCCATTACACTCCCTCGTTTTCTATATGCGGGTTTTTAGCTATTGCAAGCGCTATTAAGGTTTCAACTTTAAAGAAGTGATTTGCAAGTCATTTGTGCGTATTCGAAGGTCAATTTTTCGCAACAGGCATATTTTAAACAACCGCAAAGATTATGCTTTGATTTCCCTATTTTCTCACAGATGACAAAATTGACCAATAGAGGACAATAGTGTCAGTCGATGATGTCCCTTTTTCGATGATCTTGACCTTCATTAGTTATAGGCACAATTCCTGTGGCACTTGCACAATCAATATGAGTTGATCTGTTCCAACCATTTTTCAATTTCATATAGTCAAATCACAAACAATAAACAGCTAAGTCTTTTATATTATTCATAGTTAGTCTTCTTTCATTCAATCATGCTTTGTCGATTTCAGTGCTTTGCTTTCATTCTACTTGTTGCAAGTTGTTTTACAGCATTTGCTTTCTTTCAAATCAATTTATCTTAATTAGGGTTGATGCACCTATTAATTCTAAACTATGATAAAACAGCCCCATGGCCAGCTAATCGAAAGCTCCCATCGTAAGCTTTCCACTGAGATCAATAATGCCCAATTTGGGGCTCTCTCGTGAAAGGTGTGCTCGCTTGAAATTCCCTTGTGTCACTTGCTCAGTGAACTGAGACCTCAGTGAACAATTGTCGTTGTGAACCTATAGGATTGTGACATGTGTCACAATCATGTTGCCTCTTTGCAATGAGCTTGTCGTTGCTTTCATGACCTCCCTACACTCTGCAAACCCGTGGACTTATTAAGTCCATTTAGTGATTGGTCACACATCCACCCTTTTAACTATAGCCTCTATTTTGGCATGGACTCATGGAGTTTTTAAAATCCAAATAAGGATTTGTCATGTCCGCTCAATGTTATGGCCCCACAATTGCTCCTGAACTTTATCAATACGTTGTAATCGTGACACTTGTCATAATCCCGAACTCACGCAATCTTCGATGAACATTGTGGCCACTGTGAACTCCATTAGACTCTTGCGAGGCTACTGATCCATTGGAATATCAATTCCAATTTAGGATCATGCCACGTTCGCTTGTGAACTTGGTTGAGGATTTAAATCCTCCATGGCCTCTGTGGACACACAATGAAATTTGTCATGCCTTTGTCAAACTATAACTTGGAATTATGAAAAGTAAAATGACCCGAGAAGTGAACTACATTATCTCAATGATCATAGAGCCACTGCAAACTCCGTGAACCCAAAACTTGGCTCGAGAACTCTACCCAAATTTCCTACTATGTTTTTGGTGATGCAAGATTGCCCATTCGCCTTAGATGTTCCCGCATCACTAGACCGATCAAATAGCATGATAATGAGTCTATGCAGGTATAATAGGTGATCATATAAGAATTTCTCGCAAAATACCACTAGCCAGCCCACCCCTATTCCAGTGCACTCCTTAGGATGTGCGCTCAAGAGGATCAATGTAGTGACGAGTTTGTCAATAACTGAAAAATATAAGGTGTATACAGTTTAGACCACCAAGAGATTGATTTGTCTTTCTTCCATCCTTGCCATTCCATATGACAAACCATTTCCCTTGTCTTATGTCTTCTAAAAATTAGGTTTTACTAGATTTATATTCCCTGCATTGTAACTTGGTCAAGTCTCCATCCAAGTAAATTTCCTCTGCAAAATTAAAAAGGCTATTTTTTTATTTAACATGGCTAGCCTATCTTACACACTCTAAAACTAGATTATGATAGAGTTGTTACACGTGTAACACGCTTTCTCTATTGTAACTAGATGTACACTAATATAATATAATTTCAATATGTCCCAATGACCCATGCTGATCATTGGTAGATGTTAATATACTATCCCTTTCTTTCTGTTTTAAAACCCTCTATTTGCATGATTTTTTAAAAAAACTTGTGTTTGCAGTTAACAAGTTATCATGTCAACAAACTCTTTATTATGTACCAAATATGATATAAGGTGTGGCCTACATGGTGAGGATACCCAAGTATTATTACTAGACAGTATATGGAATGATTGCTCAAATATAATGTATTTAATTGGAGATATCAAATGAGAAGGATTATAATAAAATATTGGTTGAATCACATATGGATGTCCCGTTATTATTAGTAGTCAGCACAAGGTTACAAAATGATTGTTCCAATTTGGAGCCTTTCACACTTCAAGAAATACAAGTTAATTTTTCTAGCAATCACCTTCATTTACTCCACAACTCTAACCACGTTACTCCACTCTAACTTTTTTTTTTATAATTAAAAAGTTTTATTTATTTCAAAAGAGGCCAAAGCAACGACACAGATCCAGAGCAACCCAAAACAAGATAACAAGGAGAAGAACCATGACCAAAAGTCAGGTTACTTTATTACAAGCATTCATCTAACCTATATCTTTGTCCAGTAAGTCTTGGGCTACTCTCGGCCAAGTAGATCCTAGTTTTCTTCTTCCTCCTCATTTTCCTCCACTAGATGATTCACCTGAGGGTTCCATTCTGCACACAGTGCCAATGATGAAAATGATTTTCATATTCATGGTATCTCGGATATTACCGTCAAAGTGTTTTGAACTCCTTCGATTTCGTCAGTGTTAATGTGAATCATTGTCAAGATTTGTGTGTGAAGTCTCAATTCCTTCTCGTTGTTTTCAATGAAATTTTTGATATGTATAAGATTATCGTTTATTGCTTCCATCAAATTGAAATGTGCCAGAAAGATCTCTCGGAATCTTTTAATCAAAGCCTCCATCTCCTTTTGTCACTTCATATATTCCCCATTTTGCTTAAAGAAAGTGTTATTGATACTAAACACCGCCTCTTCGATATGGAGAATACCATTGTTCAAGTCCTTAAAACTATCCAACATCAAGCTTCCCTAATTGGGCCTACCATTATTTGGGTTTGAACCTTCTCCTCCCTCCCACTCCCCGACGTTCAAGATTCCTCTATTTTTATGGAGAAGTGTTTTTTTGTTGGTCCTTGAGTTGTGCCTACCTTCCTCTTACTAGCATCATTGAACTACTTTTAATTGAGGTTGTCGCCTCTTTGTGTGCCTTTGTCCTAGTTGCTTTGGATCTGATCGTTCCTAATAATCCAATTTTTGCCTTCGTGTACCGTAGCGTGGAAGCATCTCCCTATATTGGCCGCCTCCTTTATCCCACCCTTTATTACATTGGTTTCTGAGTTTTCTAGAGCCTCACTTGCTCGATTTGTCTCTTCTATCTCCCACATTGCCCCTCTGTTGTGTTCTTATGTTGTTCTCCTGGAATTATCTAGCTCCACTGGCCGTTGGATGCCATTCACCTAGCCTCGGTTCAGTTTCCCACTAGACTCATTGAGCATTTCGATTGGCTAGATAGGAGAGACTCCTACGTCCTCCTGCAGGTCTCGAGGCAGCATAGTTTCATTGTCTTTTGTGGCCTACTTAATTTTCTCTAGCAAATTGATTGTAATGGACAACAAAAGGCACAACACTTGCAACAAGGCCATCTTCGTTCCTAACAATTGCAACATAAGCTTTGCCAAACTATGATAAGATCAATACACTTCCCAACTTTTTAGCAGAATTCCAAATAGTGATGTAGCAAGTAGGTCAAAATTCAAAATGTGAGGACTGGGGTTTAGAAGGGGGTCGACGTGCTAAGTTTGGAAAGCTTCCAAACGCATTCTCAAGAAGCTTTCCATTTGCAATCCCTTGCCTTCTACGGCATGTGTTATGGCAATTTACGAAATGGTGCTATTACAGTAATTATAGAGGTAATCGCTCTGTTTCTTGCCATATTGAGTCCACTTAGCGTCGGTTTGGTCATAATATTCCATCTTAGTGAATATCACAATCTTGAGTCTAATTTTTTCATGATTGGAAATTTTCCTTTCCCTATCTAACACTACCTCCTTTCTTGGTGCCGAACCTCTACAAGATCCAATTACTCTAGACATTCCTTAAATATGATTTCCTTTAATCTCTCCATCTCCTGATTTTCAAAGATATTTTTCACATTTCCTTTATTATCCCTAGATTGGGACTGGAGGCCAAAGTTTGCCCGCATAATGTGTTTCACTTTTACTTGATCAAACTAATTCCGGATTAGCATCGTTTCTTCAATTATTCTTTTCATTCTCCAATTTAAAATTGTACTATGTTCCATCGCTATAATGACTATAAGTGAATCACCTTCTATCTCGATTTTCCTAATGTTTTCCTTCAAAGCTAGCCTCATTCCTAAGATGAGGGCCTCAGCCTCAACTATGTTATTCATATTGATTCCAGTAGAGAACGCGTTGAAGGCTATTACTTGGCCTCTATGGACACTGATCACTACCCCTGCTCTAGATTTGCCAGGATTGTTTTATGGCACTCCATCAAAGTTAGCTTTTATCCAACTTTGTTATGGAGGGAGCCCTTTCACGTTTTTCCTTATTGTTTCTTTTCTCTGCTTATTGCTTGACTTCATGGTGTCATAGATTCTTCTGATCATGCCCCAATTTTGTAGGATTATGGTTTTCTCTAGGTCGGCTTCCTTATTCTTTAGTTGTTTATTAGTGGCAATTATCTGATTAATAATGGCTTCAATTTCCACCCAGACTCTTTCTCGAGACTTATGTCTAACCTTGGTTTCAAAAATTCTCACATTTCGTTCGATCCAAACTTTCTAGGTTAGGATGCTTGGTCCCATGTCCCAAATGTCCTTTAGAATGTTCAATCTTTTGCTGCTTTGCCATGCTTTCAGGGGCTTGGGAAGATTATCATCAGGGTCCAACTCAAGTTGTCCTTATTTAAGAAAACATTCTAATGTCCCGAGGTATACTTGCAATGTATTAGGAGGTGTTCTACATACTCTTCGTTGTTATAGCATAGGTCACACCTTGATGGGCCTTAAAAACCTTTCTTTTTAAGATTTTCCCCTGTTAAGATCTTCCCATGCATAGCCAACCATAGGAAAACTTTCACCTTCGGCCATGCTTTTGAGCTCCATATATTGTTCCATACACATTTATCCGGCTCACTGGGATAATATGTCATCTGGACTGCATAACCTTCCTTCACTGAGTAAGCCCCTGTGCCCTTTTTGTTTCAATTTACTAAATCTCTCTTCGGACTCCAAGGAATCTAAATGCCTTGGAGGATGCCATTTAGTTTCTTTTAAGATTCATTTTGGGTACCATCAGTATTTTGGAAAGTCTTCCAAGATAGGATCTTGTGACCCGATTCCATGCTTTCAACCTAGTAATCCTTCACTTTATGCCCCCATTGTCTGGTACTTTCTTCTCTAGTGCACCTGAAGGTTAGTTCCATTTTTAGGGGTTTCTCGATTATCCAGTTATCTTCCCAAAAGTCGGTGGTTTCCCTATTTTTGACCTGTCGGAAGAGACCTTTCAATAGGAACTTTCTTGCCTCCCTTATACTATTCCAGATGGCGGATCCGGTGGGGAGTTTCTTAGCCGTATATATTCTCTTTGGGTCCTTTCATCCAAATATTTTTCTCTTAGCAATTCCCTCCATCCTTCAGATGAGTTAGCCCCAATTCTCCAAACTAACTTTGCTATGAGGGCCAAATTTACCTTATTAAGATTCCTTATCCCAGCACCCCCTTCAGATATTGGTCTGCAGATTTTTCCCAAGCCAGGGGAGGAAATTCGGCCTTGTCCTTTGTTCCTTGCCAAAAAAAGTTTCTCAAAATTCTATTCATCTCATGAAAATTTCCAACGGGCACCTTTAGGAGAGAAAACAAGTGAGTGGTTGTAGCCTGTAGAACCATCTTAATGAGAATAATTCTTCCTATGTACGTCAGATATTTACCTTTCCATTTATATACCGTGTTCCTCATCTTTTCAATGAGTTTATTCCATTTATATAGCTTGTCGGAAGAGACCTTTCAATAGGAACTTTCTTGCCTCCCTTATACTATTCCAAATGGCAGATCCGGTGGGGAGTTCCTTAGCCGTATATATTCTCTTTGGGTCCCTTTCATCTAGATATTTTCCTCTTAGCAGTTCCCTCCATCCTTCAGATGGGTTAGCCCCAATTCTTCGAACTAACTTTGCTTTGAGGGCCAAATTTACCTTATTAAGGTTCCTTATCCCAGCACCCCCTTCAAATAGTGGTTTGCAGATTTTTTCCCAAGCCAGGGGAAGAAATTTGGCCTTGTCCTTTGTTCCTTGCCAAAAAAGGCTTCTCAAAATTCTATTCATCTCATAAAAAGTTCTAGCGGACACCTTTAGGAGAAAGAACCAGTGGGTGGTTGTAGCCTGTAGAACCGTCTTAATGAGAATAATTCTTCTTATGTACGTCAACTATTTACCTTTCCATTTATATAGCTAGTTCCTCATCTTTTCAATGAGTTTATTCCAGAGTCTCTTCTCCCCCTTCCCTTTGAAGAGAAGCCTAAGTAGTTGTCAGGGAGAGGTGCCTTCTCAAAACCCAGAAGTTTACCAAAAAGATTGGAGGTTAAAAGAGACGTTGACGAAAAAAATTGGACTTACTTCTGTTACTTGATTGTCCTGAAGCTTTTTCATAGCTACCCAGAAGATCCCTTATTGCTCTAATCTCCTATAATCTTGGGAGGGCAAACATCATTGTATGATCCACAAATTGTAGATGAGTGTGGGTCATTCCACCTGTTGAGGCTTGGATCCCTTTTATTTTTTCCTTTTCTTTTAGAGATCCTATATTTCTTCCTAGGGCCTCCACCATGAGAATGAATAGATAGGGGGGAAGCGAATCTCCTTGCTTAAGACCCCTGGAAGATGAGAAGTACCCTTCTGAAGATCCATTAATCATCACTGAGAATTTGGGAGTAGCAGCAGCTTTGAATCCAGCGTCTCCAATCCTCAATGAAACCAAACTTTTGGAGAATCCTATCCAGGATAGTCCAATTGACCTTGTCAGAATTCCTTGTCAGCATTCCTTCTCTCTTACTAGCATAGAGAGAATGAATGACCTTGTGAGTTGTGACAATACCATCTGTGATTTGCCTACCTTCGACCAAGCCTCCTTGTTCCTCCAAGATTAGTTTATAGGCAGAATACTTTGAAGTCGATTAGCAATGACTAGATATAATTTAATAGATAGTATTTCAGAGGAATATCGGTCGGAAGTCCTCTAGAGTCCTACTTTTTGATTTTTTGGGGATAAGTGCGACAAATGTGGAGTTGATCGCATCCAACATTTGTTGGGATTCCTTTGATTCCTGAACCACTTCCCTAATATCTTCCCCTATGAGATCCCAAAAGTGCTGATAGAAAAAGACCAGAATTTCGTCTGAGCTTCGGGATCGATTGCTTGCCATCTCAAAAACCACTTTCTTGACTTCTTCCAAATATATGTCCTCCATCAAATTTATGTTAGCCAATTGAGAGACAAGACATGGGATGTCTTCCAAAGGATTCTTGCTCCTCCCAATTCTCCACATTGTCTTGCTTCAACATGTTTTCCCAGTATCCCACCATATACCCTTTGATTACCTTAGGTTCCTCAAGGCTACTACCTTCCAAGGTTTCAAGCTTCCATATAAAAAAATTGTCTTCTAATTCTACATGACAGATGGAAGAACTTGGTATTTCAGTCTCCTTCCTCCAACCATCTTCCCCTAGACTTCTGCTTCTAGTAAATTTCCTCCTTTTTTAGGACTTCTTCCAGATTCTTGACTTCCTCCTCTAGTAGGTCTATGGAGTTATGGCCTTCCATTCTCAACCCTTGAATCTCGTTGCTTCTCTTTAGTAAGTTTTCTTTGGTCTGAAAGATATTTATGAAGATAAGATGTTCCATTTCTTTAGGGCCACCTTGAGATCTTTCAGTTTCTGAGAGAAAACGAACATCTTAATCCCATATCTATTATTCGAGGCTTTCCACTATTGGGAAACAAAATTGTCAAGGTTGGGGTGCTCTAGCCACATCTGTTCAAACCTAACGGGAGCTTTAACTGGTTCCTCATTGTGCGTAAGATGAAGAGCTATCAGCCAGTGATCTGAGCCAGAGGCTTTGAGCACTTTCGTTTCCAAGATCTTGGTGTTCCGACCAATTTCTCGAGGTCAAGAACCTATACAATCTCTCAAGGATAAGTTATATGCCCGATCTTCTATTGCTCCAAGTGAACCAGCCTTGCTTCGTTTTTAGATCCCATAGATCCGACCTCTCCATAAAGTTTTGGAAGCTGTTGTCTTTATCTCTGGTTACTCCTCCCTTCTTTTCTAAGGAATTCAATCTAGTATTGAAGTCCCCCTATGATCCAAAAAGCTTTTTCATTTGTTTTGATTATATCCTCAATCTATTGCCAAGCTTGCTCTCTTTCTTCTTCCTTCTAAGCACCATATACATTAACCAAGAAAAAATTGAATCCCAACCTTCGAGATTCCACTTAGCAAACGAGGCATTGTCCTAGACTTGGATGACTTCCAGACTGACTAAAGTGGATTCCCAAAGGAAAGTTAGACCCCCTGTTGTGCCTATGGCATCACATCCCACCATTTCTTTCCTAAATTTCCTTGATAGACCCTCTTTATGATCGAACATGTTTTCCAACTTGGTTTCTTGTAACAACACTATCTCTGGGTTATACTAAGCGATCAGTTGTTTCAATGTTCTCCTTTCGGATGGGGCATTGAGACCACTTATATTCCAAGAGATGATATGCATTATGGAAGATTACTCTACTTGGTGCTCGCCAAGAAAGTATCTACTTGAGTTTGGGTCCCTACTCCTATGGCTTCCCTTGCCTCTTCTTGCCTCTTTTTCTTCTTGTTGGGTCTCCCTCTCCCTCTCTTTCTGAAGTTTCCTTTGGAGTTAAGATTTGGGGTTTGCACAACTCCTATGTTTTCCTCCTTCGTCTCTAAGCCTGTCTCATCGTCCTCATCCATGCTTGTCCAGTTTTCCTTATGCTTTTGGCTTTCCCCTATGCCTTTTTTTTTTGTCCCCTTTTCTTTCTCATTATTTCTCTTTTGCTTTCCCTCATTTCTTGTATTAGAATATTTGGGTAAATTTTCCAAGTCTTCTTTGAAACTGTAATTTGTTGTGATATCATCCATTGCCTTTCTATCGTGCTTCTCTTGTGGCTGAGTTTTTGCGATAAACTCTATTCCATCCATCGAGGTGAGCTTCTCTTTTGTGCCTTTTTTGATGTCTTATGGAACATATTTTTTAATTGTGTTATTCTTATTTTTTATAGTGTGTTTTTTCGGTTTGAGAAAACCTTATGAATCTTTTTCAGAGGATTCTGAAACTTTCTCCGAGACATCGTTTTTCTGTAATGTTGGAGACTCTCTGATGAGATAATGGGATACTCTCATAGTCAAGGTCTTGGACCCATTCCATATCTCTTGCTTTCAAAGTGACATTCTTGGGAAGGGGTTGTGTGAGGTCTAACTCAACACAGATACTAGCATAACTAGACAGTCTTTTACCATGGTATGGCTTAGATATGTCTACAAGTCTACCAATAATATTAGCGATGGTTTTAAAAACATACATGGACTAAAATTCTTGTAGTAGTGCATACATTCGGATCCAAACAGGGGGCTGTAGTTGGGAGCTCCTCTGACGGCTTGAAAGTTATGTGCCAATGCTTTATAAAGAGACCCACATTTCTGAAGAAGTGCGGACCTCCTCTATACACTTTATCTCTATCCGATTCATTGGCGAATACTTCTATGAACTACCCCTTGGCACAGGTCCTCAGTTCATATTCTCCATTCATCTTCCAGTTCCTTCTAGTCCATGCATGCAACTCTTATAGGGTTAGTTGTGCTCCCATAAATTTGCAAATCAAGCTTCTGCCATGCAACCCCGCTATATTCAAACTGATTTCCATTGGATCTAACATGGCAATTGGGTTTTCATCCGCAACTTGCATGCATGTTCTTTTGGCTCCATTACTCAAATCTTTGATCTTCTTTTTACTAGTCAACCTCATCATCGCATTAATATTTGTCTAAGTTGTAGCTCCAGTAACCATTTCTCTGAAGGATGGTTTGTGGGGGGGAGGATAGCCCCCCTAGCCAATTCATCCTATGGGTAACCAAACTTTAGCTATCTCTCTTAGCAAGATATCTGTAGATCTTGAAAAAGAACCTTCAAACCCTACTTGCGCTCATTGTCAATCCTTTCCCATCAAAAATACATAATTCTTCATAACATTATATCAGTGTTTTGGGATTAGATTCCTTTGAAAAATACATGTAATCTTACTCCACTCTAACTTTCAGTATAGGTGACAAAATGGAAAGTTTTCTTACACCAAAATTCACTTTTGTCCTTGGCACCTCAAACTGCACATCTCCCCTCACATACCAAAATATTTTATTTATTTTTACAAAACTATCTACAACTTAAGGTTGCACAAAATGAATGGAATGGATAACGAAAATTTCATAATCTATTGATCTATCATCTATGCAACACCGCAGTAAAACAACCATAGAAGATGTATTTTGAAGAGCTTTATATATGGAGTGTATTTAACCTTTGTGAGTTGTACAGCTAAAGAAACTCAAACTGGATTTGCATATAGCCAAAAAGGTCAAGTATTTTGCTTGTCTTGAACTAGAAGGATTTTTTACAGCAGAATAAAATAATATCAAGGCAATGTCAATTTAAAAACTTCTAGCCCATGAGTCTAGATTAATTTTAGTACCCAACATATACATATGTTAATCCCATTCTTAATTATCACTTATTTTGTTTCTAATGCCAAAATGCAGGAATTCTCTCATTGCATAGAATAAAAGTTGACAGAAAAAGCAGAAAATAGAGTGTTTCTTTGCCTGTCAATTAATTGTATTTTATTTTCGAAACAGGGAGACAAGATCAAATTAATTTAAGAAGAAAACAACTAAAAAATTAAAATAAAATATACATGTTCACATTGTAAATCCTCTCATAATTTTTTCTAATTATGAAGGCATGCACTGTCCTCATTCCGATTTCCTAATGTCTCCTTGAGTGAGAATCAATTAACTCGGGCATTAAGGCAATCAATGACCGAAAGAACATATTAAAAACCTTTCAAGGCAATATCAAATAATAAATTAGAAATCCCATGTTTTCTCATAACTATCGAAAATAAATTACTTGCCTCCATATAAATTAGAATCTAAAACCTATTGCAAAAATTTCCATTCTAAAAACTATTGTGAAAATTTCCTGCTAAATATAAAGAATAGTATTTCAAAAAGGTCAAGAATATTGCAAACCTTTGGTGTAAGTGGACGTTTTTCAGGCTGATAACTCTTCTGAAACAGTAAGAAACCAATCACTGCCACAAGTAAAACCTCCACAACTATGTGCCCTACAGCATACATAAGATATATATAATTGCAAAAAAAATGCCATCCCAGGCTCATCCCCAAAGAAGATAATTCAAACGTAGAAAATAGCCTTCAAACACAGATACTGATTTTGAGCTTACAATCAACATGAACTCCAAAGAGTACTGCTCCAGCAAATGGAGTGTCAAGTGACCCAATCAAACGATCCTTCAAATCCATTATATCAATCTGGAATGCACTGCCCATTTTAACACACAAATCCAACCCCTGAGCCAGTGCCCAAGCCTTTCACTTCTTGCCCTGCTGTCAATGCCCAATAAAATTTCTTGTTCACAAAATCAAAGAGTAATGTTTCTTTTTTAATGGAAAAACATAGAATAATTGCTTATTTAAATTAAAATAATCTTTATACATTTATTCCAAACAACTAACCAGCTCCCCTCCAATGAAACCCATATTTTGTGAGAACACCCTTTTATACTGCAAATTAAAGCAGAAATTGCACAAACAAAGCAACCCGCAAATCTCCAAACAGTGGAAAACTTGAGCTTTGCAGTTCTTTTTTTAAATTCATATGTTTCAATTCTTGTCTTTTTAAATCCTCAAAATATGATATTGTGTTGTGGTTTTAAAAGGCTGTGCATATTTTGATATCATTTAAGAAGGAAAAGCTTTTTTTGGTAATGGTATATAAAATCACTAACTGATGGGGAGCAGACCTCCTTTCACCTATGGCTGAGAAAGTTAACTAACTCTTCGCACCTCCATCAGAACACTGGATCGCAGAAAGACAACGGTACCATTTAATACAAGCTGCATTAGCGTATAGAGCATTCCCACTGGGTTTTGAACCTGGTTCACTGTGGAAATAAGCGCCCTACCTGACCACTAAGCCATGACCTGACTAATAACAAAAGCTAGTTATTTGAGTCCCCTTTGAAAAACTTTAAAACAATGAAGCTGAAAAATCAAAATTCTATGTCAAATATGCTAAACCCTCCCATTAAAATCAAAACTATTCTGAAATCATATATTTCACTACAAATGCCCCAATCAATCTAGGGTTCCAATCATACAGCAATGTCTTCACAATTTCAAGGTTTAAATAGTGAGACAGTCAAAAAAATGTGGAAAACCAGGTCCTTCTAATCAATCTTACCTAGACAAACAGAGCAATTAACTGTACAGTAGAACAAAGAGCCTTGCTTATTAGTACTTGCCATAGGCATAGTACTATTGTTTTCGCCGGAGACAATTAATTTTCCTTGAAAACTGTACCAGCCAATATAAAAACACTGTTGTTAAAACACTTGCCAGTTTAATGATGTTAAGGAATTGTTTATTATTTTCTCCGGTTAATATTACGCAGTGATTAAATGGTCTGGACTGCCTCGAATAAAATCATGGAAAACCATAAATGTTTCCCAAAACTACCTGCACAGTAGTAGAAGCAGTGCCCCTGTTAAGCAGTGTGCTTTTGGTTGCATACGGCCAACAGCAGCGTATATCTGTTATTTTTGGCTGCATATGCCGAGCAACTCAAACAAAAAATTTAATAAAATATCCTTGGGTCAACAATTGCGGCTGTAAATATCGAGAGTTTTAGAAAGCCAGAGTTCCATTGACAAACAAACAAATGTTACTTTAAGTTGGGACACATGCCATTAGCAGATATCTACATATAAAAAAAGTAAACCTATCAAAATTTTACCATACATAAACATTTTTATAATAAAAAAACTTGTTCGTTATCGTGATTTGTAGGCAGAGAATAGAGCTCCAGAACATTATTAGCAACTCCGCATAAAGCACTTGGTGCGCTCCTATACCTTATCTTTCACGGCACACAGAAGTCTCCTTTGCCAAATCAAGTTGAGACTTTGAAAGCAGTTGACAAATCCTGTTTCAAACAAGCACTTTTCCATGAATATGAATTGCTTGCCCTTTTTCAAATGCTTAATTTCAGCAACCAGAATGCCAATATTTTTAAATCTAATTAAGACTCAAAATGCTTCAAAAATCATAAGATTACAAACCTGCCATCATCTATACAGAATTGAAACAACTGAAATGCTTCACGTCAAGAATTGTGTATTGCGAAAGCTTTCAGTCTCTACTGAAATCCTTAAAACCAAGAAAAAAAAAGCCAGGGCAACTAAACTTACCTCGTATTTATTGCAGAAATTGAAACACTGAGCCTCGACACCGCTGAAATTCTCCACCAAAAAATCCCAGCGCACAGAATCTTCTCTCTTCACATCAATTTCACAATTTCAAACCCTAAGCCCCTGACTTCATATCAATTTCACAATTTAAAACCCTGAGTTCCTCACTTCATATCAATTTGTGAATTTCAAAGCCTAACCCTAACAAAGCGATAAAACCATATGCGTCCCCCTTCCTTTCTAATTATGAATCCACAGATCCACTCAAAATTGTTGGAAAACTAGCAGACTAACCGATCCATGCGAATTACACTGGAAAACTTAACCTGAGGGACAACTGGCGTGTTAATAGATAATGGCAGCTATCATCATACGCATTCGGCAAAATTGTGGCAGGGACTAACACGTCTACTTCTCCACGACCATTGTATTATTTTTGCATGAGTATGGTGACTTTCCTTCATGTGCTATTTTCTAGCTTTTATATTATTTTTTGTATGTTTTTTTATTCCTAAGTTCATGAGCAACAGTAACATTATCTTCCTAAGTATAATATAAATATAATATTATAATATGTAATATTAAAAATACAATTAATATATTAATATAAATATAATATTATAATAAATATAAAAAAACATAATAGTTAATATAAATATAATATTATAATAAATATAAAAAAACATAATAGTATTACATATTATATTTATATTAATACTTAGTAATAGTATTACATATTATAATATTATATTTATATTAATACTTAGGAAGATAATTATATTTATATTAATATATTAATTGTATTTTTATTATTAATATATTAATTGTATTTTTAGTATTACATATTATAATATTGTATTTATATTATTTTTAAATATAATATAAAAATACAATTATAATATAAATACATTGACGATTAATTGATTGAAAATTATGTTTAAAAAATACATTGACGATTAATTGATTGAAAATTATGTTTAAAAAATACATTGACGATTAATTGATTGAAAATTATGTTTAAAAAATAAAAATAAAAAGAGTACTTACCTTTTTGGACACTTGTAAGATGAAAAACATTTTACTTTCTTTTTTAAGGATTTGGTGTAGATTGTACATGACCTTTTTTTTAGCATACTCATTTCTATTACATTAATATATTATTATTATGATACTATAAAAATATTCTATTATATTATTTTTTCTAATAAAATAATAAATTATTATATTATAATTGTATTTTTAGTATTACATATTATAATATTATATTTATATTATTTTTAAATATTAATATAATAGTAAATAGTAAATATAAATTATTATGTTTTTTTATATTTATTATAATATTATATTTATATTAATATATTAATTGTATTTTTAGTATTACATATTATAATATTATATTTATATTATTTTTAAATTATCAATGAGCTTCTTTGGTTAAGTAACTATGAGTAAGGGCATCCATGTCGTCAAATTCATTCAGGGCATGATCTTGGCCTTAACTATTTGACTCTCTGTGTCGGGTAACTAGACGGATTTGTACCCTAGTGGATGGATATAAGCAACCATCATCCTCACCAATTGCACTGCAACCCTTTCGGTTAGTCGTTGATTTCAATATTGCTATGATGCAAAATAAAATTTCACAAAAACATCTATGCCAATGTATGTAGAAGTACATTTTGTTTCTTATCCCAAATATGCGAACTACATATGCAGGTATGATTTGACAAAAATATATATACATTTCAATATCTTTTATGCATATTGGACTGACCACAATGGCAAAAAAAATTGTCTTTTCTCTTGAAAAATAAACAAAGAACTTTATGAATATATTTTACAAAGCAAATTGCAAATAGACAAATTTGGCAAATGTAAAATGGCAAAAAAAAACTTTTGACTGGAAAGAGCAAGTTAAAAGGTATGCAGTAGTTTTATTTACATTATCAATGCCTACATGTATTTCAATTATATGTACTTTGTACATTCGAGCATAAAAGTAGAGTGCAAAACATAAATTTATCACTAATTATTTTTAATGCACAAATAAAACATGTAAATATAAAATCAAATAGATGTGCGAAAAGGTATGCATTTACAAATTTATTATTTATTTTACATTTTTTGTATTATTTAAAAAAATATATGATTACAAAATAAATCACAAAGCAAAAAAATCAAGCATAGTTGATAAGCATACAACAATTATCTATGTTCATTTTAATGAAAACTATCATATAGATAGCAAATGACCACCACTTTGTCTCAATAATATTCTCACCACAAATGAAACCGTATTTAGTTAATACCTAATCAAATACATATACCACCTCCAATCTTCTACCTTGCAATATGGCAAGTACTATAACTACAACGTAGCTCTTGTTATATACCAGTTGCATATATATATATATATAGTTCCTGTCAAGGAGGCCAATTCCTCGACTTGACTAGCCAGTTCTTTTATTATGCGGATTTTGATTTTTATCCTCTTTTGTTTAGGATTTGAATGAATGAATAAAATATTTTAATGAGGTCCATGAGACCAAGCAGTCTCAGGGACCATGAAATATTTGTATTTAAGAAAGGCTTTAATAAATTAACAAAGGTTATATTATAGTTATAGTATCTATTTTTTAAATTGTAAGGTAGATGATTAAGGATGTTACTTGTATTGGATTGAAAATAAGTAAATATTATTATAACAAATATAAATGTTTTTGCATGTCATTAAATATGATATGAATATTATCATTCAAAGCAATATATTATGCGAGTTAACACACCAAAAAGACTATCGTTAACAAAATGTTCAAGCATATTTTGTTATTGCATGAGTGTTTTATGAGTAGGTTGCATTTGAATGAAAGTGTAACAAAAATATGACCTAACCAAACTGCAAACTAATTTGAATTTACATTATTGGGTGAAGGATAGCAGAAGGCCATACAAAAAACTCAACAACATGCTTGTAACGTGTTCCTATTGCATCACAATGGAACTTAGTAGTGCGACCACTTTTGAATATGAATTTATGATTAAAAATCACCTGTGGAAGCCCAACTCATTAGGGTGCTTGGGGAGAATAAAATTTTAACTTGACAATTTTAGCAAATGATTATGTTTTAAATACAAATGATGTTTTCATAATGTGCTTTCTTGATTTCCTATTAATTAGCCCTTATTACAGATTATGCGTTTTACTGATTATTATTTCTTGGAGTTTGTGAATCTTTAAATGCTAAAAGGAGACCAAGTGAGTGACTCATGTCTAAGCGTGGTGGGCCTTCTAACCTTGAATGGCATTTTAAAAATAGATTGGACGATGGATTAATTTAAAGCCTTAATAATTCAACACATGTCTATTAATCCTTACTCTTTTCCCATCGAACATTCAGTTGACAAAGTGTATTCCAATGCACTTTGAAACAATAGAAGATTTGCCGCGATTTTTAATAATTAATTTCCTATAAAATGCACTGGGATAATTCATCATGCCTTTTAGAGTAGAGTTATCCCATTGTGGCACTACGAGCTTGTAACCCTGAATAAATTTCCAGGCTAGCCATACACCTTAGGAAAAAGAAATATATTATCTCATGCTAGTAGGGTCGATCTATGGATGAATCATTGCATAAACATGTAGCTAGCGTAAATTCATCCAAATGTAGAAGGCATTGTATTAAATAATGTGAAATAAACCATCATATTTCACATTTAATAATGGTGGCCACAAAGAATCATAGAAAAACTCCCATTTGGGCAACTTAAGCACAGGGACAAGTGCCCTATTAAATAAACACATATTGATGGAAGTGTCCATGTATGAGTTGTTAAGCCATTGAAGGCCATCATAAATATTACCATGCCACGTGCTCATAGCATAAGCAAGAGAAACATTGTGGACAGTTATGAAAGCTATAAGTTGGAAAAGGGGGTAAATTACCTCATATCCCACACGTTTATGTGTTAAAAAAACCCACCTTCATCTTCAATGATTTGTTTGTGATAATGAACCATGTAGAAACTCCTACTTAATTATTATTTTGAGTCAAACTATTTCAAAGTTGTGCTTTGATTTTATATTCTCCATATAAAATAATGCCCTTGAAATCATGATTGATGAGGTTTCTTAAAATGGTTTAAGTAAATTTTGTGTGCATTTATTTTATTATGTCACTCTCACTAATGCAAAATGTTAGAGTTTGGTTGGAATATCAATCATCTATGAATTGTGTAGCTTAAAAATGAATATAACAATATGTGATTTTAGTAGTTTGTAAATAAATATAATATATAATCAAAAGCCATATCATATGTACAGTTTGGAGGGCTATAATCAGAAGCCATACTGTATGTACAATATTGTATCTGACCTATAAGACCAATTCTTGTGTCTCATTTAGTAAAACTGAAAATAATGAACAATAAATTGACATCATAACCAACTATAATAGTTGTGAGAAATGTTATTATGTAAAAATAAGGGTATTACTCCCAAAGTAAAGTGGGGAAATATAAAAAAGATAGAAAAGAAAAGCTTGCAGCTGATTAAAGTGATTGACAAGAACTTTGCTAAAAATATATATAATTATACACATTAACTGTGACTTAATTCATTTTTACATTGATCAAACAAATATCTCCCAAAATTCTTAATGCATCTTTCAATTATTTAGGACACCCAACTTTGAGCAGTTATCTTTTTTTTCATATTCTTTTTGGATTATGTATAAATAAAAACTACTAAGCTATTATAGCTCCAAAAGAAGATGCTTGTTGTAGTATGTTTTAATTTTTCACTCTCATAGGGAATAACCAAATATATTACAGAAGAAAAGTTGTATGCATGAATTTATAAAATTTGTGGGAAATGATTTAGCAAAGAAGCTCACTTGATTGAAGGAAGATAGAAGGGCTTGATTTTTGAATTGATAAGAGCATATGATGAGATCCTTCTCCTTTTCTTTCTCATCTGCAACAATTTTTAACTTCAAGATTTAGAGAAAGGATAGATACCAAGCCAAAAAACTCTAAGAAAAAAACATTGATAGTCCTTGTCAGAGCCTAGAAAATAAAACAAGCAACGAAAAATATAAAAATAAAATTAGAGATCCATAAAACAAATTAATGTGGAAGATTTTATCAAATGAGAAAAACATAATCAATACATACAATGGCTGAAAATATCAACAAAAACTTGAGCCAATGCAAAATTATTAAAAACCATATACGCTAAACAGCAAGATGTAATGAATGAAAACCCCAAAAATCAATTAAATAGGTTTTTGATGAAGCTCATTCTATTGTTGATCTTTGCAATTGCCATTACAATGTCCCCCACCTTCCTGAAATTAATTATAAATAATATTCTCTATGCAGGGAAAATATACTTTTAAATAAATGTTTTGAATTTCAATGCAATGAACAATTAAACATGGACATTAAACAAAAAGCTGGCAGTCTAGTGCAAGCACTGGTGGAAGCAATAAAATACAAGTGTCTTTGTAGTGTGAAGTAAAATGATAAGAATTGTTCCATAGGAGAATACACCGACGTAAAATAGACTTTTAAAACTCTTGCTAAATGTTTTCACTTAAAATTGGCATTGGTCTGCTTAAATGTTTATATTGTGCCCTATGATTGGATACTGGTCATACAATTTAATCATTGTTTAACAGTAATGAGTAAAAATAATAAACTATTATTAATACCGTATAACAAATATTGTAAATCTGTTTTGATTTTTGACCACCAACATCTTTTTATTGGCTATCAATGGCAAGCAAGTCAAAATAATTACCACAGGAAAAAATAATAATTTTTTTCTAAACATTGGCAAATTGTCAATTTTTCATGTCATGGCCTATTTTGATTGGCTGGCATGGTTTGGTTAAAAAAGTAAACACCTCTGGTGAAAACATTAGTATCATGCCTTTAGGCAAGTACTAATAAGGTTGTATAGTAGTTAGTTTTTAGCTTGACATTGATACAAACTACTTTTTAAAAACTTCTCTATGTGAAAATGTCTTGTTCTAAACCTAATATTGGTTGGAAGTCTTTTGTGTAGGTTAAGAGATTGAATTCGTTGCAAGTTTGGGAATAATTTTGTGTTAAGTAACTGTGGGCTTTTAAAAGTAATTTAATTGGATTATTATTATTTTTAAATCTTTTATAATATGGATAAATATATCTAAATTATATTATATCAATATGTTGTATATTTATTTATGAAATATTTAACTTAATTTAATTAAACTTAAAATAGTAAAATTAAATTTAATAGTGTTCCAAGTTAAGTGTATGTGTGTACTAGTGCTTCTTTAATGAGTGCAACATGTGATCAAGATTTCAATACTTGGCAAATCTAGATTGGATTTAAGGTACTTCAGAGTTGACTATGACCTACTCCTTTGACTAATGGTTGATTTGGAAAGAATATGGCAGTGTCATTAAATGTGCAAGTGTTTAAGTATGTTTGGTAAGTGTTCCTAGATAGATTATAGGGTTTAACCCTAAATTGGATGAGAATCTTATTATGGGTAGATAGGGTTAAGAATACAGAAATGAATAAGTACAATGGTGATAAATAGATCTATAACAAGCCAATTAATTACAAAACTTAGATAGAAAATATAATATATATATTGTGTTGAGATATGTTAAAAATATAAAAAACACTTATGCTAAATATTACAATGATAATGAAAATAAGATACCTAGCTAGTTCTGATGTTAATACAAAATTGGATTTAGAACAAGTAGGAAGTAGACTAGAAGAATATTTTAGAATACTCATCAAATTCTAGATTAAGTGACTTTGTAGTTATAGACACTTGCATCAACCCATGACGCTTATGTCAATGTTAGTGTTTGGATTGGATTCACGTGTTCAATACATAATAACTATTGAAATAATTATATGCGACCACTTGGATGCTTTTAGACTTGTCATTGCCTTCACTTTAGTACAATCAAATATAGGTTATGGACTGTCACTCCTTATCAAATGATCACAACCACAATTCTTCATCTTCATAATGGCTATGAAAAAAATGAGTTAGTGGACACACTATGTTGAGCTACCCCAAAGACCCCTCTATCAATGAGTGCTACCTACATAGCCAATACTTTGAAAAGGACATCAAACTTATGTAGTTATCCCTTATGTGTTGGCTTGTGTGTGAATCATGTAAAATGTGATAAGAAAGTACAATAGTGACCTAACTTGTAACTTGAAAAATATAGCTCTTGTGCTACTCCTTCAGTAATTCAGACATATAGATGTGTTATCCTTATGACTGATATAGAAATAGGGAAGCTTGCTCATTTAACTGCTTTTTGGTATGATTATAGATTTGTGTTAGGTGAGGAATGAATGAGGGTTGATCTTATATTGATATCAATCCTCTTGGAGAATATCTTGCATTAAAGCACATAGGCCAACCATTTGGATATGTTTTATTTGCAAATTAGATGACCTTAGGGCACTAGATATTTACATCATAATAGGACACCTACGTCAACACAGGTGTCTCCCTGAGATGTAAATGACTAGGGAACAAGGAAATAGGTACAAGTTCAAAACTTATAGAGGCATAACATAAATAGGTTTTAAGCACTTTGGGCAAGATAGAAGACCTAGGTCACAACATAAAACTAGTCAGACTGAGACATACTCCAAGGGGTACAAGAGAGAGCAAATGCATAACTCGTGGAAGTGAGAAATGTCTAGAACTGAGAAAAACAAGCAAGGTCTAAGTTTGCCAAGTGTATAAGACTAAGGTGTTGTATAGTTCATAAATATCATTTACATTCCCCCCGCTTTAATCTAGTAATAAAATTTATAATTTAAAGGAAAGGAAAGCATACTTGGGTGTGTATAACATACCTTACCTTTGCTTGAGTTCAACTTGAGTGCTTTGTTGGTGACTGGATTTCAACTAAGAACATGTTGTAGTATATAATCAATCCATATAATCTGAAATTAAAAGTATTGAAATGATTGAAATTGAAAGAGAGCAAGGTTTAGGAGTGCACTTGTGTATCGATGCAACCACCTTGCCTTTTGACAATTTCATTTGAAAGATGCATCATTATGAATCACTAAAATTGAAATTAGAACAAATATAAACCTAGAAAGTGCATATATCTAAGAGAGAGAGAGAGAGAGAGAGAGAGAGAGAGAGAGAGAGAGAGAGAGAGAGAGGTCCCATGCCCCCAACCTTAGATAAAAGGTGGATTGCTACCTGGCAGTTGAGATTAGCTCAACTATGCAACCTAATCATACTTATAACTCAGTGAGTGTGAGTGAACCAAGTCAACTCACACTATCAAACTAGTTAGGTTGGATGATACAATCAAGTCCAACCTACAAATTTGGCAAGATTGAGTGATTTAATCACCTCAACCATACCAAAAAGTGAACTAATTATTGTAGTAGATTAGCTCACTATAGTCCATAAAAGTCCAACCTAGTGGGTGGTGACAGTCCCTGAAAGTGTTTTGAATTTGAAACTGATTTGATTTTACAATAATAGGCACACATTGTATAGAAAATTCACTTTAGATATGTCTCATGTTGAAAATATGTATAACAATGGTACCATAAACAAATATGTTTCAAATCATACATCTACATAATTTAGCCAATTCAAAACTGTTTAAGTGTGGAGGATATGCTTCCAAAGCATACCCCCACTATAGTCTGAAACTGAAAAATTGATATAAGTGCCAATATGGAGGACATGTTTCCAAAACATGCCCCCACTAAATCTAAGACTATGAACATGTAGAAGCCATGCCTAAATGACATGCCCCCACTGAATCTAAAACTGTGAATGTGTAGAAGCCATGTCTCTATGACATGCCCCCACTGATATGCCCCCCTTTAAGATGAGAGAAGATAGAAACTGGTAGTTACCTCACCTCAAAAAGATAAGATAACCATATAATGTGAATGAACCATGTAGCATATAAGAGAACATATCTAGGTAAATGTATCATTGAAGTGCATGGAATGTGATCACATCAAGGCCTAATATGCATGATAAAGATCATGGCAATGTCTATATAGTAACAATATAAGCTCAAAAGGTAATCAAGTACACACACAAGGGAACTCAAAAGTAAATCAAAAGATAATGGTCCAAGAAGATTGCAAATAAGGGCATGTTCAAATGTCGTATAATCAAATGAATAGGGCTTACTGAAATGTCCATAAAATCAAGAATGACATATTCAAATGTCCATACAATAAGCAATGAAATATTTGAATGTCAAATAGGCAAACAAAGGCAGGGGGCATGAATAATGAAACATATTCAAATGCTCAACAAACAAGACAATAACAAGGTAAGACATTCAAGGAAGTGCATAAATGAAAACATAAGTAACTGGCATAAACATATCATAGTATCCCATGGATCAAATGTGTTAACAAAAAAATGTCAAGTACATGGCATATCAAGTACACTAAAAAATATATAAGCATGAATAGAGGCATGTGTAAGCACATACTAGCTCAAACATGATAATGTAAAGTAACCATATAATGATATAACCTAGATGTATCATGATTAGAGAGGTGGATGCCCCTCGTGTCTTGGTGATGTGAGTAGAGGGAAAACCCAACATCCAAAATTGCATAGATCATGTATTTATGTATGCTCGTATCACACTCAAATAGAAGTGTGAAACACATATGTATGTAGAAGTAAATGATATGCTATCCATCAACAATGAAACTAACACATAGATGCTAAGGAGCCAATAGAATATGTAGATGCTGAAAATAGTTTTAGATATTTGAATGTTTTTTATTTTTTGGTATTTTTGGAATATGCAAATAGACTACCCTATAATCGTATCTAAAGGATGCTCTTAGATATCTCCCCACTGTGAACCTAGTGTAATAAACTAGTGATGCTGCCAAGGAGCATGTATAGGTGTAATATATTTCACTACGGTAACTAGGATGCTCTACGTATGTATGTTGGGACTCTGTGGTCATGAAGAAATAGTAAGAATAATAGTAGGGGTTCATGGAACCCATTATTAAGTGTTTTGTGCTTTCTTTGGAAAAACAATAATAGGAACATGTGTAGGTGCTCTGGATATGTTAATGTGGTGTGTAGTAGATGAGGATTCTATGGAACCCATTATGGATCTTTGATGTAATGATATCTCAAGTATTGGTTGCCTAGTAAAAAGGATTGCTTGTTGCTTACCCTTTTGTGGTGGATTATCCTTATTAGGCTTTATAATTAACTAATTGGGTATAAATTTCTCTTATTCAAGAGGGTGATCGTATGGAACTCTCAAAACTATATTTACCCGATTGGCATGAATGTATTTAACACACCCATGCACTGTAGAATGTACCACTAGAAGAGTATGTATCTAAGGGCATCCCAATAACATATGAAAGATACCCATATAAGTTATAATAAAAAAGGGTAGTAACCATATGTGCAGGACTCACCTGTAAAGGTAAGTCAATCTCACCAAGAACTTATTGTGATGTTCGATTGAATGCTGTAACTAATGTGGTAGAAGGGTGTAATTCATGATGAGTATAACCTAGGTGTGTAATTAATGTCATGGTGCAATCATTGTCACTTTCACCATTATCAATCATAACATTGTGTAGAGGCCAGTGATCAAGTTATACTTGATTGAATAAAGAATGAAGATCGAATTCATTGCCCTTGATCTCATTGTCATTGAAAGTAATAGAAGATATATGAAACATAGGAGGTTTATGTCACATATAGGTACCAATAATACCATATAGTGGGTGCTCATAGTGTGATGGAGGAGTATGTGTGTTACATACCATTTGCACTTCTACATCCTTCTTATAATGGTCCTGCAGAGGGTTGTTAAATATCTTTTGTTTTTGGTTATCACCAGGTCATGAACCTAATTCCTTTGAAGGATCATCAAATATAATCATTTGGTCATTGATGATGTCTTGGATCTTATATTTCAAGGTAAAACATATGTTTGTAGAATGTTCAGGGCCTTGGTGATAATCATAATACACATTTACATCACATCTTTTGGGTAGACGATGACTCATATCAATCTCTATAGGATGAGGGAGAGATATAAGATGACACTCTACTAGCTGTGGGAGTAATAAAGCAAGAGATTCAGGTAAGTGTGAGAACTATCTCCTTGGTGCATTGGATAAGACAAGTTGATTAGGCTATTGTGAAACTATATTAATTGTGGTGGTTGTTTCCTTTGCAAGCTTAAGAGGTTTTACCTTATAACTTGGTTTGATTGTAAACCTTGTATTGGATGTAAATGTAATCAATGTGTTTGCTACATACTTAAGTTTGTTCAATGAGATAATTTTGATTTCATGATCTTGAATAACATGGCACAAGTCATCAAATGATTTAAATTTTTTGAAAATGATAGACTCATGTAAAAGAGCAATCAAACTTTGTTTGAAAATGTTTTGAAGTTCTTTATCTGTGATAGGATTGGTTATTTTAGCTAACATTGTCGTATACCTCAAGACATATTCATTGATAGGTTCATTGGTTCCTTATTTGTTTTTCGCAATTTGCACATAAGAAACCTTTTTGGTAATGTTAATAGAGAAGTGTTGCAAAAACTTATCTGCAAGAAGTTTAAATGCTTTCACGGATTGGATAGTGATTTAACTTTTTCAAAAATAATGGAGTTTTATTCCAATTTTAGTTAAGGGTTTAGATTAATAAATCAATATAGAATATAAAAATAATTATAGTCTTGATTTGTATAATTCATTTGTCTTTTTTACCTTTATAAAAATAGCAATAAATAAGGAGATGTATAACTTAACTTGAAACTCAATTGAGACAGATGATACAGAGATTGAAACTGGTTGTGCAAGATTAGGAAAGTGTCAAAAACCTTAATCTAGATTTCATTCAGTGAAAGGATAGGAGCACATAAAACATGACACTTTGGTGTCTGGTGTTATTATCCACTCCTGCCGTTATTGTCTAAACTAGTCACAAATACCTAAAACTTTATCAGTTTTTGTGTTGTTCTTGTGTGAGCCTGCTTGTGAAATCTTGAGCGTTGATTATTGACACAACTCACTATATAGCTGATTTAATCTTCAAAACCCTAACCCTCCATCATGCTTGATAAAATAATATTTTAATCACTTGAGAAAGGGGGGTTAGTGTGTAAGATGCACTGAACGTGTAATCTACACCCTTTATGTGGGCACGCTGCCTACATACCAATACTCCGAAGATGGATCAAGCCATATGTAGTTCTCCCACCTAATGTGTTTTGTGTAATAGTCTGATGCAAATGCAAAAATACCAAATTGAGAGTGCTTGAGATGGCTAAGGTCTGGTATGAGGGTTTGAGTATGTTTGTAGCTGTGTTGGGTGATTGTATGTAGAGAATAGGGAAGTTTTGTATTAGTGCTTTGTTTGTATTCTTATTTGCTTTATAATATTTTTCACCCCCTATGTAAATGAGATTTAGATTGGCTTCTATAAGAAATAATTGGTCATTGGTCAGATGTATTCATGCTAGGTCGACACAATTAAGAATAGGGATCAGATAAAAATAATTGTCGGGGCTCAAAGTGCAAATATATAAGAGCACTAAAAATGGGACACCCTAGGGTCTGGTGCTACGGTCAAAATATGGCACTCTTATCCTACAGGCTCGAGACTTGGGGGAATAGGATTGGCCTAAAAAATATAGTCTGGCTCAAGTGGAATGATCATTCAGAAGGTTTTAGATGATCGGTAATGAGCAAAAAGATGTTTAGAAGGGTTACAAGAACATGCAAAAATGAGCCATGGATACGGTGTCACAAGCCACACTCAAAATACCAATTTGAAAATTTTATATGACTACATTTACCCCCCCTTTATTCTAGTGATGTAACAAAGCGAAATACTAGGATAAAGGAAAAGTAGAAAACATACCTAAACTTACCTACAAGAGTAAAACCCATGAAGAAGATGTGTGATGTTGAGTGTGCATAGAGAGAGCACATCGTGAAGTGTAAATCTACAAATGAAAATAAAGAGTAGATTAGTTCTTACTAGACACGTTATGTCTAAAATAAGAACATACAAAAGCTGGGTAAAAGAGAAAGGAACAAATACACCTCATCGAGTATGTAAACCAATATAAAACTTATTATGATGTTGAGCGATGTTAAGTGATGTTGGGTATGTGTTGTGCCAAGAGTATTATTGTGAATGGGGATGAGTGCTCAATTCCCAGAGGGTGGCTAAAAAATACAAAGCTGGCCCTTTGGATCCATCATTGCCCACTAAGTGAAGTTATGTGATCATGCGTGTGTTAATCGATGTTTGGAATATGTGTTCAATCCCTCTAAGTAAGTGGCTCAAGAATACAAAGGCTAGCAAGTCATTTGGATCCATCATTGCCCACTATGTAGTGAACTATGAACTGATACCGGTATGAATGTGTGTTGTATGAGATGTCTCCTAAAGCCCATATATGCTCTATAATCTGACAATGTGGTGTGGATAGTTGAATGTGTATTGAGAACCATACCAATCTTGGCTACTCTAAAAGCTGGAGATTAGGCTAAATATGTAAATGAAAACAAGGAGTAGATTAGTTCTTACTAGATATGTTATGTCTAAAATAAGAACGTACAAAAGCTGGGTAAAATAGAGAGGAAGAGAAAGGAATAAATACACCTCATCAGATACGTGAAATAATACAAAACCTCTTATGATGGTGAGTGATTCTAAGTGATGTTAAGTGATGTTGGGTATGTGTTATGCCAAGAGTAATATTATGAATGAGGTTGAGTGCTCAATTCCCACAGGGTGGCTCAAAAATACAAAGTTGGCCCTTTGGCTCCATCCTTGCCCACTAAGTGAAATTATGTGATCATGCATGTGTTAATCAATGTTTGGACTATGTGTCTAATCCCTCTGAGTAAGTGGCTCAAGAATACAAAGACTAGCTATTCATTTGGCTCCATCATTGCCCACTATGTAGTGAACTATGAATTGATATCGATATGAATGTGTGTCGTATGAGATGGCTCCTAAAGCCCATGAATGCTCTATAATCTGATAATGTGGTGTGGATAGTTGAATGTGTATTGAGAACTAGGCCAATTTTGGCCACTCTAAAAGGTGTAGATTAGGCTTGTATGAAAGCCACTCCAAAACTAAGAGCTAGGCTTATATGAAAGCCACTCTGAAATGATGCCAACCACCTACAGATGGAATAAGACACGCCATTGCTAAGAATGCCTGGGTAATATAATGAACTAGAAAGAAAATAAGGCAAATGTGTTGCATACATTACCCCCAATCAATGGTGTTTGAAACATGGATTTTGATCTAGAAGTTGTACCAACTGCCCACTCTAAGACTAGAAGTGAGAGCCATCATGTTGTACATGATGCCCCTTATATCTAGATACTCTGAGTAAAATTGTAATAAAACTACTCAATTTTAATTGAATTGTAGCTGATAAAATTGTAACAAATCTTACCTTTCTGTCTATTTTTGGAAATTTTAGGTTTTCTATTGTTTAGATAGGAGTGTCAAAAATAAGACACTTTGTTATCCAGCGATATAGTCCAAATATGACACTCTTATCCTTTACTATTTTTGATGATTGTTCCGTATTCATCACTATTTTTTTAGTCTATTATACCTATTTTGGGTTTTGATTATTGTTTTGAGTGTTTTGAAAAACTAATTTTTGATCGATAGAAGGCTCTGATCTCTATGACAAAATCCATATTTGTTGCCCCCTCTTCTAAGGGTAGGAATGAAGACCCTGCAATGACTTCCCTCAAAAGAAAGAGACCTGTAAGTGTGTTATGCTATGAAATATATGATATAACAATGATAATCCAAAATATGTCTCCAGATAAAGCATAGTTTGTATTGTAGATGGTTAGATCAACAAGAGTATGCCTAGATAGATGTAACAATGTAATAACATGTGTAGTACATTGAACTAAAACTAGAAAATGTTAGTTTTCAATGAGGGATGGAGCATGATGTCCATCATGGCATCCAAGAAGGCAAGATTATGCATGATATGGATCATGGCATTGCAAAAATCAGAGAAGCAAGCAAACAAATAAGCATGCAAGGCAAGAAACAAGAAGCATACAAAAGAGGCCAAGGGGCCAAGCAAACAAGGGAATGGGCACATGTCACTCAAACTAGGAAAGTAAACATACAAGGCATGTTCAAATGCCCATATACACATACAATTTCAAATAAGGAAGATTGGCATGAGGGCCATAAGCACATATAAAAGTACAAGCAAAGTACATTGGCAAATGTCCTAAAGCACACACAAGTAACAAAACAAGAATTTAGGAATGCAAACACATATAGCTACTCAAAGAAAGAAAGGAAGGCATGCAAATGTTAGAAGTACTATCACATCTAACTAATCAAAGCAAGAAGTGAAACTATGCAAAACATGTAGTATAAGACTAGGTAGATGCTAAGACATACAAAAGTGTTATATACTAGTGAGTGTCAATAGAATAATTTGTGTAAGCTAATAATTAATATACATAAATATGATAATTAATGTGTGTGGTGTAGGAATGACATAACCTAGATGGTGTAGTCATGTAGAAGATGCCCTCGGTCGGTAGATATATTGATGTATGTCTCCAATGTAGAAATAGGATGCCCCCTCAATGGGTAAAGTGAATCAATCAAGGATCTGGGTGTCACTGCACACACTCAAAGAAGATTAAGTGAAGATCATGTGAAGCATGGTAATGTAGATAAATCAACAAACAATATCGTAGAACAACAAATAGTAAGTCTAGCATGGTAGTAGAAATGTAAAACATGGATAATGCATACAGTTGAAATGTTTTTGGTGTTTTGAGATATTTTAATGTTTTTGTATTTTGACATGGTATCTTATTTTTGGTATTTTGAAATATTTATATATACAAGTATTCATAAGGAAACTATGTACAAGAAATTGAAAAATTATCTACAAGCAAGCTAAAAGAAACTATGTACAATAAAATGTGTGTAATGAAAGACTATACATAGAATCTGCATAAAGGCACAATATTCATTCGATTTTTGCATTTTTTTCCTTCAAGTGAGGCTAGATGATACACTTTAGAGTTACGCTTTTTTATAATGAGGTATGGACTTAGCCAATTCAGTTTGAATTTTCCTTTGATTTCTTCTTTGACATTGACATTGCAAAAAATTTCTTTGAGAATGAGATCATTAACTTCAAACATTATATGCTTTGAATTTTTTTAATTTCTTTGGCAATGGGTGGATAAAACATTATATGCTTTGAAGCAATGGAAAAAGGTTTATCATGAAGAAGGGTAAGCTGATATCCCATTCCTTACTTTCCACGTTGTGTGGATGCCGCAGTAGGATTGATGATTCCTTGTTCATGATTTCCAAGGCCTTTAACATGATATCCCATCTTATTAATACATTTAAGTGAAAAAGGGGAGGTAAATTGGTGATTTTTTATTGGTGTTATTATAATACTTAGAATCTTCTGATGTGTTGCATAGTCCAAAGGTATGTTATGAGTAGTGAGTTGTGTAGGTATATTGCTAAGATTAAAGTGAAAAATGTAATTCTATGGAGATTTAACAACCTGGTAGTATTTAAAAGGTTTGTTGCCTATTCGGCACATGTATATGTAGCCTTTGTGACTAAATTTTAGACAAGCATGGAATGTGGAAGGGATTGCATGCATATCATGAATCCATGGCCGACCAAGTAATAAATTATAATTGAGGTCATTTGGCATGACTTGGCAAGTAGTTGGCAATGTCTTAGGTCCCAAAGTAAGACTGAGTATTATTTGACCCATAACTTTTCATGGAATTTTGTCAAAACCTCTGATGTTCATGTCAGAATGGTCTAGATCTGTAGGTTTTATATTAAGGTGTTTAAGAAAAGAAATATTACAAATGTTGAGTTCTGAACTATTATCTACTAATACTCTTTTTACCCCTACATCATTAATTCTTAATTGAATATACAGAGGTAGATGTTGGTCAATGAAGTGGCATGAGGATAAATCCTCTTTCTCAAAGTAATATGATCTTTAGTCCATTGCATTATTTTGTGGATAGAGGTGACATAAGCTAGTTTAGTAGAAATAGGAACTCTAGTATTATGAAGGGCTACATACAAAACATCTTTATAAATATTTGATTGTTGAAGGAGCTTGAGAACTAAAATTATATTGGAAGGGGTGATAACCTAAGTGACAAAGCTATATCCATGGGTGTAATCAACTTGCCTATCTTTATAAACTTGGGCGATAACATGTATCACATGATCTACTATAGGCATAGAGCTGGTAGTAGGTACAGGAAAAGAGCTAGATGTACCAATTTTGAAGGGAGGAGGAATAGATATAACCACTAGTGTTTTCTTGTGTTTAATAGTGATAGGGAAATACTCAAAAGTATCCAAAGATTTATATGGATCTAGGTAGAAACCATGTATGCAGGATGAAATGTATGTAATTAGAGTTATAAGTTTTATAACAATATGATTATATAAAACATTCCACATGAGAGATAACAAACAAGGAATAAAGAGCATAGAACTGTGCACTAATGCATAAAAAACTTTGACTTGTGACATGACATTTCTAATATCTTTAGCAAGATAGAGTTAAAAATTATTCCACATAAGAGAGAGAAAATATGTAATGAAACCTTCTATTAAAGAAAAGTAAACATTGCTTTGAAGGAAAGGGATCTTAGCATGTTTAGCATTAAATTTCTTAATATCTTCCCATATTATAAAAAGTAAGTATGAAGGGGAAAGAATGAAGTTTTGAATTAACATATAGTAAACTTCATCATTCATATACATGATAGAACTGAGTATGGACTCCTTATGATTTGCAAGAAATGTTTTGAAATGCACAAGATCTTTTTTTTTTTTTTTCTTAATGTGAAATTTGATTTATATGTAAGGTGATACCTCAAGAGCAAAGGGACCGAGTAAAATCAACTAAAGTTTGAAATAAATGAAAAATTACTATGGTAAATTTAAAAAATTAAATGTGAAATTTTGATTTATATATGCAAAAAAAATCAAAAAAATATTGTAAAAATCAGCAAATAATTTTCCTTAGGGTTTCTAGGGTTTTTGTGCACAAATGAAGTAAGTCAGGTTCACCAAATGATTTAACTTTTTGGGAATAATGGAGTTTTATTCTTTTTTTAGTTAAGGGTCTAAATTAATAAATCAATACATAATATAACAATAATTATAGTCCTGATTTGTATAATTCATTTGTCTTTTTTACCTTTTTAAAAATATCAATAAATAAGAAGTATAACTTATTTGAAAATTGGACTGAGATAGATGATATTGAGGTTGAAATTGGTTGTGCAGGACTGGGAAAGTGTTGAAAACCTAAATCTAGCTTTCATTTGGTGAAAGGACAAGAGCATTGAAAATAGGACATTTTAGTGTCTAACACTGTTGTCCACTCTTTCCACTATTATCCAAACTGGTCATAAAGACCTAAAACTTTATGGGTTTTTGCATTGTTCTTATGTGAGCTTGTATGTGAAATCTTGAGTGTTGATTATCGATGAAACTCGATATACAACTGATTTAATCTTCAAAACCCTAACCCTCCATCATGCTTGATAAAACAATGTTTGAATCACTTGAGAAAGGGTGTTTAATGTTTAAGATGCACTGAACATGTAATCCACACCCCTTGTGTGGGCACACTGCCTACATACCAATATTCTGAAGAGGGATCAAGTCATATGCAGCTCTCCCACCTAATGTGTTTTGTGTAATAGTGTGATGTGAATGTAAACATGCCGAATTGAGAGTGCTTGATGTGGCTATGGATTGGTATGAGGGTTTGATTATGTTTGCAATTGTGTTGGGTGACTATATGTAGAGAATAGGGAAGTTTTGCCTTAGTGCTGTGTTTGTATTCTTGCTTATTTTGTAAGATTTGTCACCCCCTTTATAAATGAGCTTTGGATGGGCTTTTACAGGGAATAATTGGTCATGGGTCAGATGTATTCACATTAGGCTGACATAATTAAGGATAGAGATTAGATGAAAATAACCATTAGGGCTCAAAGTGTAAATGGATAGGAGCACCAAAAATGGGACACCTTAGTGTCTAATGCTATAGTCCAAGTATGGCGCTCCTATCCTACAGGCGTAGGAGTTGGGGGAATAGGATTGGCCTAAGAAATACAATCTATCTGAGGTGGAATGATCACTCAAAAGGTTTTAGATAACTGATAATGAGCAAAAATATGTCTAGAAGGATCACAAGAACATGCAAAAAGGAGCTATGGATAGGGTGTCAAAAGCCACATTCAAACTAGCAGTTTAGAAATTTTATATGAATATAGATAGGTAAATCATAAAACCACCTCAAATCATAGTCCTTGAGGCTCCTTGGAAATAATTTGGTCAAAAATCGATCATTTGAGGCATAAAATGGGAACTTAGGCTAAGAAAACTAGTTGGCAAAGGGTGTGAAGATATCTTAAGTGCAAAAGGGTTATACAACACATATTGGGAATCAATAGCATGAGGAGAATTTAAATCATTTTTTTTCAATGTTTGTAACTTTTTCCTTCAAGGAATTTATAACTTGAAGGTGAGTTTGACTGTAGACCCATTGGTGTTTAGACTAGTAAGCCGAGTAGTCACCAATGGAGATGTATACATGTTTTGATTAGTATTAGGCATTGAAACTAGTATTTGAGTTAAAACAATTGGTAATTCCATGGTAGATGTAACAATAATGTTTTCAAGAAACAAAAGTTGGAATTCAAAATATATGCATTCACTAGACATAGGTAGATTGATTGGTACAAAATCAGTTTAATACCTTCTAAGGACTCACCATCACTAGGTGAAGAAGCCTTAGCCTTACCATGCTTACTTACTTCATCTATTGTAACATACAAAAATGCATCCATTAATCCCTTATTATTATTGAGATGAGTGATCAATGCTTATTTATCTTCCATTTAAAATTAGGTTTTTGGATTGACGTTTTCCATTATTTTGCAAATGAAAATTTTAGAATTTGCAACAAAGTACAACAATCAGGAAAACAAAAAAAAACCCTAAAACACCTAGGGTTTTGAACTCATAGGTCGGGTTCACCAAATGTTTAACCCTAAATTTCATGAGGATCTTACTATGGGTAGATAGGTTTGTGAATAGAAATGAACAAGCACAAGAGTGATAACCAAATCTATAGCAAGCCAATTAATTGTAAAACTTAGATAGAACATATATTGAATTTATTGTGTTAAGATATGATTAAAATGGAAAGCACAAGTATGATAGATATTGCAATGATAATGAAAAAAAGATACTTATCTAGTTCTAATTCTAATAGAAATATGGATCTAGAATATGTATGAAGCAGACTAGAAGAATATTATAGAATAATTGACAAATTCTAGATTGTCTTTGTAGCCACAAAGATTTATGTCATTCTAGGACGGTTGCATAGATGCTAGTGTCTAGATCAGATGTAAGTGTTTAATATGAAATAGCTACTAAAATAGGATGTGACCATCTAGATGCTTATGGGTTTGTCTCGCCTTCACTTTAGTGCATTCAGATCTAGGTCATGGATTGTCACTCCTTATCAAATGATCAAAACCTTAGTTCTTCATCTTCATAATGGCTATGAAAAAAATGGATTAGTGAACACATGGTGTTGAGCTACCCCAAATATACCTCTATCAATGAGCATTGCCCACATAGTTAATAATTTTAAGAAGGCCTCAAACTTATGTAGTTCTCCCTTACATGTTGGTTTGTGTGTGAATCATGCAATATGTGATAAGTAATTACAATAGTGACTTAGCTTGTAATATGGAAAATATAGATTTTGGGTTGATCCTTTAGTACTTGAGACCCATAGATGTGTTTTATTTATGATTGATATGAAAATTAGAGAAAATAGGGAAGTTTTTCTCAATTGAATGCTCTTAGAATGCTATTTGGTATGAATCAAGGTCTGTGTTAGGTGAGGAATGAATAAGGGTTGATCTTGTATTTATACTAATCCTTATGTAGAATATTTTGCATTAAATCACTTAGGTCAACCATTAGGATACATTTAATTTGTAAATTAGATGATGTTCAAGCACTGAACACTTGCATCGAAACATGACACCTACTTTGACGCATGTGTCTACCCGAGATGCAAGTGTTCAAGGAGAAGGAAAACATGTATAGATTTAAAACTTACAGAGGCATAAGATAAACATGTTTTAAGTATTTTGGGAAAAATTCAAGGCCTGGGTCATCAACATAAGACCGGTTGGACTAAGAGATAGGCCAAGGGGCACAAGAGAGAGTAAATGCAAGACTTGCATAAACGGGAAATGTCTAAAACTGAGAGGAACAACTAGGGTCTGAGTTTTCCAAGTGTACTAGACCAAGGTGATATATAGTTCATAAATGTCATCTACATATAGACATAGACCTATTATGTATTTATATGGGACTCTTTGGGTATGTTATCATGCCACCAACATCCAAAATGTATGTGTTTCTAACTGTTTTCGCTTTTCACATTCAAAAGATGAAAGAAACTAAGATAATGGTCAGGGGTTTGTACGTACCCAGATGAAGTTTGCGCACCGTATCTAAATGATTGAAGGGACTCCTCTTTGGCTGTGGAGGATGACACCTGTAGAAGAAATAGACTCAAACACAGAGATTGTTAGATAGAGATAAGGTGGACTACCAAGCAAAAGCTCGGTCCCAGAAGTGTAAAGACTTCCTTGAGGGATGACAATCCACTAGTTGATAAAATAATGTCGGATAAAGATAAATAATGAAAGACTAAGCAAAATAAATAGAGACAATGCGTACCTGTATTCTGCTGTTGGTCTTCCACAATCACCGACGCTAGTTAGTCTGCCGTCGTCGATTGATTAAAGTTGCCGACGTTGATTAGTCTGCCGACGTCGATAGGGGAAATGGTCGATGTCAGACTGGGCAATGGCCTTAGACGAGTTTCTAGTCTGCCTATGATCAACAGAATGGACTGGGATGTCTGTGGGAGCTTGTGCATGTTTGTAGAGCAATAGATAGGGTCTTAGGAGGGACAAGGAGTAGAGGATAGGTTGTCAAAAGGGAGTAGGGATATGGGGAAGGCCTCTCAGCCTCTTCGGGAAGAAAGTTAGGTCTGGTCTGGTTGATCACTGAGTCTGGGTTGTAATGTTTAGAAATAATGAAAAGAAATTAATTGCTTATACATTCTAAATCACTGAAATAGTAAAGAGGGGAGAAGAATACTTAGCTCTTGATTGGTGCAGAGCGAGATGTGTTTGAAGCGCTTGTACTTGTTGTGTCTGTACCCAGAAGAGTGTTGGTTGAAGTCTGATGATTGATTTCAGAGAGTCCCTGTTGATGTCCAGGTCTGAGAGCCGAGAGAGGAAGAGAGGTCGAATTCTGGGTCTGTGATTCAACGTCTAGTGCTGTGATTTTAATATCCTAGGTTTGTGATTTAGTGTCCTAGTGGGAAGATAATTTGCCTTCGGGTTGTTTTAAGCAACCGATGTCGGCGATCCCACCAAAGTCGGGGGCTAGAAGATGGGAAAAAGGCTAAAATTAGCCTTTTGCCCGTTCCTTCGTCTGTCGAGTTTAATGGTCGTTGGAAAACGATCGAATGTGGGTTTAATAGGTGTGGGGATTAGTGAGAGAGTTGGAATGATTAGTCATAGGGTAATGAATGAGGGTATCCAAGGGTGAGGTGTTATTAATTTAAAATAAGTTATTATTTTAAATTAATAAGTGTGTGGGTTATGAATGTGTTAGAAGTGGACCAAGGGGGAGTTGACCAAAGAATAGACATGATTTTGGTGTCTACATTTGTCCCTTTTTGTCTTGTTGGTTGTTCTTGATGAGCTGCAAGACAAAAACAAGAGTAGGTTGCCCCAAGTATGGGATAATGTCACTTTTGTCTTGTTAGTTGTTTTGATGAACTGCAAGACAAAAATGAATGTTGGTTGCCCTGATTATGGGATGAGGTATTCCCCCTTAAAGCGGGAATCGAGGGAAGGGAACCTGAAATCGGGTGCCGATTTGATAGATAGTGGATGGATATGGTGAAGTTTGAGTATGAACGCTGCAATAGTTGAGATTGCGTGCATACCACTTCACGAGATGGTCAGGGCAAATTATCGCAAGTCAAGGGTCGAGGAGTGTTAAAATCAAAATAACTGGGCTCCAGCATTTAGTTGTAGTTGATTGGGTTAAATGATCCAAGCTGTAGTTCCAATGGTCGTCGTGTTTCAAGTATCCTGGGCTCAGGAAGTGCTCTTGCAAAACATGAAAATGTCACAAGTAGTGGGGATCAACTTGCTCACGATTCAATACTTGTGAGGGTCGTAATATGGTGTGCAGACAATTTTGCTAACCATTCGTGAGGTAGCATATATGCAAAAACAACCAAGGCAACGTTGTCTTAAAAGTGGTCATGGTCATAGGAGATAGGCGCAATCTCTAAGGTTGTTGGTCGAGTCGAGTTGAGATATAAGTCATCTCAAGTGGTTGGTAGAGATAGTTGGTCCATGAGATGGATGGACGAAGGAATGGCTGAGCTAACCTCAGAAGACCCCATGTCAACTGAGTGCTGCCTACATAGCCCTTGTTTGAAGGGCCTCAGGCCAATGTAGTTTTCCCTAAAAGGGAGGAAGAGGGTCGGCTATGGATGTGGGTTGGATGAGGTTAAGTCATGGTTAAAGGTTAAATGGTTTGTCCATCAAGTAGATGAATAAATAGATGTGGCTGAGCTAACCTCAGAAGACGTCATGTCATCTGAGTGCTGCCTACATAGCCCCTGTTTGAAGGGCCTCAGACCAATGTAGTTCAGGCTAGGAGTCAAAGTGGTTGATAGTTGGTTTGGACTAGGCTAAGTCATGGTTAAAAGTGAAATGGTTTGCCCATCAAGTAGACGAACAAACGGATGTGGCCGAGCTAACCCCAGAAGACCCCATGTCAACTGAGTGATGCCTACATAGCTCTTGTTAGAAGGGCCTCAAACCAATGTAGTTCAGACTAAGAGGCAAAATGGTTGATGATTGGTTTGGTCAGGTTATAAATGATGAGGGTATGATGATGTTACAGCCTTTTCCATATTATGTGATGGTGTATTCTGTAACATTGGTTAAGTGGTCTTTCACCCCTAGTAATTGTCCATATTGGTGATGGTGTATGCTAAAAATGAAATGAGATTATTTATGCTTCAGCAAGTAATAGTTTATGCTTGACATAAATTGTGTGGTCGATAGTTTTCATGTGTATTGTTGTCCATAGAAACTATGTGAAATGGATTATGTCATGTTGGTGGTTTGAAAATGTTTGGTTTGGTTTGGTTATGGTTGAGAAAATGATTTGGTTGGATTGTTTGTGACCAAGATGTAGGAAGGGAAAGACATTTTTGCCCTTTCATTGACAAGGACCATATATATAGCATAAGTAGGGGTTTTTAAAAAGCCTCGTTCATGCATTACGTCGTTGACCATTGGTTGTGTTAGAGAAGTAATCGAATCACTTTGACATTAAAATGAGCTCGAAATCCCTTGAGTAGGTGATGTGATATGTTAGGATAGGGTAACCCTTTTTAGTAGGGATAACGTTGCCCCTTTTTATAGGAGACCCTGAGAACGACTATAAGTCCAGTCCATGACCTTTTTTTTTTTGATAGACTGATCAATGCGAGAAGTCTAAATGTGGATGTCATTTTGTTTTGTGGTCATTTGTGAAGCTGATCGATGCGGGAATCTTCTAAGAGAGTGCTATTTGTAGCAAGATTTTAGGCATAGCCATCCTTTGAGGGAGTGGTTTATATTTTTACTTTATACATTTTTGAGGGCTTTGAATAGCTGTCCTTCGAGGGAGCAGTCTATTTAATTACAATAATGATGATGCAGCTATCCTTCGAGGGAGTAGTCTGCATTTATAGTTTTGACTTTTTGATATTTTGACATCTCTATTTATTTTTGACAGGATTTGTAGTCATGGACAAGACTATAGAAGGTTAAGGGCTCCCTTTTATTAGGACAAAGCATCCATATTTTATAAAAGGTTCACATAGTGTTTGCTTTAGGGAAACAAGGTTGAAAGGAATGGGGATTAAAATGATAGGGATTGCTCAAGGGACGAGCTCAAGTTAATTATCAAGTGAATGAGTACTTGATTAACAGTAGAATGGTCACAGATGCAAGGCATTAAGGGGCTCAGTTTCTGGCCGATCTTCGAAAGAAGACAGACGATAAGGTTTGAGCCAATTAGGAGCAAACTTGCCCCGTTTGCTTCTTTCCAAATTGGTCACGTGTTAAAGATGATTAAGAAGTTGGTTGATGTTTGGTCGATGCTTGGTCGAGGCTTGGTTGGTTGATGTTTGGTCGAGGCTTGGTTGATGCTTGGTCGAGGCTTGGTTGAGGCTTGGTCGAGGCTTGGTCAATGCTTGGTCAAGGCTTGGTCGAGGCTTGGTTGATATTTGGTCGATGCTTGGTCGAGGCTTGGTCAATGCTTGGTCGAGGCTTGGCTGAGGCTTGGTCGAGGCTTGGTTGATGCTTGGTCGAGGCTTGATCGAGGCTTGGTCGAGGTCGTGATAGTCAATATAGAGTCAAATTCCCCCAGTTATTTTGGTGATGAGGAGAATGCTTGAGAAATGGTTGGATAAGATGGAGAGAAGACATTGAAGTTTCTCTTTGTTAAGGAGTGCGACGCAAGGATACATCCTGCGAAGCTTTTGCCTGATAGATTTAATTTAAGAGAGCGAGATCCTGATCTTCCAAGTTGGAGTTTGGAATCTCAGAATTAAGGACGGTGACAGAGGCAATGGTTGGTAATGATTGGACTAAGGTAGCTAGTGGTTGGGAGTCTTCAAGTTGGACCTCCACTGCTTGTAAGGCTTTGATTAAGGCTTGACGATGTTGTGGAGAGCTTTGTATGAGGTCATACAAATATGTCTTCACACAAGTTGGGTGAAGTTGTTTCACCATGGGGTCATGAATTGGCTTCAAAGATGTTAATCGAGATGTGCCCAAGATTGAAATCTTGGGTTTTGATGGTTAAGGAGGCTTGACAAATGGATAGGTACAAGGAATAACAACTTTCTCGTTTGCTTTTTCCTTTAAAGTTTGTGACCTAGTGGCCACATTGATGGTGTTGATTTTGAATAATGAGGTTAAAGGTGGTAGAGGAACCACAGTCTGATGATGGGATCCCGATTTAGGTGAAGATGTTCGAGAGGCATGGGATGGTGTCGATGGTTTGGTTAAAGGGTGGTCAAGAGGATCCTTGGTGAGAAGGGTGTCCTTTTTAAAGTGTTGATGAATGATAGCTTTAAGAGTGCAACAACGCTCAGTGTCATGTCCAGGTGTGCGATGATATGCAAAAAATTTAGTGTCGTCGAATCAAGATGGCTTTGATCCGAGTTGATGAGTGTGTCGGTGAAGAGGTTTGGGAAACATGGGATGGTGTCAGAGATTTGTCAAAGGGGTCCTTAACAAGAGGGGTGTCTTTATTGAGGAATTGATGGATGACAACCTTAAGGGCACAACAATTTTCAATGCCATGCCCAGGTGTGCGATGATATTGGCAAATTTTAGTGTCATCGAACCATGACAGTTTTGGTCTGAGAGGTTGAAATAGTTTGATGGGCGGAAGAGTGATGTTAGAGGATTGTAACAATAGGTGTAACAACAAGGTATAAGAACTTGCTAATAGGTCTGCACGTTGTGTTGTAGTAAAAGTTGACAACTTCTGTTTAGACGTTGTTGAGGGAGTGTTTCGTACCATCTTTTTGTTTGGCAGTGTGGTCGCACGTGTAGATGGCACTTTCATGGTAGGAGGCATTGGATGTTTTGGAGGAGGTAAGTTCTTGACAGGTAAAGGTAGTAATGGACATGATTTGTTTTTATTAGGTGAAGGGAGTAATGGAGACAACTTGTTGGTGATAGGTGTTGGAGTAGGTAGCACTCCTTTTAAGGTGGATGGATGAGGGCCCAAAATGGAGGGCAATGATGATGGTGGAGGAGGAGTTCTCCGACGGGATTTAGTAGCCTTCTTTGGTTTGGTGCGAGGACTACTATTGTGGGGGGTCAGGTTCAAGTCTACCCTCAACGAATCTTCTTCGACCGAAGTGGGTGAGGTGGCGAGTTCCTCTCTCGGCGGATAAGGGATTGGAGATTGTGGCTCTTCGAGAGGGCAGAGCATAGGGATGGTGATGGCTTCGGCGTGTGGTTGAGTAGCGGGGAAGGTATGATCCCCAATTGATGATAGGAAGGATGAGGGCGAGGCTAGCGGTGCTGGTATCATCAAAGTGTCCTTCAATATAAGAGAGGTCAATGGAGAACTAATAGGAGAAGGTTCGTCTACCTATAAAATACCATTAGGTGGGCTAACCTCTTTTGACTGTGAGAGAGGTTGGTTAGGCATAAGAGGTGAGACCGTGTTGACTGTGCGTATATTACGCTCTTGAGAGTCATCGGCCATGGTCTGCACGTTGTTTTGGCCAGGGGGATGGTTAGGAAAAAGTTGTCTAAAGATGTCAATGTTTTGATTTGGTGGCGCGTTTGGGTTATCCAAAATAAGATCACCTCTATCTATCATGTCTTGGACAATATTTTTGAAGGTTTTGCAGTTGTTAATGTCATGGCCTTGGACACGGTGATAATAACAAAAGTCATTTTCCCTATACCATGTAGGGGTGGCATTTGAGGGGTTGAATTGAGGTGGTCGGATTTGAGGGAGATTGAGGACCCCCTGCTTGACAAGTTTATCCAACACAGACACATATGATTCTCTTAGTGGAGTATATTGACGATGTATGTACCGTTGTTGGAATTATTTTGTGATGTAGTCTGATGTGGAAGGCTGAGATTGGTTGTTTGTGGTCGAAGATGATGGTCTAAAGACCACAACATTTGCCGATCCTTTGGACTTGATGTTGGAAGAAGAAGGTTTGGACAAAGAAGGGTCATTGGATTTTGCGTTAGTATTTTTACTACGTAATGTGACTTTATTTTCTTCGACCGCGCGGAGTTCAAGCTTCCTGGCCATGGTGAAAGCTTCGTCAAATGTGTGGAATGTTTGGACCCGCAAAGTAGATGAAATATGTTTGGCACACGCTTGTGAAAAGAGCTTAATGAGCTTGGGTTGAGGTAAGGAAAATGAGAGTTGGTTGATTAAGCCTCTCCAACGAGCAACGAAATCGGCTATTGATTCATCGTCAAATTGTCTGATAGAATATAGGTCCGTGATGGAGACCTTTTTAGTGATGTTGATAGAAAAGTGGTCAAGGAAAAGTTGAGCTAGTTGGGTGAAAGAAAAGATAGAATGATTGGTAAGGGAGCTATACCAGTCGAGGGCAGCACCAGAAAGCGACATGAGGAATTTGCTAGCAATAATGCATCATCATGGGCTATAAGGTAACAAGCGTGTCTAAACGCTCGTAGATGTTGTTGTGGGTCTTCCTTACTCTGGAAGGAAGTAAACTTGGGAAGTTCCCACTGGCTAAGATATGGTCGGATTGGGACTGAAGGATGAATGGGTTCATTGCAAATTTGTTCATATGAAAGAACATTGCTTGAACTGAAAACAGATGTCTCAAGATTAGACATTTTGTCCATCAACATCTTGATTAGATCGGTTGACGGATTTGCAGGTGGAGCGCCCCCTAGATTATAGGGCACTTGAAAGGTGCTAGGAGGTGCGTATGACGTAGTTGGTTGCGCTTGTATAGGCACAACATATTAATAACTAGTCATAGGGATTGATGTCGAAGCCAATGGTGGTTGTGTCATGAAGCTAGGAGGCACAACTTGGCTTGATGTTGCTACAGGTGGTTGAATGGAGGCACTGGTAAAAGGATAGGTAGTCACTCCCACATTTATAGGCGCAAGAGTGTGTGGAGTCGAGACAATCAAGTTCTAAAAATGTGACGAACTTGGTTGAATTGAAGAGTCTCGCATTTAACTCTTAGTGAGATAGTGTTGGAGAGCTCTGACGTTATGGTCAAGGAATCTCTCAAAATTTTGATCCCGTTTAGGAATAATAGGAGATTGATCGGGGGTTGACTGGATAGGAGAATATTCAGTGTCTGAAGTACACTCCATTAGGGGACTTGTTATGGAGGGCGAAGGCGGAAGTGGTTGTTGCCTTGCGTGGTCAACAAGAGTTTTGGTTTGACTACGTGTCAAAACCATTCAAGGCAAAAAGGGTCAGGTTTCAGAAACTGTGTTTTTTTTCAGTTTCAGAAACTCAGAATGTGTGTCTAACAGCAAGAAATTTGGGTTTTAAGCCTGCTGTTTTAGAAGAAGAATTTTGACAGTGACCGACGTCGGTATAAAAAGTGATGCTAGTGAATAAAGGGGCCTATTTTGGTCAAATAACCGATGTCGGCAAAGAAAGTTGCCGACGTCGGTGAGAAAACCGATGTCAGTGACTGTGTGTTTCCAGCAACTAAAAGTTCTTGGAATAAAGAAGAAAGTTTTGAGTTGTTCTTGGAGCTCAGAATGCGACCTCACCAGCTCAAAAAACTAGATAGAGACAGAAAAATAATGAAGACAAGAAAACCCCTAAACATTAATTCCTAAAAATAAGTTTTAGAGTCTTTTTGGCTTATGCCTTAGAAGAGTGTGTTTGGGAAGTTGGCTTTTAGAACGGGTCCTAGAAGAAGCAGTCTAAGGTTGGTTTCAGGTTAGTTTCGGTGCTCAAAAGTCTGTATTAGGTTCTGTACGTGGCCTGGTGCTAAGGAGCAAGCTCCCCTCACTTCACGAGCCCAGAGATAAGCTGGGTTGCTTAGCCAGTATATACTTCCCCTATAGTTTATACTTTGCAAGAGAACAGAGTGGGCTCTCCCCTTGGTAGTGAAGTCCAAGTGGGATTACCAAGAAGGGTAAGGTATCTGCTAGGTGATGAAATCCTAGTCAGGCCTTGTCTCAGGTATGTTTAGATGTTTAGTTCTGAAAGTGGTCTGATCGTGTAACATAAGTGCACTATGCTTTATTCATAATGCGTTTTTAATTACTAGATGTGAGAGCTAAGTATGCATTCAGGCAGAAATGAGATGCAATAGATTTTAAGCCCAAATTGAAATGTTTTGTTTGGATGCAAACAAGTTGAGAAAAGGTTAAGAGTATGAACTCTAAGATGCAAGAAGGAAAGGTGACAAGAAGAAAAAGAAAGATTCTTTTGAACTTGCTTATGATGTCTTTTCAAAAGAGAAAGAAAGAAGAAGGATACAAGAAGAGAAAATTCCCTAATGCACCTATATGAAAAGTTTGTTTTTAGAAGAAAAAGTATGAACCCAAGGAAAACTCCTAGGGTCCCACCAGGCGTGCCAGAATGTTTCTAACTATTTTTGCTTTTCACATTCAAAAGATGAAAGAAACTAAGATAATGGTCAGGGGTTTGTACGTACCCGAATGAAGTTTGCGCACCGTATCCAGACGACTGAAGGGACTCCTCTTTGGCTATGGAGGATGACACCTGTAGAAGAAAGAGACTCAAACACAAAGATTGTTAGATAGAGATAAGGTGGACTGCCAAGCAAAAGCTCGGTCCCAGAAGTGCAAAGAGTTCCTTGAGGGATGACAGTCCACTAGTTGATAAAATAATGTTAGATAAATATAAATAATGAAAGACTAAGCAAAAAAAATAGAGACAATGCGTACCTGTATTCTGTTGTTGGTCTTCCATAGTCACCGACATCGGTTAGTCTGCCATCGTCAGTTGATTAAATTTGTCGACGTCAATTAGTCTACCGACGTCGATGGGGGCAATGGTCGATGTCAGACTGGGCAATGGCTTTGGATGAGTTTTTGGTTTGCCTGTGATCAACAGAATGGACTGGGATGTCTGTGGGAGCTTGTGTAGGTTTGTAGAGCAATAGATAGGGTCTTAGGAGGGACAAGGAGTAGAGGATAGGTTGTCAAAAGGGAGTAGGGATATGGGGAAGGCCTCTCAACCTCTCCAGGAAGAAAGTCAGGTCTGGTCTGGTTGATCGTTGAGTCTGGGTTGTAATGTTTAGAAATAATGAAAAGAAACTAATTGCTTATACATTCTAAATCACTGAAATAGTAAAGAGGGGAGAAGAATACTTAGTTCTTGCTTGGTGCAGAGCGAGAGGTGTTTGAAGCACTTGTACCTATTTTGTCTGTACCCAGAAGAGCGTTGGTTGAAGTCTGATGATTGATTTCAGAGAGTCCCTGTTGATGTCCAGGTCTGAGAGCCGAGAGAGGAAGAGAGGTCAAATTTCGGGTCTATGATTCAGTGTCCAGTGCTGTGATTTTAGCATCCCAAGTTTGTGATTTAGCATCCCAGTGGGAAGAGAATTCACCCTCGGGTTGTTTTAAGCAACCGACGTCGGCGATCCCGCCGACGTTGGTCGACGGGTAACCGACGTCGACGGCTAGAAGACGGGAAAAAGGCTAAAATTAGCCTTTTGCCCGTTCCTCCGTCTATCGAGTTTAATGGTCGTTGGAAAATGGTCGAAGGTGGGTTTAATAGGTGTGGGGATTAGTGAGAGAGTTGGAATGATTAGTCATAGGGTAATGAATGAGGGTATCCAAGGGTGAGGAATCCAAGGGTGAGGTGTTATTAATTTAAAATAAGTTATTATTTTAAATTAATAAGTGTGTGGGTTATGAATGTGTTAGAAGTGGACAAGGGGACCAAGGGGGAGTCGACCAAAGAATAGACACGATTTTGGTGTCTACAGTATGAATCAAACCACAAGAAATTTTTAAATTTGAAAAGTAACTATTACTTGGCACATGATGAATCTATTAGAATTAAATGATCCCATAATTAAAGAACTATTTGAGTCTATCATGTTTATTTAGAAATAAAGAAGACTAATTTGATATATAGAGATAGTTTGAATGTGATTTTAGGCAAGTTAGACTCCACAGACTAGGGAATTCTTGTAGGTGACTTGTAGTAAATTATGAAGGTTGGGCCAAAGCCCATGGAAAACATGTAAGTGTGAGAGAAGAGTGAATAAGAGCCAGATGTGTGTGTATAAGTCATGTAAGGTGAAGATAGTTTAAAAGTGACATTAAAAAGTGTTTAATACCAAATTTTAGCATCCATAAAAAATTTAACCCTAAATTTGGATGAGGATCCTAATATGGGGTAGATAGGGTTAAAAATATATCAATAAATAAGCTCAAGGGTTATAAACAGGGCTATAACAAGATAATTGATTGTAAAACTTAGATAAAAGATATACTAAATTTATTATGTCAAGATATGATAAAAATAGAAAGTATAACTATGTTAGATATTATAATGACGAAGAAATAAGATATTTAGTTGGTTATGATGCTAATACAGATTTATATTTGGAGTGGGTAGGAAGATACTATAAGAATATTCTAGAACAGTCATTCAATTTTAGATTAAGTGCCTATGTAGCTTTAAACACTTGCATCAGCCTGGGACAGTTGTATTGATGCTAGTGTCTAGATCAGATGCAAGTGTCTGGTAAAAAATACCTATTGAAACTAGATGCGACCACTTGGATGCTTGTGGGTTCATTATCACCTTCACTTTGGTGCATTTAGATTTGGGTCATGGATTATCACTCCTTTTTAAATGATCAAACCCTAGTTCTTCATCTTCATATTAACCTTGGTAAAAATGGGTTGGTGGGCTCATAGTGTCGAGCTAACCCCAAAGACCCCTTTGTTAATGGGTATTGCCTACATATCCACTACTTTGACGAGGGACTCAGATTTATGTAGTTCTCCCCTAATGTGTTGGCTTGTGTGTGCACAAAGGTGCAATATGTGGAAAACAAGTACAACCATGATCTAGCTTGTAATTTGGAAAATCGGTCTCTTAGGTTGCTCCTTCAATACTTTAGACATGTAGGCATGTTCTTCCTATGACTAATATGAGAATATGGTAAAATAGGAAAGCTTTATTCAATTGAACGTTCTTCGATATGAATACTAGGTGGTTTAGAATGAGAAGTGATCATGCATATATACCACTCCTATCAAGAGAATACATTGCATAAGAACACTTAAGGTGGTCATTAGGGTATGTTTTATTTGTAAATTAGATGGCTTTATGGCATTGGACACTTGTGTCAGAACATGACACATGTGTCGACATAGGTGTCTATCTAGGATGCAAGTGTTTAGAGAGTAAAAAAATAAGTGCAGGCTCAGAACTTGCATAGGCATAAGATAAGAAAGTTTTAAGCATTATGGTTAAGATAGAAGGCCTGGGTCATCAACATAAGACTAGTTGGACTAAGAGATAGGCTAAGGGGCAGAAGAGAGCATATGCAAGACTTGCATAAGCATGAAAGGTATAGATTTAAGAGGAATAACCAAGGTATGAGTTTGCCAAGTGTACAAGATTGAGGTGATATATAATTCATAAATATCATCTACATTCCCCCCCTCCTCTTTAATTTAGTAATGAAATTTCTAGATCAAAGAAAAAAATGCATACCTGGGTGTGTATAACACACCTTGTCTTTGTTTGAGTCAAACTTCAGTGCTTTGTTGATGGCTAACCAACAACCAAGAGCATGTTATAGTATATAATTAGTACATATAATCTAAAATTGAAATAATTGAAATGATTGAAATTAAAAGTGAGAAAGGTTTAAAGGTACACTTTTATATTGATGTAACCATCTTATATTTTGGGAATTTTATTTGAAATATGTATCATTGTGAAACATCGAAACTTAGATTAGGACAAATACAAATTTATAAAGTGCATGTATCTAAGGAGATATAAAGAGAATAGGATAGGAGGGCACATTCCCCAAACCATGGAGAAAAAATGGATTACCACCTGGTAGTTGAGACTAGCTCAACTGTGCAACCCACTCATACTTATAACCTAGTGAGTGTAAGTGAATCAAGTCACCTCACACTAAAAAACTAGTGAGGCTAGATGATACAATCAAGTCCAACCTAAAAACTTGGAAAGATTTAATTATTTAATCACCTCAACCATACCAAGAAGTGAACCAACTGTTGCATTATAATCTAGTTATGAAAAAACTAGTGAAGCTAGAAAATATAATTCGTAAAATTCCAACCTGGTGGGTGATGAAAATCCATAAAAGTGTTATGAATTTGAAACTGATGTGGATTTTGTAATATTATGTGCACATTGCATAACATATGCACCTTAGATATGTCTCATGCTTAAAATGTGGATGTCAATGGTACAAATTTATATAATTATGCCATAAATGTGTATCTTAATCATATAATTATGTGCTTTGACCAAAAAAATTGAACAAGTGTGGGTCTATGTTAGCATAACATGCCTCCACTATATATTGAGAAATTTGAAAATTGATATAAGTGCCAATATGGAGGACATGTTTCCAAAGCATGCCCTGTTGTAATCTGGGTATGATGCATATTGAGTAAGTGTGAAGAACATGTTTCCAAAGCATGCCCCCACTAAAACTAAAAAATGTAAATATATGGAAGCCATATATCTACAATATGCCCCCACTGATATGCCCCCTTGAGGTGATAAAATGATATAAATTGGTAGTTACCTCACTTCAAAAGGATAAGATAACCATATAACTGTGAATGAACCATGTAGCATATAGGAGAACATGTATAGGTAAATGTATCATTGAAGTACATAGATTGTGATCACATCAAGGTATAAGATGCATGATAAAGATCATGGCAACATCTAGATATTCGTATTACAATATGAAGAAGTAATCAAGTACACACACAAGAGCACTCAAAAGTAAATCAAAAAATAATGGTCCAAGGAGACCACAAACAAGGGGCATGTTCAAATTTCACATAATCAAATTGACATGACTTAGTCGAATGTCCACAAAAGCAAGAATGACATATTCAAATGTCCATACAATAATCAATGACATATAAAATGTTAAAGAATTAAACAAAGGCATGGGGGCCACAAATAATGGAGCATATTCATATGCTCAATAAACAAGACAATAACAACATGAGACACTCAATGAAGTACATAAATGAAAGTATAAACAACCAACATAAACATATAATAATAGTTCATAGATCCAATCTGTTATAAAAAATCTCAAGTACATAGTAAATCTATGTTAGCCAAGGAATGTGTATACTAACCAATCGAATATATGAATGTGCTACATGGATAGGGACCATGGCTTCTTTTTGGTTAGCGGTTATTCTACAAGTTATGATGATATTCTATTTCTAGCTAGGATCATGTGCATAGAATCTTTAGTAACGAAATATAAGTTGACATTCCTGGACACCAAGTGTAGACATTATGGTTACAACAATATAGTTTGTAATATTATATACTCCTATGGATTGTAGTATAACAGGTTGGATAATGTTGGGTAATACTGTATGAGGACCTTTTGAAAAAGTTTTATGTGAACGCATGAAGGAATGAGCATAGACATGGGATATCTGGAATGAATGTGTAATCAGTGTCTAATAGTATACGGATTGTAAGTAATATTATGTAATTGGTGATTAATATGATGTCTTTGTGTTCCCTATTATATCTACATCTTTTGTGTATCGATATGTGTTACAACATTAATTTTAATTAAAAGGGCTTTGTCTTCTATGTAATAAAATCTGATTATTGTGAAATTGGATGTTATTACATAATATCTCTATGTAATGATAACATTCTTTAGGAAATCTCTGTGATCTCCTTATAATTATTATAAGTCCTATTATGTTAATTGATTACTGAAAGGTCTTTCCTCTATGAGCTGACAAATGTGTATTCACACTTGAGCATTGCCATTATGTATCTGTTCAAGTAGACATTCATAGGATTACCTAAGATTGTGCTAAACCTCTATGATCCTTATATATAATTAAATACCTTGTAATGATTTTACCTTTCCCATAAGATCTTCCTTAAATCATAGGAGTTATCACTGTAATTAGCATGTTTTAGTGAACGCAAGAACCTCTGCTTACAATGGTATGGTGAGTGTAGAACTCACTATTTGAGGACATGTTAAGGTGGTTTCCTAGTCAAATAGACATGGAAAACTATCTAGATTAGAAAATCACCAAGTTTGTGCAAAAGAAAGCTCAAATAATAGGGCATTCTGAATAATAGATTATGTAGGAACATATTCATAGTGAAATTCATGAGATATGCTGGTGCAAACTACCTAGATTTCTAGTTGATTGGTTGGCTCGTCTAGAACACCATTGTTTTAAATCTGATGCAATTGCTAACATTACATGTTCTGAGGAGAAGATCAAACAACTTTGAGCCTTAGACACCAACTGGACCCATGTGATAGGTCATTAGTTGGATTCAACCATTGATGGGTATATCACAAAATTCACATTATAAGGCTACGTATCATTTGAAGTGGTAAAGGATCTGTTTATGAGAGGGATAAGAGGAAAATTCTTGTAGTAACTTTATATGCTCATTAAGATGATGGTTATGGAGAAAGTGATGGTGCTTATTCCTTTCCATATGGAGTAGTCACTTTGGGGGCCATGGAGGTGATTCACAAACAAGATTTACCCCCTTAGATAAATCAAACAATGTTTGATAACTGAATACTAAAAAATATCAATTCCCTTAAGTACATATAATTGGATGCATAATTTTAGGAATGAATGAAAGTGATTAGAAAACTCTATAAACTCATATCATGATTGAAATTCATTTTTGTGTCATTTTATGATTTTTCACAGATTACTTAATGTTTCCTTAATTATTTCCCAAACTAAATTATAAAGAAAACACAACATACTTAAAAGGAGAATTGACACAGATCTTGATATGGAGTTCACCCTTTTAGGGGATACATTTATGGGTTCATGAAACAATGAACTAATCTATTATAAATGATGTAAATACAACAATTTATAAACTTACATCAAAATGGAATTCAGACCTGTAAATAATATTGAAACCTAACTATGTGAAGACTCTGATTTTCCATCAGCACAACATCTTTCCTTTGTCAACAATATTTATACTCCATATCTGTGCATTCGAGAAAGTTTCTCCATTAAGAGTACATGAAAAAATCTTCAATACAAACATAATAACAAATATGAGTGTCTTTAGTTTTCTTCAAACCTACAACTCCCTATAATAACCCCTGTAACATAAAAAAAATAATCATTCCTCATGGCCAAAGGCCTTACAAAATAGAGGCATTATCCTCCTAGCTCAGGTCTATGTATATTTCCATTCCCGTCTTGGGTTTGTGTATATTTTCATTCCCGTCTCAGGTTTGTATCCTCTTTAAAACATCCCTACAAGTAAATATTGCATTCACCCATGGCCGAAAGGCCTTACAAAATAGGCACATTACTCTTTTACATTCAAGACTGTGTGTAATATTCAAATACCTAGCCATACATATATATATCTTTCATGGCCAAAGGCCTTACCAAATACAATAAAATGTAACACAGGCTCAGGTATGTATGGAAACTCTACTAGAATGGACATATGATGTTAGAGGAGTATCTCCCATCTAGATATGAATCCACTTCAATTAGCAGATTATGTAGAATAGCATTAGCCTTAAGGTCGTGGCCTAATGGTAAGGCCTTAGCCTTTTTCTAAATGAGATCAAGGGTTTGATCCTTAACTAATACCTTTACATTTTCAATGGGATAATAATCCCACATTCATCGGAGGAGAGCGTAATAAAGGCTTTAAATAACCTTTAGACTAGTATGTAACTCATGGATTCGGCCACGTATCTTGCCTTTCATTTTGGGCTTAGCCTTATATGCCTAACTTGGTTGGTTTAGAACCTTCGAGCTCAATTTATAAGATCTCAACCAAAATAGGCAAGGTTGGTGTAGAGTTATTGGGACCACCTATGAGTTGGTCGATTAGCTCAATCCTAAACAATGTGGGATATAGTCTTCAAGCTCAACTGAGCTGGCATATCTTGAACTCAGCATATCTCGAGCTCACTGAATAGCTCAATCATAGGCTTGCTATAGATAATGAGTGACTTGGAAAATAGAAAGGATATAGTGGCAAGCCATGTGGTGGCTTGAGGATCCACCACATGGACCTCTCCAATAACACCACAATGAAGCTCTTCATCCTGCCACTTGTCAACATGAGATACACCAAAAATATATATGGTATTTAGTTTACAATAATGGGATTGTTAGTCCCACATGCACCACACAAATAACATAGAGGCATATATATACAAAAGTGTTACATTGGTAATATGAAGTAATGGAGGCAAAGGCATCCCTCTGTAAAAAGAGTGTGTCGACCCTGGCTGAGGGTCCTCAGCCAATAAATAGAAGGGCCCATTTGTCTAAACATGAGTGTCGAAGACTAGAGGCAAAAATTGAACACCCTTTTACCATTACAGTACCATGTGTCACATGCTAATTGGTCCACTTGGCAGTCATACATGCATCCATGTCACCATAGACCTATTGACCATTTTTAATCCAAACTTTGACCAATGGTATATGGAGCATACAATGTCTATTTTATGTGTTCCAATATGTCTTAGAAATCTCTTGGAATGATCTTCCATATTGTACTAGTTTTGGGAGATCTTGGGAACTTTTAATTCCCAAAAATGACCTCTGAATCACACCTCCTTAATAAGATCCTTTTGGTCTTTTAAAGGAGAATAACCCTTTGAATCTGCTTAATGGGTCTTGCATCACACCAAAGTACAAAAACTAGAATATAACATAGTGGTTAAGGTGTTATGAAGTTAATCTATGCAAATAAACTCCATTTGAAAAACACCAAGTTTACATCAACAAAATAAGACTTCATCAAAAACTTCCCTACAAGAAGTCAATTGTCCAACTGAAACTATAACCTAATTATGGAGAGTAAAAGAAACTCTATACCCATTCTACCAAAATGACTTGTTACCTAAAATAATCATTAAATATGGTGGATTCTCCCAACCCCTACACTGCATGAAGATTAAGGTGTTCTACTTGTTATATCAATATTAGACAAGGTAAAACAAACTGCATCAAAATGGTGCTATAGATCACCTATGTATAAAAATTACGTATAAGACTTTTAAACAAATTACAACACCTATATACTTGCATTTACAAATGTTTCCCATCTATGGCTCTTTAAAAGTACATCTACATGACATGCATGACAAACATACATGTGAGTACAAAAAGCCTGTAATACAAACATTGCCCAAGATACAGTGGGACTTAAATGTATAATATGTCAAGTATATAGGCATGTAATTAATTTGTCCATCCTAAGGTTACTAATGCACAATATACATCTGTCAAACTTTAGTGTCAACTTAGAGAATTTCACAAATAAGAGCCTCTTTACAACCTCACAAACTCTGCAAGTAACTGTAAGACATCATAATCGTGAGGAGAAAACTAAGAATTTTAAACCTATCTCGAAGTTTCCTCACTATTGACTGCTCCATGATTCATACCTCCACGCTCATCAAACTGAGTTAGATGTCCAAAATCTTATAACAATGGAAAACTGAAATAAGAAATAACAATAACATTCTTCCACAACACCAGGGTTATCAAAGTTCCTTCCTAGATCCAAGTAGTTAGGAATTCCCTAAAAATAATATTGAATGTGAAACTTAAGCATACGAGTCAATATTATAGTTATGCTTATCTAAAGCTATCTAATTAAACCATTTTATCAATACAAGCGTTATTCCCTCTTCCTGATTTCAATAACTAAATAGTAGATTTCATCTTATTATCTCGATCTTACTAAGAGTTAGATGATTCATTTTAATTTGAAAAAGGATTTAAAAATAATTCCACATTAAAGACTTCTAAGGTAACCCACACAAAGGATTCAAACCAAAATTGTATATACATAGTTACGTTTGAAAATAACCTGTACCTCTTAAAAAACTATGAAATGCACCTGTTAAGCAATGATTGGCATATTGTTGGGTTTAAACAACTTCCTAGTTGCTTCCTGCAAGTCTTAAGAAAAGTTGTGAAGACATAAACCAACTTTCAAACAATTATAAATTCAAATCTCAAAGTGCAAAAACTTGTTTAATATCCAAAACAATGCCCTATTTACCATTTCCATATCCTACCATAGAAATTGGTCTTTTCACGTGTTCCTATAATTAAGGACATAGGCTTCCAAAATATGATTAGTTAATACCAATATAAAATCAAATTACCATCATACCTTATTCTTCCCTCTGTGTAAGAATGATAATAGGATTACAAATGATTCCTCTTGAATGTGCAACACTGAAAAAGCCTTGCATTTTATCTAAATGTGTTCCAAGAAAGAAAGACCGATCCTATCTCAATACCATCTCACACCTTCAAGTGATAATGTTTGTTCATCATCCAGATTGAACCTATAGGACTAATGATTTTAGAATCTTAGTTGTTAGAAGCTTATCTTCTTTCAAGGGATTGGAACACCTTCCAATTTTCCTTTCCACTGTCTAATCCTGCATAGTCAAATCAAACAAAATAATAATACCAAAAATCTAATATACAAAAAATTCCAAATTGAAGTATATCAACAACTGAAGCAAGTCCTGTATCAACCTACTATGATACCAAAATTGATCCAAAAACAATATTTACCCCCTTAGATAAATAAAGAGTTTTTGATAATTGGATACTAAAAAATATCAAATCCATGAAGTACATAGAATTGGATGTAGAATTCTAGGAAAGAAAGTGATTAGAAAAATCTGTAAACTCATTTCCCAATTAAAACTCCTTTTTATGTCATTTTATGATTTTATACATATTACTTAATGTTTCCTTAATTCTTTCCCAAACTGAATTATAAAGAAAACATAGCATACTGAAAAGGAAAATTAACATAAATCTTGATAACGAAGTTCACCCTTTTAGGGGTTACATCTCTGGGTTTGTGAAATAACAAATTGATCCATTATAAATGATGTAAATATAATAATTTACAAACTTACATCAAAATTGAATTCAAACCTATAAATAATACTAAAACCTGACTGTGTGAAGACTCTGATTTTCCATCAACACAATGTCTTTCCTTCATCAACAATATCTATACTCCATCTCTGTGCATTTGGGCAAGTTTCTCCATTAAGAGTATATGAAAAACTCTTAAATATGAGAATAATAACAAATATGAATGTCTCTATTTTTCTTCAAACCTGTAACTCCCTATAATAACCCCTATAATGTGAAAAGACAATCATCCCTTATGACCAAAGGCCTTACAAAATAGAGGTGTTGTGTATATTTCTATTCCCATATTGGGTCTGTATCCTCCTCAAAACATCCCTGCAAGTAAATACCACATTCACCCATGGCCCAAAGGCCTTACAAAATAGGCATGTTACTCTTTTACACTTGGGATTATGTGTAATATACAAATACCCAGCCACACATATATATCTTCCATGGCTAAAGGCCTTACCAAATAGAAGAAAATGTAACACAGGATTAGGTCTTTATGGACAATCTAATAGAATGGATGTACAATGTTAGAGGAGTATCTCTCATCATGATACAAATCCACTTTAATTAACATATTCTATAGAGTAAAATTAACCTTAAGGTCATGGATTAACGACAAGACCTTACCCTTTTGCTAAATGAGGTCAAGGGTTCAACCCTTAACTGATGCCTTCACATTTTTAATGGGATAATAATCCCACATTCATCAGAGGAGAGCATAATAAAGTCTTCAAATAGCCTTGAGACTAGTATGTAACTTATGACTTAGACTATGTATCTTGCCTTTTTATTTGGGCTTAGCCCTCTATGCTACTAAGGTTCGGTTTAGAACCTTGAAGCTCAGTTTAGAAGATCCCTACCAAAATAGGCAAGGTTGGTGTAGAGTTTCTAGAACAACCTACAAGTTGATCAATTATCTTGATCTCGAGAAACATGGGATATAGTCTTTGAGCTCGACTGAGCTCGCATATCTCAAACTTGGCATATCTTGAGTTGGTTGAGTAGCTTTATCACAGGCTTGCCATAGATAATGAGTGACTTGGAAAATATAAAGAATGTGTTGGCCTGAGGACCCACCATGTGGATCTCTCTAATAATGCCACAATGAAGCTCTTCACTGTGCCACTTGTCAACACAAGATACACTAAAAATATATATGGTATTTGGTTTACAATAATGGTATTATTAGTCTGACATGCACCACACAAATAACATAGAGGCATATATATACAAAAACATTACAATGGTAATATGAAGTAATGGAGGCAAAGGCACCCCTCCATAAAAAGAGTGTGTCGACCCTGGCTGAGAGTCCCCAATTAGCAAACAACGAGCCCATTTGTTTGAACATGAATGTTGAAGACTAGAGGTGAAAACCAAACGCCTTTTTACCATTGAGCTACCACGTGTCACATGCCAATTGGTCCACTTGGCAGTCATACATGCATCCACGCCACCATAGACTTGGTGACTATTTTTTATCTAAACTTTGACCAATGATATCTGAAGCATATGATGTCTATTTTATGCATTCCAATATGCATTGGAAAGCTCTTGGAATGCTCTTCCATACTATACTAGTTTTAGGGGATCTTGGGAACTTCTAATTCCCAAAAATGAACTTTGGATGAGGGGGTGTGTGTGACATAAGGGAGAATGAATAAAAGATGAAAAAGTAGAGCTTGTACCTGAGCCTAGAATGGATAATCCATAGGAGAAGGACTAGAAGAAGACTCTAGAATTGGAAAGAGAGTTATGACAATAGAGGATATGGAATAAATAAAGTGCATTTTAGGAAACTATGAATAGGAGGAGTAGTAGTAATATTGATGATTGAAATGAAAGGAGAAGACAAGGAGAAGTGTGCGGTGAGTAGAGATAGAGCGAGGAGGCTAGGTAAAGTAAGGATAGAATGTGAACAAGTGATGTGGATCTATTATGGATGAAGGAATAAGGTAGTAGTATAGAAGTAGATTAGATGGTTAAAAGCTCATAGTTTCTTAGAATGTTATTCTGTATATAAAAATAAGGATTGCCCTATTGTTACAAACATAATAAAGGTTCAAATTTTGAGAGATATATCTTTAGAGGTAAGGATCATTTCCCAAGGGAACACACATTTCTTGAGCCCAATTTTTTTCAAAATTATAGTTTTTCTTACACAAATTTAGATGACAACACTTAAAAAGGACCAATTCTAGAAAAAGTTCACAAGAAAAACCTAGAAGTACAAATTATAACATATCGTGAAGTTGCCCATAGTTTCTCAGCCCAATAAAAGAAGAATATAACAATATTGTTATCAATAAAGACAAACCCCTTAATTCCTGTGTAGTCCAAGGATTTAAATACACAACTTCAAATTTTAGAATAAGAGGAAGGAGATGATGGAGATATCTCTATGACTACCACATCCACAAAACCAAAGGAGATAATGCAATTGTTGCTAGCCTAGGAGGCACCTATAGTCCCATAGAAGCCCCAAAAAGCCAAACCATTCCATATGCTAATTGGAATAAAATCAATTGGGATACCTACAAGAAACTCTACTATGATAGCTCAACTAGGGGCATTGACCCACTTGGCTCCCTATGATGGGTCTATAGACCTAGAATAGAAACTACTTACCTACGCTATGAAATGGAAAGCTAAAGGAATCACCAATGAAGTGATGATGAAGTGTGATTTGATTTGAGCATTTGTTGGTAAAACATTAGAATTTATATTCTGCAAAGGTATCGACCAAGAGACACTACAAAAATTCAAAATAATGTTGATCAAATAATATAAAGTCTAAAAATTCTCTATTTAGACCATACAAGATCTCAAAAAAAATTAGTTAGGAGCCAAACAGACTATCTTCAAATACGATCTTTGATTTTCAGATGTAATGAACAAAGTCACATTTATTATGGAAGATAAAGACAAGGCTTCTTGGTTTGTAGAGGGACTATGACTAAGGATAAGGTTTATTATTAAGCAAACCTAGTTCACTTATAAAGCAAAAGCTAAAACAACTACAATCTGAATGGATCAAATTGAATACTATGAAGGAACTTTAGCTCCTAGTTCACAAATATAAAACACCTTAAAGCTCCTTATAAGAAGATTAAAATAGAAACAAGAAACAACATAGAAACCTATGTTAGATCTTTGGTGTATATAATATGATAAATAAGGGCACCATAGGAGTGAGTGCATGAGAATAAAAAATGAGTTCTATGATATATGTCGCATAGTAGGACATGCAACATCTCAATGTCATCTATTGTAATAGTACATGAGGAACCTATATACATTGTACTATAAATTCTGCAAAGCCCATAATCATGATAAGAAGAACTATGGAGTGCTATAATAAATGAGAGAAGACATTACCAAAAATGTCTTTGTAGTGGCTACACAAAAATAAATATGACAATATAGGCTAGCATCACACCTAAAGCAAATAGGCTTGGCACTAATCCTACTATTGCACCTTGGGTGCCGATGGTACCAGCTTATCAACCTATAGACATACCTAGTTGAAATGCATTTGTTCAAAAAATTTAGACAACCCCTACGTAGAATTAAAATCCATGAAATCTTGAGATTCCGTAGCCAACGCAGTCTAACTAGGCATGACAACTAACTCAAGCCCAATACGGTGAATATGGGGGCACCCAATAACCGCAAGGGTGGAATCCATAATAGAATTATGTGATCTATGGACCATAACAGTTTGGCAACTAGGGTTTCCAAATAAATAAAGGAGGATACCAGGGCGGAACTAGGGAAGGTTACCAAGGAGGTAAAGGAAATGGACCGTGAGGTTCAATTCAATGCTATTTGTGTGGCAAGTTCAACCATGTACAAAGGAATTTCTCTTTGAATCTAAAACAATATTCCTATTATGCTTATTATAGGGTTTCTAAACAACATGATACTAAGGATTGCCTAGTGTTGGAAAAATAATGAGAGGACAGGGCTATAAGAAACATAAATATGGGAACCGCACAACCCTGAGAGGATGCATTTTATCAAGCTATCACTCGTCAGCAACATGTAGATCAAGTATTACCCCCTTGGAATTGCCATAAGACTATAGATCGAGAAAGTATAGCCAGACAAGTATCTAGAATCGGTCATGGAGAAAGGATTAATGTGCGAACTAACATAGATTCTAAAAATCATTCAACAATAAGAGACCACTAAAGATGATACTGTAGTCACATATGTGCAAATGTATGGGCAGATAGTGCACATCATGTGACAAGATGGTGTTGTCACCACCTTTATAAATTTAATGAAGCTCCTTAACACACTACATAATGAGGACACAAAACATCACTAATTATCTCCATAATCTACTAGAGTGTGCAAAAGGGCAAACAATAAGTAGATCTAATGATCTAGTATGTCAAAACCAAAAAACTATGGTATGTTGATTTCAATAGTGGACATTGAGATATTAAGGTATGAGGTACCCAATTCAATGTTCAATTTTTGGCAGCACTATCAATATGATCCCTCAATCAACTTGGGTCACTATCGACCGATCTGCATTAAGTTACAACTTGATTACACTAAGTCTTGTGGATTATGGGCACGATGAACCAATTGGTCGATTAGAGGACATGGAGATAAAAGTCACAGAATTGATCTTGTATGGTAACTTCGAAGTCATATATATGAAGATAGATGAGATGCACTATCCAGTGCTAATTGGTAAAATGTGGGCCTATGATGGTCATATGATCATCAATATAATAAGGAACCAGTTGGAATCTCTTTAGAGAGATAATATTATAGTTATCCCTTTAAATAAGGATGGACAAAAGGCATATTGTACCCCTAAAGAGCCAGATGTTCCCTATGTCTATGGAGAGAATAATTGGATGAAGGTGAACACTAAAGATAGATGACCGGCCCTGTAAGTCACTGAATGTGACTTCCTCTACAGCTACATAAGCCTACCAAAGGTACCATTACATTTAGAGGAGTTAATGTTGTCTCCAAATCTTGCACCCTAGAAGAGGGTTGTTCAGGATTCCTCCAAATTTGGGTAATGTTGGGACATTTCTAGGCCTGTGGGTGTGCCTATAAGTGGAAATAAACCTCTAAGTTGAAAGGGATAGCTCCCTATATTAGATTTTTTTTCAATAAAACTACTAAACCAATTTGTATGAGTGAAAAGAGTCATAATTTTGCATAAATGAAAAGCCTAGTCTAAAATGGTGATACACCAATAATTAGTATCCACATGTATGCCCTATACTTATGCATAATACAACAAAATGAGATCAACATTCCAATATAAGTATTTCAATGTAGAGACAAAATGAATGAGATCATACAAGGTAAATAATTGGAAAAGATAACCTGTATAGTCCAGAAAAGGGTTACACATGTGCAAAATCTCATACAACTAAAATATACTCTACATGACCTGTTGGATCAACTCTTTGCTCAAAAGCATGAAGGACAAAGAAAAGAAGGATAAATCATCACTTGGTGTCACTTTATGTCTCTTGCATGCCTAGGCAAATGTTTAGAACTTAGAAAGAAAATAGATTTATGCTTCTTTGCTCAAAGGCAAGAAAATGGCAAAACATTCCAACAGGGCTTCATCATACTATCTGTGGATGATAAAACAAGAGCCCAAGGGTCCTATGTATAGCAATAGATGGAGAGAAGAGAGAGCTCTTGGGCACCAAAATAGAAGCCTCCAAAATGGTTTGCAGTCACCATCATGGTGAAACTGATTACATATGTTTTCTCATTCAATTGGAATTTGTCCTTCTCTTTGATTCACCCTCTTGAAATGACCAAGATCATTGTAAAATCAATGGTGAGATGACCCTCCATAAAAAATGGCTCAGATCAGTATTGTCAACGTTAGATTCTTTTTGAAAGCTCCCATATTTTGTACTATAGACCCATTCGGGCCTTTTGAATGTCTTTACTTATGAACCTATAGGTCAAGCATGTTGGGAAACTTGATTTGCACTATCCTTGTCCTTTTAGGTTTTTTGATTTCTTATACTTATAAAAGTCATAAGAAAAGCTTGTTGGGAATCCCAATTTACACTACAAATCCATTCGGGTTTTCCATGTGACTTTAATTCTTACTTGCTCCTTTGGTTTCTTTGATTGTTTCTACTTATAAAAGTCATAAACAAAGCTTGTTGGGAAACCTGATTTGCACTACACAGTCATTTGGGTTTTCCAAGTGACTTTACTTCTTATTTGAAGAATTTAAGCATGAATTTGACATCCTGTGGCATGTCACCAAGTTTTACCCCAATGACTAGTTGGCCACCCTAAATCTGACATCTTACTACATGTCATGTCTTTGAATCCCAATGACTAATTCGCCACCTTGAATTTGACATCTTACAGTACATCACCTCCTTTAATTCCAATGGCTAGTTGGTTGTATCAATTTTGACATCTTGTGGCACATCATGGGGATCCATTTGGGCCAGGTTTATTATTTTGGGCAATTTTCCCAAAGTAATTCCTTTAGACAATTTATTCGAAAGAATTCTTCCAGGAATTTTGCATGAAAGGCAATGGCTAGTTCCTTTAGGAACTTTTCCCATAGGACACTTGGAAAAGGCACAAGGTCCCTTAAGAAAATTTTGAAGGGAATTTACAAAAGAAATGGCTCTTCAGAAGTTTTCTTAAGGGCATTTCCAAAGACAAAGTGCCATTCAAAAAAGTTTGGAGGGACACTTGGGCATAAAAGTGCCCTTCAAACTTTTCTTTAGGGCACTTTGTGGCCCTGTGAGTCACTAAATGTGACTTCCTCTACAATTGCATAAGGCTACCAAAGGTACCATTACATTTAGAGGAGTTACCACTCAAGCCTATGCTACCATGTTTGGATATTCCACCATTAATGACAAATGATGTACACTCCATGTCCATAAGGTCACCAACTCAGTCAGACATAGATTTTGTATATCAAGCTAGTCAAACAGATCAAGATCACATATAATCAACAAGAGAAGGCATTATACCTTATCATAGGGATTATTTGGTAAGTGGAGATTTTAATATGCACATTTTTAGTTAGATGAAGGGTTACCATGAGGTACGACCTCTATGCATGGCCTTTGTAATAAAATGCCAACTACCACACTATTTTTCTACTGAGGATGTTGGCTAGTTTCTTATTTGATTATAAGAATATGTGCTTGATATCAACCAGAGAGTTAACACTCTCACATATGAATTGAAGGGGATTAATGTGAATTGGTGGTTAGTATATCAAAAGGCACAAATGCAATGGGATGAAGCCTACAAAATCCTTCTAGTTTAGCTCTAGTTATCAGAGGGGGTCAGAAAGTACTGACCAATATTTCATGAAGGATATTGCCCTGATCTTCATATTTACTAGTGAATTGAGGTATAGATTGTGAAATCTATCACCCCAAAGTTTTTAGTACATATATTCCACTATACTCTGAGTACCCTTCCTAGTAGTTGGTACATACACTAGGAATGCAAAAGGGAAACAAGACATTGGGCACAGGTTCAAGGTGATTTCATTTAGACCTTTATTTTTGAAGATGATAACCCTCTAACACAAGGAATTGTAGAAGCTAAAGTTATTTTTATGCCATGGGAGGATTGAAAACTTAGATGGAATAAATGATACCTCATCCTCCTGTGATGTAGCCTATGATTTGAATAAATTTGTGTAGGCCCGTAAATTAGAGAAGGACAAGACAAAGTTCTATGTTCAACCATGTCATAGAATAAAAGATGAATACAAGTGGACAACAAATTCAACTAAGGAGGATGATCTAGCTCTCATAGAATTATTTGAACTAGAATGGGAAGTTGAGATACTTCTAGGTCCAATCATTGAATCATATGAAGAAGAAAGGTTGCAACATCTTAATATTCCAAAATGAAAAGCCAAACAACTATTATGTGATTCTATTCCTGAGGAAGAATACAATATTTACCATGAACCTTTGAAAGAACACATAAAAAACATTGGAATAGAGGTCCAAAATTGACACATATTGGTGATTACTAGTCACAAGAAGACATATCTAGAGTAATGTAGCTCTTGTGATATTATCAAGATGTCTTCTTAACCAAGTTCACAAAATTCAAGGGTGTAGACCCATCTCTAGGGGGAATGCACATTGAACTAAAGGAGTGTGCATGATCAATTAAGAAAAATCCATATTGTTTAAACTGAAACATGAAGCTGAAGGTTAAAGTTGAACTAGACCACATGCAAGAGGTAGAAATTATCTTTCCTATGGAAAAATATGATTGGGTGAGTCTTATGGTGGTCTAACCAAAGAAGACTAGTGAGATTAGAGTCTGCAATGACTATCATCTTTTGAATGAGGCCTACATTAATGACTCTTTGCCTATCCCATTTACTAATGAAGTTTTGGAAGTAGTCATAGGCCATGAGGTGTATTCCTTTACTGATGGTTTTTGTAGGTACCATCAAATCCCAATCGCATAAGAAGATAGAGCCAAGATGACCTTTGCAATAGAATGGGGTTCTTTTCCATACAAGGTAATACCATTTGGATTGAAAAATGCACCTATAATTTTATTGAGGGTTATTGTAGCTATGTTTAAGGATTTCATCCATGATTTATTATAATTTTATTTGGATGATTGAGTAGTATTTTCATTATTTATAAATTAATTGTCCAAATTAATATTGATATTAGAAAGATGCAGAGCATTACAAATATTGCTCAACTTAAAAAAATGATTATTTTTTACACCCTTTGGGGTTTTGTCAGGACATGTATTCTATAAAAAAGGTATCTTGGTAGATTTGGCTAAGATCACAGTAATTATGGGAATGCCACCACCCACAAGTATGATAGAGGTGCGATCCCTCCTTGGACATATAAGCTACTACATAAAGTTTATTAAGGGGTATGTTGTAATATCTGCCTCTTTAGAAAAGTCATTAAGGAAGGATACATGGTTCAACAGAACATATGAATGTTATGCGACATTCATTTATTTAAATTAAATATTGGTAACTGCATTAATATTAGTTTTCTTGGATTAGAGGAAGTCCTTCCACGTACATGTGGATGCATCGAGGATCATAGTTAGTATTGTGTTGGTGTAGCTAGGAGAAGGTGGATTAGATCACCTAATTCATTTTACCACTCAAAAGTTGCCTATGACTAAAAACAATTACACTACCATTGAGCGTAAAGCCCTTGTGATAGTTTTTAGATTACAAATTTTTTACCATTAACTATTAGCTACGCCATTTGAGTTTTTCACTGATCATCAAACTTTATGCTATCTAGTGAAAAAACCTTTACTAAGAGGTCACATATCTTGATGGTTAATGATTTTCTATGAGTTTCAATTCTAGATTAATGTCAAACCTAGTCAAAAGAATGTCAGACTAGATCATTCGAGTCAACTTTAAAATAGTGAAGAGCCAGAAGAAATTCTTGATGAATCACCTGATGCACACCTATTTTGTGTGTCTATGATTCTTGAACAAATGGAAGAGATCACATAGTTTTTTAGAACATGGGACATTTTTAGAACATTACATAGAATAAGGGAATAATTAGTTGATTACTAAGGCCCTTACTTTTAGTATCATCAAGGGATTCATGTACTATTTAGGCAAGGATGAAGTACTGCATAGAGTAGTACTTGAGCATGAACGAACTCAAGTACTTGAGGAAGCAAATCAAGGCATTTTTGAAGGTCACTTCACTAGAGATACTACTACAAGAAAACTTTTGAAAATTTACCTTGTTTATTTTAGGATGCACATCGAATCACATAACAGTGTAATGTCTGTCAAAGGATGGTAAAGCCAAACCAGTAAGATGAAATGTAACTTTGGCCAATGCTTGTACATAAAACCTTTGAACAATGGGGGATTGATTTTGTTGGGCCTATAAATCTACTCAATAAATGTAGTCATGAAGACTATATAATCACTATGATTGACTACTTTATAATGTGGGTCGAAGCTACTACAACAACTAGCTGCGATGTAAAGGATACAATGAAGTTATTGTATGAGAACATAATCACCAGGTTTGGGTGTCCAATCAAGTTGGTAAGCAAAGAGGTATCTAATTTTTGAATAAAACCATAAAGACACTCACTGATGAATTCCTCATATCATACCATAAAAGTACAACTTACCACCCTCAAGTGAATGGTCCAGTAGAGGTTGCAAATAAAGTATTGGGTAAGATGCTTACAAAAGTCTATAATGTTTAGTGAAATGACTCGGAGGATAGACTTCTTATAGTCTTATGGGCATATTGCACATATTAGAAATGTACCTCAAGGTTTACTCCTTTTCAATTGGTACATGGTTTAGAAGTAGTAATGCCCTTAGAGTATGTTGTACCCAGCTTGAGAATCATAATCATCATGCATGTGAGAGACCAAGAATCTTTGATGAGTAGGTTATTAGACCTAAACATAGTGGATGAAGTCCATTGCAAAGTAGTATGGACGCAAGAGGTAAGTAAGTGTAGACCAAAAGCTTGACATGATAAAAATCAACACACTAAATAATTTTAAATATATGAACTAGTCTTATTGTATGATAGTTAGTTCTGAGCCTTTTTAGGAAAATTGAACATCCACTAGAAGGGACTGTATATTATTCATGAGTCATTACATCTAGGAATAGTGGTATTGAGGGATTTACAAGGTACTATTTTTCCTAAAAAAGTGAATGGTAGTAGGTTGAACCTTATCGCTAGTAATCTATGTGCCCAAGAAAGGACATGAGCTCAATCACACCAGTTTAGTGTAGGATTCATTTTCATTCATGTTGTATAGATTGGGTTTGGTTTTTATTATGTTGTGTGTGTAGTTAATTAGTAGGTGTAAATAAATTAGCACAAATAATCTGGAAGGAGACAATGTTCATGATCGGGAGGAAAGAGTAAATACCAATGTTAAAATAGGCAACATTAAAAGATAATTAAGTCTGAGACAATTACGTATAATAGAGATATTTGATGTTGGATAATGTTTAAGTGATGGTTTTTAATAACTAAACACATGAGATAAGCGGCATATATCCCACATCACCATACCGTTTAACATTAGGAAAAAGGAATAATTAGTTCAGAGATTTAACAAGTCACATCATTCCACTAGGCTGCCACAAAAAGATGCCACCTTGACAAAAAATGTGCCAACTCATCATTTCAAAGATTTTGTTACCAATATTTTTTAAAAAGGGATCCTAAGACAACTTGGCACATTTAAATCAATAAGATAGAAATGGGTGTGTGAAGACCTATATATAACACATCTTGCTAGTTGATATGTTGTTTCTTAGCTAATTTCAAGCATTTTTATATTCACATCTCCAAGTCTCTCATATAATTTTGTACTCATGTTCAACTCAGTTTATCCACAAGGAAGAGGTATTCAAGATGGACACATCTGGACAATTACAATTCATAAAAATTCTCTCTATTTCACAACTAGAAGATATTGGGATTGGATCAAACATACACCAAGCCAAATTTTTAGATCTAGAGGCATATGTTTCCATCAAGTGCATTGAATAAAAAATGTTTGTCCATGACGTAGGCTCAAATATACAACCCTTGACAATTACACAACTACATAAGCTCTACAACACTGATGTTGAGTTGTTAATTTGGTTACCTACATTTGGCCAAATGAGTGAGAGCATGGAAATTCTACTGGGAAGATTCAATGATGGAAAAATCTATTTGTCTACAGACATCACCATCTATGTGAATGAAGTTGCAATGGAAAGGGATACAAGCATTACGACACAAGGGTACTCTCTTGCACCTTATAAATCAAAAGCTCCACTAATTCTACTTAATATTAAGGAGGCCTATACCTGAGGTAATTACAAAATTCCATTAGATGACATCTTAGATGAAGCAATCTGCATTTTAGCAGAGTGCATTACTATGTGGTTTTGGAAAATAAAAAAAGCTATGAAGGAGGCCACAAAAGGGCTAATCGATATTGTTCATCGCATTATCCATAAGGAGGAATAATTTAATTAGCCAAAATTTCTTGTTGTAGAACTTATAACTACTATTTCAAAAGTCACCATGTCTGTAAGACAACCTTTTCAATATCAATTTTTGGTTTTGTTGCTCGTGTTCACACAATGGAAGTCTCCAGAAGGCATAGTCAATCTAAATGTGATTACTAGCTAGACATTACATTCTAGAGCCTCATTTGGAAACATAGAGAAAGTGGCTATCTCACACATAAACAATTATTCTATATATGGTGGGTTGAATTCATATAATTGGTGATTAGTAACCCAAACATCCCACTACCTATGATGCAATTTATGGGCCAACATGCATTGGTCATGAAGCTTCTAGATGGAATTTTCGTCCACATTCATAAGATCCCAAAGGATCCATTAGCACCTTTGCCTTTCTTTATTGATATACATATGGCTTAGATGTAAGTAACAGAGTAGAAAACTCTTACCGAATGCAGAGTGACTCCATTATAGATAATTCCACCTGATGTTCCCATTGTTATGAACACTACACAACCTTATGCAATGTCATCTGCTCTATTATATCGAGGGAAGTGTAAAGTTCCTATGAGTTATTAATCACCTTCTCCTCTAAGAAGGAAGATTCATAGCTAGAAAACATGGTTAGATGATCCTTATGTTCCTTGGATCATTGCAGAATATTAGTGGCAAAACATTCAAACTAATGAATATGATGTCTATCAGGCTATGCTTGTAGACATGGCTGGTGATATTTATGAGAAAGAAGAAGAAAAGTATTTTTTCTTCTAAAAAGTAGTGTTTTTGATACAAATAAATAAAAAGGTTCCCCAAAATTTATGGATGAAATTCTCACCTTTCTTGTAGTCTATTATTGTTGACACTGTGGGCAAGGAAGCCAAACTCTAATGACTATAAGAATAAATTACTATAGAAGGCAAATTTGATGATTCCTCTCAAACCTAGCCAATTTATCCTTTTTCCAAGAGCTAAATAATGTCACTTCAACACAAGAGTTACACTCTATAAAGATACAAACCTACTATTGAGGAAGAAGAGGAGGATGTCACACCCGTAGTCCAATAGCCTGCAACAACTCCAACATCTTTAGGGGGATTGCACTATCAATTCTTGAGGACTCACCCAGATTTGGGTGCCAAAAGGGCCATGTGTCATGGGAAATGGTGCATAGGTCCATTTTATTTCTTCTTCATCTTAATTAGATAAACCTCTCACTGATATTGAAGAGGTGGTGTTAGATGCATAAACACCTAAGGAAAAATAGTCTATGAAAGAAGAAGCATAATAAGCTACCAAACATAAAAAAAGAAAAGAAGGGAAGAAACAATAGAAAGAAGTAGCAAATTAAAAGGTTTTAGAGGCACAACATCAATAAAAAACTGAAGTGCCACTACAAGTAGTGGGGCCACAACTAGCTATCAAGCTAAGGCAGCCACCAATAACAACTATGGAGGAAGTTACACTCTCAACTAAACAAGAAGTTTAAGTGCCAATAGACATCGCCATCCAGTACACATAGATTGAAGAAGTTGAGGCACAAAAAAATAAGCTTGTTGAGGCCAATAAAGTGTGGACGTAGAATGTTACTATTGAGTTAATAAAGAAATATGTTGAATATGTGGCCAAGCACAAGCTTACTATAGAGGTAATACACACATAGCTTAACATTCTCAACAAATGCACACAAGAGGTAAAGAAATTCTTAAATACAATGATAGTACAAATTATAGAGACGATAACTACCAATGTTGCCCAAAGATCACACCACTCCTCCATAATAGGTTGATGTTGTAGTTGACTCTCCTCCATAACCACCATCTAGGACTCCACTTCCTACCTGTTTCACTTTTTAATCCCTACCAACCCAAGGTCAAGCCTCACTAAAACATGATTCTATTGCGACATCTAGATTCCAATACTTAACCCTCATGGATGTTCCTTCTGCACCCTCTTATCACACTATTTTTTCATTCTCCCTCACTCCCTTGTAGTGCCATCCTACCACTACCTCCACTATTATCTCTACCATACCTACACCTACTGCTAAAGAATATATGGATGTTTCTATGTTTTCATTGGCCAAACATTTGGAAGGTGCTTCAAAATTTTAGGATTTTGTCACACAGACTATTGTTCTTTAGAAAATAGGGTGTCTTAATTACAAAAGGATAACTCTGACCTATAAAATGTGCTCAACAACACTATTAATTTAATTGAATATGCCTGTCCTAACCTCTACTCCCAAGTTGTGGGTCCTGGCTTTATGTTGGATCGCATGAAACTTCCAAAGCTTGTATCCCAACTTATGTAGGATTAGGTGAGCATCCAACAAGTCAAAAGTCTTGAGTTGTAAGTTCAGACCATCAAGGAGGATTGAACTAAGTTATGTGAGATCTTATATATTTATCAACCTAACCTTAACATCATGATTGACCAGGCCATGATTATGGCCCATTAGTTGATCGATTGGAAAACACAAGTGGACATGGTTTGAAATAGTGTGTTACCTAAGTTTAACATTATGAGTTCTTCTAAAGCTATAATGCTCGATCCCTCTATCAATTTTGATAGGTTCGCATCTATATTTAATATATATGTGTAAGTTAGAGACTCCTTCATGTAATAGTTACAGACTTGGTACACTTAGATGCTACACAAATGTTTAGGAATCCAAGCACAACACCATGTTGAGAAGCTCATCCATCTTCATGAAGATATCTCTGGAAAAATAACTATTGTTAAAGATACTCTTCTTTATATAGTGGATAGTGACATTTATCAATTATTGCACACTTATATCCCATTATGGGCACTTCTACACAGTGTTCAAGAGTACTTGATCCACTAAAAAAACTATAAGATGGGCCTAGCTGAGTTTGATAGTATCATCGCTCCACTAGTTGATATACCTACCATTATTCCTCTAAGTTAACATCAATAATAACTACACCAAAAAATATTGTTGCTTATAGTTATTCATAGAATGTTCCATCATATTTACAACCATCAACTGTATCTTTTTATCTGTAGATACCTCCTCCATCTAGCTAAGTTTTTTTGCAGTGGGGAATTTTGAAATTTTGTTTGTTAGCTTCTTGTTTGGTAGGACTATAGGGACACACAGGGATAGGTTAGTTTAAAACCCTTAAAGGGTGACCATCTAGTTTTTTTAATCTATTGAAAACCTGAAAGGGTGCTTGATTAGGTTGCTACTTAGTTAAAAACCCATGAGGGTGGCTAAGTAGTGCATAATAGGTGAAAACTGAGAAATGACACCTTGAGCGATCTACAGTTTATGTGCATTCCACCTGTATTTTGTTTTTTAGACTCCAATCTCTTTATGATCTTGTCTCAGGACAAGATAAAATTGTAAGTCTGAGAAAGTGTTAGCTGGGGAATGTGTACACTAACCACTCAAATATATGAATGTGCCACGTGGATAGGGACCATGACTTCTTTTTATTTAGTGGTTATTCTACAAGATTGTTAGGATGATATTATATTTATAGTTGGGATCATGTACATGGAATATTTAGTAAAATAATATAGGTTGACATACCTAGATGCTAAGTATAAACATTATGGGTAAAACAATATAGTTTTTAGGATTATATATTCCTATGAATTATAGTAGAATGGGTTGGATAATGTTGGGTAATACTATATGAGGACCTTTTGAGTATGTTTGCTATGAAATAATGAAGGAATGAGTGTAGACTTAAGATATCTATAATGAAAGTGTAATGAGTGCCTAATAGTATAAGGATTTTAAGTAAGATTCTATAATTGGTGATTAATATGATGGTTATGTGTTCCCTATTATAGTTATATCTTTTGTGTATCGATACGTGTTACAACATTAATTCTCATGAAAAGGGATTTATCATCTATGTAATACGCTAGTTATTTTGAACTTGGATGTTATTTCATAATATCTCTACGTAATGATAACATTCCTTGGGAAATATCTATGATCTACTTCCAATAGTTATAAGTCCTATTATGTTAATTGATTAGTAAAAGGTCTTTCCTCTACGAGCTAACAAATGTGTATTCACACCTGAGTATTGCCATTATGTATCTATCTAAGTAGGCATTCATAGGATTACATAAGATTGTGCTAAACCTCTATGATCCTAGTATAAAATTGAATACCTTACAATGATTTTTCCTTTCCTGAAAGCTCTTCCTTAAATCATAGGAGTTATCCCTATAATTAGCATATTCTGGTGAACAAAATAACCTCTACTAATAATCAAGTACTTTGAAGAAGATATAAATAGGGATAAGGGCATGTGTAAGTACATATTAGCTCAAACATGATAATGTAACATGACCATAAAATGATATAACCTGGATGTATCATGATCAAATAAGGTGGATGCACTTAATGTCCTAGTGACATGAGAAGAGGGAAGACCCAACATCCATAAGTGCATATATCTTGTATCTATGTATGATTGTATCACACTCAAATAAAATCATGAAACATATGTGTATGTAGAAGTAACTGATATGCTATCCATCAACATGAAACTAATAACATGGATGCCAAGGAAATAATATAATATGTAGATGTCAAAAATATTTTTGGATTTTTGAATTTTTTGAGTTTTTTTGGAATATATAAAGAGAATACCCTATGATCTCATCTAATAGATGCTCATAGTTATCTCCCAACTCAATACCTAGTGCAATAAATTGGTAATACTACCAAGGAGCATACATATGTGCAATATCTATCACTAAAGTATCTGTGATACTCTACTTATGTACAATAGGATTTTGTGGTCATGAAGAAACAATAAGACTAATAGGGGTTCATGGAACCCATCATTGAGTACTTTGAGTTTTTTTTTGGAATAATAGTGATAAGAACATGTGTAGGTACTCTGGATATCTAATTATGGTCTGTAGTAGATGATGATTCCTTGAAATCCACTATATGTCCCTAATTTAAAGGTTTCTTAAGTTCCAGTCATCTAGTAAAGTGGTTTGCCTATTGCTTACCCTTTTATAGTAGATTAGCCTTAGTAGGATTTACAATTAATTGTCTAGGTATAAATATCTTGTCCAAGAGGATGCTCATATGGAACTCTGAAAAGTGTAATTATTCGATCAACATGAATGTATTTAACACACCCATACACTGTAGAAGCTACTACTCAAAGATTATGTATCCAAGGGAATCATAATAACATATCGAAGACACCTATGGAAGGTATAACTAAAAAGGTAGTAACCACATATGTAGGACCCACCTGTAAAGGTAAGTCAATCTCACCAAGACCCTATTGTGAGGTCCTGTCAAATTCTCTAACTAATCTGGTATAAGGGTGTAAGTCATGGTAAGTATAACCTAAGTGCATAAGTAATGTCATAGAGCAAATGTTCCCATTTGAACCATTATCAATCATAACATTACATTTAGGTTGGTGATCAAGGTATGCTCAAATGAATAAAGAATTAATATCAGAGTCATCATCCTTAATCTCACTATCATCAAAAAGAATAGAATGTCTTTGAACCATAGGAGGTTTATGCTACGTATAGGTACCAATAATCCCATCTAGTGGGTTCTAATAATGTGATAGAGGAGGATGTGATTTATATACTATTTGCACTTTTGCATCCTTTTTAGAATGGTCTTGCTAAGTATTGTTAAATATCTTCTATTTTTGTTGATAAGAGGTTGTGAACCTAATTCCTTTAGAGGATCATCAAATGTAATCTTTTGGTCATCTATAGGATCCTAGATCTTATGCTTCAAGGTAAAATATCTATTCATAGAATGCCTTGGTCCTTGGTGATAATCACAGTAAGCATTCACATCATATCCTTTTGGTAGAGGCCGACTCATATCAACCTATATAGGATGAGGGAGATATAAGATGACACTCCACTAACTATGAGAGTAATGAAGATGGAAACTTAGGTAAACATGAGAACTATCTCCTTAGTGAATTAAATAAATCAAGATGATTAGGTTAATATGAAACTACGTTAATTATGGTGGTTGTTTCATTTTTAGGCTCAGGAGGTTTCACCTTGTAGCTTGGTTTAATTGTAAACTTGGTATTGGATGTAGATGTAAATGGCATATTTGATACATACTTAAGATTATTAAATTAATTAAGCTTCATTTCATGATCCTAAATAACATGGCATAAGTCTTCAAAAAATATATTTTTTGAAAATAATGGGCTCATGTAAAGGAGAAATCAAGCTTTGCTTGAATATGTCTTGAAATTCTTTATCTACCATAAGATTGGTCATTTTAGCCCACATTGTCTTTTATCTCAAGACATTCATTGCAAGGTTCATTGGTTCCCTATTTGATTTTTGTGATTTGGGCATAGGAAACCTTTCTAACAATATTAATGGAAAAGTGTGCCAAAAATTGATGTACAAGAGGTTGGAATGCTTTCATAGATTGGAGAGGTATATCATAGAATCACCTAAAATAATATTCCTTGAGGCTCTTTAGAAAATAATTTGGTTAAAAGTTTATCATTGGAGGCATAATAAAGGCATGCCACATAGAAGGATTCTAGATGCTGCTTAGGGTCACCCATGCCATCATAAAATGTGAACTTAGTGCAACAAAACTAGTTGGTAAGGGGTACAAAGATATCTCACATGCAAATGGATTATACAACACATCTTGAAAATCAATGGCATGAGGACACTTTAAAAGCTTTTTCTCAATATTAATAACCTTGTCCTCTGAGTTCTTTATAACTTTTATTCAAAAAATTGACCACCATTGGCGAGTAACATTCAAAACTTTGGTCATCATGATCTTAACTCTAATGATAGCCATCCGAAGGGTCTTGTCTTAGTCATGGTTGGTCTCGTAGTGACAAGAATCATGCTATTATTAGTAGCTTACAAAGTCCATTATGATGGCTTAGTTGAAAAGTGAGTCAAGGTACCTAGTATTTTCATCAAGCTCATCCATGTGGTCACCTCTAAAGTGTTTAGCATAGATTAAAATAATTTTTAAATGTTAAGGTTTGATTATGAAAGTCAAGGTCAAGCTGGAACCATGGTGAAGATAAGAAGATGGTGACCCTCCAAGAACATAATGTTTTCCAAGTTGAGAAATAAGACCAAGGAATAGAGCTAGTGAGCCAACAACATGGCCATTCAATCATCTTGGAGAGGTTAAGGTACTTTTGGGAAGTTTAAGGTATTCATTTATTTTAGTTCTATGACATGTTTAGATGTTGTAATAAGACTTACTATGAGAGATCAAACATGAGGGTATAAATATCATTGTATAAGAGTCTCACATGTCATTTAACACTTGTTGAATACCAAAATATATCCACCTCGACCGTACATATTGCCTAAATGTCTTAAAGTCTCTTTTTCAATGTTGGAATACTTTTGTAACTACATATTCATCATTTTCTAATGTATAGATGAGGGATACTGAAGAAGCTATTGGGAAATAAGGGTGGGAAATGTTTTTTTACATCACTCTACCACCATAAAGGTTAAGGGAGACTTCATGGCTATCTGATTCATTAGATCCAACATGCCAAAAAGGTAGAACAAGTAGTTTCTTAAGGAGAACAAGCCTATAAAGGTATCTTTGCAAAGGTTTTATTTTAAGGATCAAAATTTGAATTTATCCAAGGCTCTCTCTAGTCTCCTTAGATTCAAATACATGCTTGAGAAGAGTGATAGGCTCAAAAAAGATAAAAACCTATGCCATTTCTCCATCGGGTTTCATAGGTCTGCTTGGCAAGCTCAAAAGGGTCAATGGTTTAAGGCTGGTACATTGAGGAGAGAAATGATCAAGGAAAATGATATTATGGGAAGTATGGGACCCCTATGCCCTTACAATCCATAATAAGAGATGGGAGATTTAGGCCCTAAACTTTATGAATTGTCCTTAACAAATAAGATGTCTTAAAAACTCTTAAAACCCCAGAGGATTAGTTTTGGGTAGTTTTAAGGAATTTATAAGCTTGTTGGTGTAAATGTATGATTATTTGAGACCATGAAATTTTATATTATTTTTCTCATCTCACATCCCAACATCTAGTTGGCATGTGCTAACATCAGTTGAGCAAAACCTTCACTTTGAATGAGTTACAGGCTATAAGTAGGTTTTTTGTTGGTTTGAATGTTTTATTAACTCAAGTGGTCTTCAATAAAACTCTATCAACTTTTAACTCCTCCCTTAAATCTCCTCAAGTGATAGACAAAAGATCATGAAGGTTATTGGTCTTAATACTCTCTAACAAGGTTCTAAGTGTGAAGGAGCAAATGCAAAACTGTGACTGATGAAAAAATCTCAATGCATTCTTGGAGGAGTTAGATTGGTGGCCAAATACTAATCCATTAGAGGTCCATTATTGGTGAGTAATCCAAATCAAACCATCAAACTCTCTCCAAGCTTATTGAAGAACACAAATGACAAAGGGCTATTATAGTCTCATGCATACCAATAGGTTGCAAGTTTATAAGTTAAATGTGAGAATGCTTGACAAGTATTGCATGTTTCCTCATTGAAAGGAGTCTTAATAGGATGATTTTTATTAACCTTTATATCAGTTTTATCAGTCAATTAAGTGAGATCAATCACATAGTGAGTGAAAAGAACTTTAGGCCTACAATAATCACCTAGAGGTCTACCTATAAAGTAAACATAAAGTGCCAAAGTTCGTGATTGGAAATGAGTTTTAAAAGCCAAATAAGGTGTAAAACACCTCATGGGAGGGATTTGAAATGTTTGAATGCTATATGAAATAAATGAAACATCAAAATGGTACAAAACACTTAAGAGAAGCTTGCATGCTTATAGAGCCTAAAAGGAATTCTTCTGTGCATGTGGAGTTAGAGCCTCAAGAAACCAATAATATATTGGTTTATAATGATGATATATGGTCCATTTAACTTTTTAGGGATTCCAAACAAATTTTCTAAGGCTCTCATGAGCACTCTTGAAGGAGTGAAGGTACAGGCCTATCACAGACACCTAATAGATTGTGTGAACTTGGGTGAAGACCAAAGTGAGTTGGTCAAGTCAATTTGCATGACTCAGGGAATGTAGAGGGGATAATGAAAAATGAGAGACATGGTTCATAGTGTTATAATGGATCGATTAGGATCAAAGATAATAAAACATCAAGAAGGAGAGTTTGTGCCTATAAGAGTGCACCTACATGCCTATCATAAGTAAAATGAGAGAAAAACATGTATGTGGTGTTGGGTGAAGTGATAAGAGAATTTTTAGAGGTTAGGGAGAGTATGAGAAAATCCTCAATCCTTATTAGAGTCACTATAAAGATCAAAACCAACTAAAGAGAACTCAATATCAAGGACCAACAATCAAGAAGCTTATAAATGCATCTCTAGGCTTGTGCATAAAACTTGAAGAAGCATGCAAGTTTTTGAAGTGGTTTAAGGAATGAAGAATATAAATAAGTGGAGAAGACCTTTATAAAGGATCTTATGAAGTTTTATTTCATTAAAAGGAAGAAAAATACTAAATAAAGGTTATTAGGGGTAGTCACATAAGACTATTTACAAACCCTAGCAATGGCCAAATACAAGTTATAGAGGGTTTAAAGGTCAAAAAGGTTGAGAGAATCACTTACACAAGTCATGGTAGGTTTTATAGACCTCAAATATGTGTTTTCAACTCAAACCAAACACATTCATGCCTATGTTGCCAAATTAGGCTTTCTCAAATTCACTAATAGGCATGTCTTATCTGAGAAGCCCAACTTCATCATGTGTGAAATTGCATGAGGAGTTTCATGAGTAAAAATTGTTATTAGAGGATTTAGTAAGGTCTCCCTACTCCAATCTAGTGGCATTATTTGGGAGATCAAGTATGTATTCTTTATGAATAATCCTTAACAAGTTAAGACCCTAAAACCCTGTTAAAACCTCTCAAGAGACCTGATGGATCGAGATAGCTTTGAAACTACTTGTATGGTACCTATGCCTCTCCTAGGAATCTAATGCAGTAGAGAACTGGCATGTGTGTGGAGAAGAGTATAGAAAACTGGCCTAAAGCTATCTTTTTGAGCCTATTTGTAGGATTTTGTGGGGTCAAAAAGTCTTCCTAACCATTTGTAAAGGCTACTTGAGCCAACATAGAGGTATTATACTCCTTCACAAGTCATTTAAGAAGCCTTCACATTGATAGTATTGGTTTCAAGTCACTGTGAAGACTTAATGAAGAAATGTGATCAATTTTACATCAAGAAAATGAGTTGCAGACTTGTATCAATACTTCAAGGATCAAAGAGCTTTAAAAACACCTTGGTGAGCATCTAATGGCATCTATGAAATATTTTATGAGTCATGAAATAGAGATAAGAACCCTTCTTGGCCCTCAATATCACTTTAAGTTTCTAGGCATGAAGGCCTCTTACTACATTCTTGTCAAACAAGTGTGAAGACCATAATTGCAAGTTGATCTTCAATGCTTGTATAAAGGCTCCATGACCTGATGTAGTATCTCCATGAAGCAATCAACCATGATGGAAACCTTTAAGACATAAAAATAGACCTTGAGTGTAAAATCAAACTTTAATAGCAAATAATATGGTATGAGAAGAGGTCTAAAGTTTAAATTCAAACCTCACATGATAGAGAAGCATTGGAAGAGATAGGGGTTGGAAAAGGTTCTCAAGTATGCCAAGTGTTAATTAAACAACTTGTAACTAAGCTCAAAGAAGAAGATGTGTAAATCCATAAAAAGGGAGTTAGATTCAAGAAGCATCTAACCTACCAAGATGATCTCCCTACCACTTTTTAGTTAGAAATTCATCAACACATGGCTTAAAGTGTTGAGAACAAGAAGCCAATACATTACTTGTAAACTTGGTGGAAAGTTTTTCCTATTTTGTAACTAATTTTATTATTGTATGGCAGCCATGATGGGCATATCTATGCCTATCTCTCCCTCTTCCTTATCTTCTTATATAAATGAAGACTTGAAAGCATTGTGTGCATCCTCAAAGTGGGTATGGCGAAGCCCTGCCAATCTTAATACTTATTATTGCCTTTGAAATCAATTTAATTTGATTTATACTATCTTAATATTGTATATAAGTTATTTTGGGATGAATTGTTGATGGATGTTAGTGATATTTATATTATTTCCTTGCATTTGTCATTTTCTTTCATGCCTCTATGTGAGTTAGTCATCATTCCATAGGTCATATGAAGTGTATCAAATGGTTTTGTTTAGTTTATGTGTTGAAATTACATTAGTGTCTTCACTTAGGCCTCTTAATTAACCATATTGGTTGTTTTAATAACCATAACCTTGATTTATAAACACTTGTGTGGGAGGAGATGTCTCTAAGTTATGAAATTAGGTTGTAATCTTGTTATTTCATAGTGCAAGCATTGGCAATTATAGAAAACTACATTTGGTGCATCACCTTCATGTTTTCTTTCTAGTTTTAGTCTCCTTCTACCCCCTTTCCTTGTAGTCTAAATTAGGTTAGTGAATAGTTTTGGGTGAAACATAAAGGGACCTAGCCCAATCTAGAGATTTACTTCATAAATTAGTCTACCCACAACCCATATGTGATTCTATGATATCATCTAATTAGGAAGGGTTGAACAACCTTCCTAGGGGAAAAAATTAGATTGATAACAGTTCTAACAAGCCTAGATGGTTTTAATTTCAACAAGGTTGTCTAAGATTGATGCTGGTCTTGACAAATTTAGAGTTGCAATAGCCTCCTTCATGCATCATCAAGCGATTCCAAGAAGTTTTTAGCTCTTAGTTGTAAACTAGTAAGAAAATTTCATACCAAAGTTGACTACAAGATCAAGGTATAAATTTATTCCTTTTTAGTTTGTTGAGTTACCTCTATTTTCTATCAAGAGAGAGAGATTCCTTCATTATATCCCTTATACCAAGACTCCTAAAAAGAAGTTTAATTTCCATTATACTCCAAGTTATCCTAAATCTAGCAAGATGGATATAAACCTTCCCTTTGTTGATTTAAATGGTGGATGTTGGGGATCAACCAACAAACTTGATTGCTTTTATGTAAGCAATTAAACATGGAATTAAACCAGAATAATAAGTAACTAGAATCAGAAATAACAAGGAATAAGAGATACAAGAAACCACCCTGAAAACTTGTATTAAACTCTGCCAGAAGGAAATACAATGAAGAAAAATTACACTTTCTTCTCACACCTCTCAGATGTACAAATCTCTTTCCCTCAAGAGTTTACAATCAATTCCAACAACCTGGATTGATACACACATATACAATATGTCTTGTACTGTTCTTTTTTACTTACAAACTATGTAGATCTATCCCTATTATATAAGATTAGGTATCATGAGCAATGCATTAACAACCATTAGATACACCTCCTAATCAAAGGCTCAAAACAATCCTGCCAAAAATAGAAACACGGACTTATAACTAACAGCTAATCTAATCATGCAAACATTCTGTTTATCCACAAAAATAGACTTTCTGGACGCACAGGTAACCGATGTCGATTCCTGCCTGTCTGCACATGACCGACGTCGACTGATTTATAATCGATGTCGATAGCTACTGGTCGACTCCTTGTCATCATTGGCGACTGTGTAAATCCAGTAACTTCAGCATCCACTCATCTAGTGAAATTTTTAGCTTCACACCTTAATAATCTCCCACTTGGAGATAAACAACTGCACTAGTACTTGTACAACAACATCTTCTAGCTTCTACATCTTCAAACTAAATCTTGAAGACCAATAAAAGTTGAATGAAGATTTAACTTCTCCTTTGTTATCGGCTTTGTTAACATATCAGCAGGGTTCTTATTTGTATGGATCTTCTCCAGCTTCAACTTACCATCCTCCAATACCTGTCTAATGAAGTGGTACCTAAGCTGTATATGTTTAGTTCTTGAATGAAAGGCTGAATTCTTAGCCAAATGAATTGCACTCTGACTATCACTGTATAATCTGTAACTCTCTTGCTTCTTTCCCAACTCTTCCATGAACCGTGTCATCCATATCATCTCTTTGCTAGCCTCTGTGACTGCAATGTATTCTGTCTCTGTAGTAGACAAGGCAACAACCTTCTGCAACTTTGAAATCTAGCTAACCGCCATTCCACCAATAGAGAAAACATATCCTGTGGTGCTTTTTCTACCATCCAAGTCACCTGCCATATCTGAATCTACATAACCATGTAGAGAAGTGTTTGACCCACCATAGCATAAATGCCTACTGCTGGTCCCTCTCAGATATCTGAGAATGCACTGAACTGCTTTTCAGTGCTCCTTCCCTGAATTGGCCATATACTTACTGACAACTCCCACTACTTGGGCAATATCTGGTCTAGTACATACCATTACATACATTAAGCTCCCAACTGTAGAAGCAGATGGAACTCTACTCATGTACTCTACCTCATCATGTGAATTAGGACACTATTTTTTACTCAACTTAATGTGTCCAGCCATAGGTGTACTTACCAGTTTTGCATCCTGCATATTGAACCTCTCCAACACCTTGTTCACATAATCCTCTTGTGACAAAATCAACCTGTGATTTTTCCTGTCTTTCTTAATACTCATGCCAAAGATTTTCTTTGCTGCTCCTAAATCCTTCATGGCAAATGTGTGAGCTAATTTCACCTTAAGCTCAAAAATATTCTGCATGTGTGAACTTGCAACAAGCATATCATCTACATACAGCAACAGGATAATATATCTACCATTATCCAATCTCTTAAAATACACACAATGGTCAGATTGACATCTACTAAAATCATGCTCAGTCATAAACCTGTCAAATTTTAAATACCATTGTCTAAGAGCTTGCTTGAGACCATACAAGCTTTTCTTCAATCTGCACACAAGTTTCTCCTTAACTTTGACCTCAAATCCTTCTAGCTGATCCATATATATTTCTTCATCCAAATCTCCATGAAGAAATGCTGTCTTAACATCAAGCTGCTCAAGATGCAAATCCTCAATAGCAACTAAAGATAATACAGTCCGTATAAAAATCATTTTAACTACAAGAAAAAAAATCTCACCAAAATCAATACCTAATTTCTGTGCAAATCCTTTCACTACCAACCTGGCCTTATATCTCATCTGTCCATTCTCACATTCCTTTAACCTGTAGATCCATCTATTTTTCAGTGTTCTCTTTCCCGCTGGCAACTCAACCAAATCCCATGTTTGGTTCTCTTTCAAGGAATCAATTTCCTCATTCATGCCTAGCTCCCACTGATTCTTGGATTCCACCTATATTGCTTCATCAAAACTCTCTGGTTCTTCACCATCAGTGAGCAATAAATAGAATAATGAAGGGGAATATCAAATTGGAGGTTTACTTACCCTTTCTGACCTCCTGATGGGCATCTGAGACTCATTTTCTGCTTGCTATCCGCCCAAATTCTCTGACAGTGACTGACCTCGATCACTTCTAGGCCTATAACTGACCAACGTCAGTTTCACCTGATTGACGCCAGTTTCTTCCTGACCGACGTCGGTCACTGTCTGACTGACATCAGTTCCTTTATTGCCGATGTCAGTTCCTACCTGACCGATGTCAGTCTCTGTGTTTTCCTATCTGTGATTATTCTTTCTCGCGAGCTCATTTTGTATCGTCACCTCGTCTAAATCTTCATGGCCTTGCTCAGAATTCTTCAGCTTCTTGAGCTGATCACTATACATCACTTTTTCATTGAAAACAACATCACAGCTCCTAATTATTTTGTTAGTTCCTAAATTGCAAAATTGGAATCCAAAATCTCCAGAGCCATAACCAATAAATGTGCTCCTCATAGACTTAACATCTAGCTTCTTTCTATTTTCTTTATCAATGTGCACAAAAGCTTCAGAACCAAAAACTCTAAGAAATGAAAAATCTACCTTTTTACTTGTCCACACCTCATCTGAAATTCCACCATCCAGAGCTGTAGAGGGTCCTCTATTAATCAAGTAAACTGTAGTATCTACAGCTTCTGCCTAAAACTGTAAGGGCAAACCAGCATGCAACCTCATACACCGTGCACGCTCCATTATTATTCTATTCATCTTTTTAGCAACTCCATTTTATTGAGGTGTCCTTGGAACCATCTTTTGCCTGTGTATTCCATTCATATAATAATAACTTCTAAACTTATTGCTGCAGTACTCACCACCATTGTCAGATCTAAGGCACTTCAATCTCTTGCCTGTTTCATTCTCAACTAAAGCTTTCCACATCTTAAAAGTGTAAAAAACATCAGATTTCTTCTTAATGCAATAAACCCATACCTTTCTTGTAGCATCATCAATGAAAGTAACATAATACTATGATCCTCCAATTAAAGCTACCTAAGCTGGTCCCCACACGTCTGTGTGAACAAGCTCCAACTTGTGCTTCCTCTTTATTGACCCAATTTTGATAAAACTTACTCTCTTCTATTTTTCAAAAACATAATGCTCATAGAAATTTAGATCTATGCTTTTCAAATCTGAAAGCTTACCTTTTGACTTAAGGATAGATATTCCCTTCTCACTCATGTGGCCAAGCCTCTGGTGCCACAACTTTGCATCTACATCTAAAGTAGATAATACAGAAGGAGAATAATCAGTAATACAATTACATAAATAGAGAGTACCTACTCTCTTACCTCTGACTAATACAAGTGCACCCTTGGTAACCTTCCAAGATTCAACTGTGAGAGTTACTGTACAACCCTCATCACCCAACTTTCCTACAGAAATCAGATTTTGCTTCAGGGCTGGGACATGCATGACATCTTTCAACACCCATGTGTTGCCATTCTATAATTTTAGCTGCACTTTTCCTTTGCCAACAATTTTACAAGGCTCATCATCCCCTAAATAAACTTTTCCAAAATCTCCCTAGACATAATCATTGAAAAATTCTCTATTTGGGGTAGCATGGAAAGAGGCCCCAGAATCTAAAACCCAAGGTTCTATTTTATTATGCAAAGAAGGTGAAAGAGCATCTTGTGCAACAATACCCACAAATTTTGCTTCTTCATTACCTTCATGCTGATTCTCTTCATTAACCTTTAACCAACAATCTTTCTTTGCATGTCCTCTCTTTCCACAATTCCAGCAGGTTATCTTTCTTTTTCCATTTCTGGATTTGGATCTATTGCTCATCTTTGACTTAGACCTTGATCTCCCTTGCTTGCTCTTCTCTCTTTGCCTTCCCCTGCTTTCAATACTTAAAGCATTATCTGATGTTTTCCCTGTGATTTTTCTGCGAGTTTCTTCATTCAAGATTACACTAACAACATCATCTACTTTCAAGATATTTGTAGTAGATGCAGTATTACTAACTGCCATTACTAAACTATGCCAACTTTTAGGCAAAGAGCATAAAATTAAAAGAGCTTTAATTTCATCATCAAAAACTATTTTGACTGAATTTAATTGATTTACAATTTCATGGAAATCGTTAAGATGATTAGATACAGATCCACCTTCCTGCATTTGCAAATTAAATAACTACTTCATAAGATATACCTTATTTAAAGCTAAGGGATTTTCATATAAATTTGCTAAAGTGTCCATCAAATCTACCATTGTTTTTGCCTGTGACAAGTTAGAAATCACAGTAGATCCCAGACTCAATCTTATAGATCCAAGAGCCTTTCTATCAAGAACTTCCAATTCTTCATCTTCCATATATGTGGGCTTTCTATCAACCCCACCCAACGATAAATACAGATATTTTTGATACATATAATCTTCTATCTGCATTCTCCATAATTGGTAATTCTTTCCATTAAACTTCTCCATTCTCAGTTTACTTTCTTCTGCCATTGCTTCTCCCACTCAAACAGAAACCCCTGTGAGTGACTTGTAATCAACAAACACTAACCAGATCTGAAACACTTTTTAGTCAACCTGAGCTCTGATACCGCTTGTTGGTTGATCCCCAACAGTGGATCCATTTTAAACCTTTCAAGATATGATGATACCCTTGTGGGAGATCTTAAAAGTGTCCCATACTTTAGTGGATAATATACCATTACACCCATTGAGCACATAAGGTATATGACAAATTTATATAATATTCATAATATTACTTAAGAGAATGTGGCTATTAGGTTGTTAGAAATTTTATTTAAGGGAAAGGCTCTAGATTGGTATATGACATTGGCTCATAATTCCATTGATTCATAGGACTGATTAGGATAGAAATTGAGTAATAAGTTTAAAGACAAGAGTGATCACTTATCTTTAGTTGAGCAATAAACCACTATCAAGAGAGATCCGTAAGAGTTTATACAAGATTTAAACTTTAGATTCCAAAAAACATGGGATAAGATTCTAACTCTTGTGAGACCCACTCCAAACTATGCCTTCCTCTACTATCTCAAGGCCTTGAATAGTGACATAGCTATTATGATGTAATTTATGGGATGAGAGACCTTACTTAAGGCCTATGATGTTGTCATCAAGGCTAATAATAACCTCATACAAGATGAAAATATATACCTAAGATCTCTCATGCCATTATTTTCTGATATACATCCCCTTACACTAACTCTTGCTCCCATTCCCATGCTAACCAGTCATGAGCAAGTTGCCTCTAGTCAAGCAAATGAAATGCAAGAGTTAAGAAGCCTAGTCAAAGCTCAAAAAATAAAGTTAGTGGCCATTGAGAAGCATCTACCTTAACCTCATAGACCTTATCATTCTTCATATCATTCCTATCATTCCAATCAGCCAAATAAACCACCTTTTTAAGCCAATTCTCAAAGACAAGGGCGGGTTACTAATGCTAGACCATATAATAGTTATAATCTAAATGTTTCCACCACCTCTAAAGCTCTATTACTAGTTCAAAACAACCTTATGCAAGATAATGATTGGTATTCTCAATGTTATCATCCTCATAATTAACTTACCAATCGAAATGAGGTGTTTAATCAAGATTTTATGGCATAAAATGGAACAATTCCTTCTGTGACATAAGCTAATGTTTCTAATCAAGGAAGGTCTAATGGAGAGCAAGTTCATTATAATGTTACATTGGTAAACTGGCAAGAGGGATATTGGTGTGTAATCAATTAGTTGGGAAGCACAAGTAAGGTGGTTGATACTTCCATAATAGCTAATACAAGGTTAAAAAAGAGAGCATTGAAGATGCTCAAGAGATAGGTAAAGGTTTAATCATTATTCCTTCTATGTCTCAAAGAATAAAAGTGACTAATGAAACCCCTAAGGCCCAAGAAACTCATAAAAATCAGAATGTAAAATGTGTTTTTATACGTTGGTGGTTCTTGTATCAACATTGTGGACCAAATGAAGAGGTTGAATGTGAACATTTTTATGTGGAACACATTGGCTCTCCCTGGACAAAAGGTGATACTTTAAGAGGAGTTGTCTAAACTCAACCTTTCAAAAACATCAGTGAGAAGAAAAAGTTCAAGCTTCATAAAGTCCAAGAAAAATATGGTAAATCACATCCTTTTTTATCTTTATGTGATTGTTGGAGATTACTTAGTGCATAATTGCATGATATATAGTGGGGTAAGTATCTTAGTGATGCCTAAACAAATAGCTAACAAGTTAGGCCTAAAGTATGAGCCTAATACCAAGGGTGTCTTGTAATTAGATGGTTTAACTACCAAGACTATAGGTGTGATCAAAGGTTTGAGTCTTACTCTCTATGCTTGTCCCAACATTTCTGTTTCTCGAGATATTGTTGTAGTGGATTTTCCACCCTACTTTTCTCTATGCTTATCAAGAGACTTCACTACCAAGATTGGGGGAATTTGTCATCTGATTGGTCATATATGGCTTTTAGAACTATATATGGTACTAAGGTTACAATAATATCTAAACTTATGTCTAAATTTCATCTTGAACCATACAATCCAAACATTTCAAATGTGAATTATACTATCATTGATGAGGGAGATTATCCTAATGATAAAAAACTAGTTGTACCTCTTGAAGACATATCAAACCTATTCCTTGATGAGTGGGGAGCAAAAAATCATGAATATGATCCATATAAAAGTGTTGAAGAAAATAGTATAGGTGTTTACTATTTACATGAAGAAGGTGCAACCATATACCAACTCTCTACAAGTCAAGTGAAGATAGCGATGGCTTATGAAAATGAATCTTTGATGGTTCAAGGAATAAGAATGGAGTAAGGGTAGGTATGATGCTAGTTTCTCTATTTAAAGAAAGGTATTATTCTATAATTATATTTCAATTCAATTGTACTTGTAATGCAGCTAAATATGAAGCATTTATTCATGGACTTCAATGGGAAATAAAATAGGGAGTGAAGCAATACAAGTTTTTGGAGATAGTGAGCTATTAGTCCACCAAGCGAAAGGTAAAAACACTGCTAAGAATCCATTGTTGAAGTCTTACAAACATACGATATGAGACCTTATTGAAGACTTTGAAGCCTTCAACATACAATCAGTTCTAAGAGAAGAGAATCAACATGTTGATAGGTTAGCTTTATTGGGAGCTCAATTTCACATTCCTAATGATGTGAAGAACTCAAAAACTAAGCCACATATCAAGGTGGTAGTAAGGCCATCAATACTAGATAATGATGTCAATTTGTAGGTTTTTGAGAGTGACAAGAAAATAACATGCTTCCTTCAACAAGAAGTTGAGTTTTCTTTAAAAAACTAGGATAAATTACAACATCAATATGGAGATCAGATTATGCAATTGAGATCCTTTAATCTCCCCAAAGGGTTGGTAACTCTTAAGAACATCTTCAATGAGAATGATCAAATGAGTAAGGATATAGTAAGTATGTCTACCAAAGAAAGACATCATGAAAGGGTTACTATATTCAAGGACAATATTATTAAGCTTGGAAAGGTAGGCATTTCAATTGAAAGGATTACATTTTTGGACTTGTGTAAATAATTTTCTGATATCTTTGGTTGGGAATATAATGATCTTAAGGGGTTTGATCTTAGATTAGCCCAACATACAATATAGCTTGATCTAAATTCCAAGACTATAAGACAAAGACAAAGACCTTTAAATCTAAAGATTGAGCTTCTAATGAGGAAAGAGTTAACTAAATTGATAGCTTCAAATGTCACATTCCTTATTAAGCACTCCTTGTGGGTTGCTAATCTAGTCCCTTGGAGGAAGAAGAGTGGGGAGATTAGATTATGTGTAGATTTCAGAGATTTGAATAGGGTGTTATTGAGATATCATTACCCCTTACCCTCTATGGAGAAAATTCTTCAATTGGTTGTAGGTTCCCAACACTTCTCTCTCTTGGATGGTTACTCTGGTTATAATTAAGTCTTGGTTAAGGAAAAAGATCAATACAAAATTGCCTTTACTATTAAACATGGCATATGTACCTATAAAGGAATGACATTTGTGCTATCTAATACAGGGGATACATTCTAAACAGCCATGGATATAGCTTTTCAAGGCTTGATTAATGAAATGGTGCTAATCTATCTTGATGACAACAATTTTCTCAAAGAATGCTAATGATCATCTAGCTCATCTTAGATTTATTTTTGAAAGATGTAGGCAATATGGGATCTCTCTAAACCCCAAGAAGTGTGTTTTTGTAGTTCATGAGGGTAAGCACTTAGGTCACATTATCTCAAAAGATGAGTTTACCATACATCTTGAAAGAGTGAGTGCCATACTGGCTTTGTCTTCTCCCAAGTAAAATAAATATTTGCAAAGTTTTCTTGGAAAGAGTAATTTTTTTAGAAGATTCATACCTAGTTTTTCCAACCTTGTGAAGCTTATAACAACCATGTTAAAGAAGCACCAAGTCTTCAATTGGAAAAAAGAAGGAAAAAATATTTTTGAGGATAGTAAACAAGTTGTAGCCCAAGCACCTACATTGATCAATCCTAATTTTTCAAAGGATTTATGATTGTATGCTTTCTCTAACATTGACACTATTTCAACTATGTTGATGCAACAAAATTGTGAAGGTATTGAAGAACCTATTGCCTTCTTTAGTCAAGGGCTAGAGGATTATGAAGAGAGATACACCTTTATAGAGAAGTAAATGTTGGCAATCATAAGGAGCCTTAAGAAGTTTAGGCATATGGTGTCTAATAACAAAATCCATGTCATGGTGTCACATTTAAGAATAAGAGACTTCTTTTTGAACAAGGATTTGAATGAAAAAAGGGTTGGTTGGATAACCAAGGTCATGGAATATGACATGGAGATCAAGGCTACTAAATTGGTAAGAGGAAGAGGGATATGTAAACATTTGGCATCAGCCTTTTAAGAGGATAAAGAAGTTGTTCTAGCATTTCAATCTAAGCCTTCTATAGTTTTACGTTTAGCCCCTCCAAATCAGACACAAGATATGGTAATATTTCTTCAAATAGGTGAGTGTTCTACAAGTTTGTATAAAGCAAAAAAGAAAGTACTTTTGATTGCAGTCCATCCCATATGTTCTTATGGATGGAGTTCTATTTAGAAGGGATTTCAATGGTATGCTATTGAGATGTGTTGAAATTGATCATATTGATAGGCTTTTGGAAAAATTTCATGATGGGCCTATAGGTCACTTTGGACCTAAGAACAAAACATCAAAAATAATGAGGGTTGGGTATTATTAGCCTAGATTATTTAAGGACTCTCATGCATGGGTAAGGAGGTGTCAAAAGTGTGCATTTTTCACGTGGAAATAAAAGCTTTCAGCCTCCATCTTAATCCTATTCATGTGGAACAACCATTCATGTAATGGGGTCTTGATTTCATTAACATGATAAATCCCCCTTCAAGTGTAGGTCATAAGTGGGTGATTACATCCACTGACTACTTCACAAGATGGGTGGAGGCAATAGCCCTTAAAGAAGCAAATGAAAATTTAGTTCTTAACTACTATGAAGTCTTAATAACTAGATTTGGAGTCCCTTCCACAATAATTCATTATAGGCAATGGAATTTAGTGGTGAAAGGACAAGTGAATGTGCTCTTAAATATGACATCTACCTAAGCACTTCTTACAACTACTATCCTCAATAAAATAGACTAGTTGAGTCCACAAACAATAATTTGATTAGAATCATTAAGAGGATAGTGGAAGAACATCAAAGAGCTTGTCACACTAGGTTGAAGATAACCTTATGGGCTAATAGTTTTACCCCAAAGAGGGTTGTCGGTAACTCACCATACATGTTTTTTTATGGGGGAGAGGCCAACTTACCTATATCTCTTGAATTACCAACCCTAGAGTTAACACATCAACTTAAAATGATGGAGAGTGGTCCCATGGTAATAAAGTTGACAAACCTGATGGCATTGAACGAGACAAGATGCCATGCCATGTATACCATGGAGTGCAATTAAGCCCAAGTAAAGAAGACATTTGATAGAAGAGTTGTTTCAAGATCATATCAAGAAGGAAACCTTGTGTTAAAGTGGGATGAGGAGAGGGATAAACCTAGTAGGCATATCACATTTGATATATTGTGGAGTGGGCCCTATGTTATCATTGGTTGCATACAACATAATGCTTTTTAGCTTGCAAATATGAATGGAGAGGAACTAAGTATCACAATCAATGAGATACATTTGAAACCATGTTATTATGGTCAATTTTGCATCCTTGTACATAGTAGAACAAGTCTTTGTTTTCCCTAAGTGCTTGAACACAAGTTTGTTTGTATGCTTTGGTTATTGTCTTTCCTCCAAGTTTCTTAGACACGTGTGTGTGTGGTGTGTGTTTTGTGAGTTTTCCTAATTTTCAATTTGTTTCAAGGCTAATACCAAGTCTAGGTTTCAGTTTGTCTTCAAGTCAAGTAGCATTCATGACCCCATATCCCAATGGACTGTCAAAACCACTAGTATAAATGCATAAAAAACATGGAATCCCAAGAGGTCACCAAATATGTTATCCAAAAAATTGGCCACTATTTGTGACTATCATTCAAAACTTTGGTCATAATGATCTTAACTTTGTTGATATCCATCTAAAGAGTCTTATCTTGGTCATGGGTGATCTCATAGTGATGAGCATTATGTTATTCTCAGTAGTTTCCAAAATAAGATGGCCTTGTTGAAAAGTGAGTCAAGGTATCTAGTCTTGTCATCAAGCTCATCTATGTGGTCACCTCTAAAGTGTTTAACATAGATTAATATAATTTTAACAATGTTAAGATTTGATTATAAAATTCAAGGTCAAGCTTGAAACGTGGTGAAGACAAGAATATGGTGACCCTGTAAGAAGATAATATATTCCAGGCTGAGCAAGAAGACCAAGAAATGAAGCTAGTGAGCCAACAACATGGCCATTCAATTATTTATGAGAGGTTAATGTACTTTTGGGGAGTTTAAGGTATTCATTTATTTTAGTTTTATGACGTATTTTGATGTTGTAATAAGAATTAATATGAGAGATAAAACATGAGGTGTAAATATCGTTATATAAGAGTCTCCCATGTCATTTAACACTTGTTGAATGCCACAATATATGCACTTTGACCATACATATTGTCCATGTGTCTTAAAGTCTCTTTTCCAATGTTGGAAAACTTTTGTAATTATATAATCATCATTTTATAACATCCAAATGAGGGATAATGAAGAAGTTATAGGGAAATAAAGGTGAGAAACACTTTGGTACAACACTCTACCATCGTACAGGTCAAGGGAGACTCCATGGCTACCTGGTTCATCAGCTCCAACATGTTAAGAAGGTAGAACAAGTAGTTTCTTGAGGAGAATAGGCCTATAAAGGTATTTTTGCAAGGGTTTTCTATTGAGGGTGAGCTTATGAACTTCTCTGAGGATCTCTCTAGTCTCCTCAAATTCAAATCCATGCTTGAGAAGAAGTGACAAGCTTAGAAGAGACAAAAACCTATGCCATTTATCCATCAGGTTTCATAGGTCTACTTGGCAAGATTAGGAGGGTCAATGGTTTGATGTTGGTACATTGAGGAGAGAGAAGACTAGGGACAATGATCTTAGGGGAAGGAGGGGACCCCTATGCCCTTCCAATCCATAACAAGAGATGGGAGATTCAATACCTGAGCTTTATGAATCATCCTTAATAAAATAGGATGTCTTAGACCCTCTTAAAACCATAAAGACTTGGTTTAGGGAAGTTTTTAAGAATTTTTAAGCTTGTTGGTGTAAATTTATGATTATTTGAGATCATGAAATGTCCTATTAGTTCTCTCATGCAATCTCCCAACATTTAGTTAGCACATGCTAGCATCAATTGAGTAAAACCTACATTTTGAATGAGTTACAGGTTATAAGCAAGTTTTTGGTTGGTTTGAATGTTTTATTGCCTCAAGTGGTATTCAAGCAACCTATATAAACTCCCCACTCCTCCTATAAATCTACTCAAGTGGAAGATAGTAGATCATAAAGGTTATTGGTCTTAGTACTCTCTAACAAGATTCTAAGTGTGAAGGAGCAAATGCAAACTTGTGACTAATGAAAACACTCTCAACACATTCTCAGAGTAACTAGATTTGTGGTAAAATCCTAATACTCTCTAAAATTTCCATGATTGGGGATTAATCCCAATAAAACCATCAAACTCTCTCTAAGCTTCTTTAAGAACACATGTGACAAAGGGCTAGTATTGTCCCATGCATACCAATAGGTTATAAGTTTGCAAGTTAAATGTGAGAATGCTTGACAAGTATGACATGTTTAATCATTGAAAAGAGTCTTAATGGTAGTATTTTAATTCACTATGCTATTAATTAGATCATTAAATCAAGTGAGATCAATCACATAATGAGTGGAAAGAAATTTAGGCCTAAAATAGTCACCTACAGGTCTACTTACAAGGTAAGCATGAAGTGCCAAGGTTTGTGATGGGAAATGAGTCTGAAAAGATGCATAAGGTGTGTGAGACCTCATGGGAAGGATTAAAAATGTTAAAATTCTATATGAAATAAATGAAACATCAAAATGGTTAAAAATACTTAAGAGAAGTTAGTAGGCTTATAGAGCCTAGAAGGAGGTTTTATGTGCATGTGGAGTTGAAGCCTTAAGAAATCAATTAGATATTAGTTTATAATGATTATATATGGTCCACTAAAATTAAGAGGTATTTCAAAAAAAATTTCTAAGGTTCTTATGATCAGTCTTGAAGGAGTGAAGGTGTAGGCCTACCACAAATACCTAATGTACTATGTGAACCTTGATGAAGACCAAAGTGAGTTGGTCAAGTCAATTTGCATGACTCATGGAATGTAGAGGGGATCATGAAACATGAGATACATGGTTCAAAATTTTAAAATGTATCAATTAGGCTCAAATTTATCAAAACATCAAGAAGGAGAGTTTAGGCCTAGAAGAGTGCACCTACAAGCTTGTCATAGGCAAAATGAGAGAAAAAGACGTCAAGGAGAGTATTATAAAGGCTTCCATATTTATTAGATTTAATATAAATATCAAAACCAAATAAATAGAACTTAATATCAAGGACCAACAATCAAGAAGCCTATAAATGCATCTATAGGCCTATGCATAAAACTTGAAGAAGTGTGCAAGTTTTTGAAGTGGTTTAAGGAATAAAGAATATCAAGAAGTGGAAAAAACCTTGATAAAGGATCTTATGAAGTTTGAGTTCATTACAAAGATTAAAAGTGTTAAACATCGTCTATTAGCGTAAATCACATAGGACTATTTACAAACCTTAACAATGGCCAAATGCAAGTTTTAGAGGGTTTGAAGGTCAAAAAGGTTGAGAGAATCACTTCCATAAGTCTTAGTAGGTTGTCCTATTATGATTGATATAAGAATAGGATAAAATAGGAAACCTTTTCTCAATTTAATGCTCTTTAAATTTTATTTGGTATGAATTTTAGGTGGTTTAGAATGAGGAATAATCGGGCATATATACCACTCCAATTAGGAAAATATCTCACATAATAGTTGTTGGCCATTTTGTCCCAGATAAGAATATTTTTCCTAGAAATGGTTTGAAGAGATGAGTAGAGTTTTAGATGGAATGAGTGGTCCAAAAATAGAAGAGGAAGATCAAATTTCATTTGCAAAGCTTTTGAAACACTTTAAACAAGCTTAAAGTGTGTTTTAATGATCTTTGAGAAACAAGTCTTGAAATAGGTCTAGGATTGCAAAGTGAAAGAGATCCAATAGGTTCTCATGGTGATAATAACCTTCTTGGACATAAATCAATTTTCACAGGTCTTATAAACTCATTTTGAGCCTTGAATGACTTTCACAAGCCTAAAAGAGCCAGACCATCATCACAGGTCTTGTAAGAATGAATGGATCAGTCTGGTTGCACATTTGATATATGTACTTGGGAGGTCAACCAAAGCTAAAGGAATGCATGGAAATAATTATTTTGGTCCCATAAACATTCCATAGAAATTTTGTATCTTGGTGAGCTTTCTATCTCAAGATATAAATCTTTAAAGTTGAGTAAGTAGTCTGGGATAGACACATGAATGTCAAGTTTAAGCTATGACAAATAGCCATTTAAATTTATATGTTCTCAATTTGAATGAAAAGATGATATATGTCAAGATATAAGGAGTTTGGTTAGAATATCTACAACAAATGGTGACTGGCAAAGCCAATCGGACCCATAGATCTAATGGCATGCATTTGATCGTGCATCTAAGATCCAATGGTACGAGCTGGGTAAACATGTCAGAGGATCCTAAGATTAAGCAAGGGACTAACAAGTGGCATGATCTCTATGAATAAGAAGATACATGGTGCACATTTGATCAATAATAAGGAGATCGATGACACACATTCAATAGAACCAAGGATATTGATAGTGCACATGAGGTCAAAAGTCAATAAGCTTAGGATGAATACGAAGTTACCAGGTGGTGCAAGCATGGAAGTAGATACACTGATAGTAGGATTTTTAAGACCAATGCAAGGATGCTAAATGGCACCATCTAGAGAGTAGATCACAGATCGATGTCCAAATATGAAGGTTGAAGGTGTGATATCTTGAAGACCTAGATCAAGATTAATGGCCGGTATTAAAGGTCTAAGATATGAGACTTTGAATGGAGGTTGAATATGGTTAAAATTTGAAATAGAGAATATTTTTAGGGATAAAAATTTACCATTAAGAGCTATTTAGTAAAATTAATATAATGAGGAGCTTGAAGAGATTCAGGTAACCATCCATGATTGCTTGTAGCGGAAATTTTGGTCTCTATGATATTTTCTCCACTCTTCCAGGTCAATAGGGCCATAATGAAATTAATATAGGGAGTGTGATTAAGGAGGTTTTAAATGGTTGTTATGATTAATTATAGAAATAATCTTGGTCTTTGTCATTATGACCCTTTTTCCACTCTTTCATGCATCCCTCCCCATCTCTCTCTTCCATTTTGCTATAAATACAAGCTTTTGGGCCTTAGAAATAATCCCTCTCGTGGGCATGACTATACTTTGCCAAGATTGCGCTTTGTAACCTCTTGAGATGAATAAAAGACCATGTTAATATTTCATTATGCTTATCTAGTGTGTTCATGTTAGTTGATTTGCATATGTGGTAGAGCTTTCTCCCTTGTCAAGTCCTGATCTCACCTAGTTGGTAGTTTGTCATGTTATGCAAGTCATGCCTAGTATTTGATGTCATTTGATTGAATCTAATAGTGGATACTTCCCTTAAATTAGGCCTTTCCATTACTTCCCTTAGGTTTTGATTACTTGGTGAACCTCTGCATGAAACATTGATGCATAATAGACATTTGGGGTTGTAGATCTAGTCTTTTGCTTGTCTCATTATTGTTTTTAGAAGTTCAAATAGAGTGGATGAGCAATCAATTTAGGTGCATCACCAATATTAGCTTAGATCTCCCTTTTATTTATCTCTCTCTCCCTTTTCACCCCAAAAATTAGTATGCTTTAGTGGAAATGAACTAAGTGATGCATTAGAGGAGCTAGCCTCATTAAAAATCCTAGAGGTTTGGCCCAAGATTAGGTAACCCACAATCTAGGGTCATTCCCATTTTGGACTAGATTTGGGTAGAGGACTTAAATGATCATTTGCTTAGGGTGCAATCTAGGCCTCCAAAAGTTCTAGCACACCAAGTGGGACAACTTTTAAGTGCCCAAAGGCATGCTTTGAGGATATTGGAGGACATTTGGAAGCTAAAGACATCAACAAAATCATTTGCAATCATCTTGGTAAAAGTCAAGCATCTTTAAAAGGTTTTAAATCAATCTCAAGTCCAAAGATATCAATGGTTTCATGTTTGCAGAGGTAAGAAGGGTTTTAGTCATGATTTTGATTTGATACACATATTGTATAGGGAGCCATGACAGCCTATGAGGTAGGATTTTACCCTCCAACCCCATTTCCACCCTATCATAACCCATATGATCAATATACTAATCCTTACCAACCATATAATGCACATCTTCCATATTACCAAGACCATCCACCATACTTTGAGCCTCCTCTACATCCTTGGAAACCTCTTCATCCCATGATCAGTCCTATTATCAACCTTATACCCCTTGTAATCAACCTACACCAAACATTGATTATCTATACTTAGAAATTAAGAGATTAAGAAAATAACAGGAAAGGTTACAGGAAAGTCTTAGACAATATAAAAAGGTTGAGTGTCAACCCATTATCCCTCATAAAAATACCCCTACAAGCCAGCAACAATCATCTAAACTGATCACTCCATCTCCCTTTTTTGCTTCTCTGATCATAGGTGATTTTTTAGTCCACAATTATTCGCTTAATGACAAGACAAGATTTTCAATTATTCATAAATTGGTGGCAGATAATTTGAATTTAGTGTGGAACCTACATGTAAGTTTGAGGTGTAGTGTAATGGAACCCCCATTAAAATATTTGGCATTTTTAAGAACCTAAAACTTACCCTCCATTCCTACCCCAAACTTTCAGTTGTGCAAGACCTTATTGTAGCAGATTTATTGCCCCATTTTGCCTTATTTTTGGCTAATGACTTTATGACTAAGGTCAGAGGGTACTTGTTCAAAGACTTATCTTATATAGTGTGCAAACATGAACATGGTGTGGAGGTGAAAATCAAGTTTGAATCACTCTCTAAGTTCCACCTTTATCCACCTCCTCCAATCATCCTGAAGGTAGACTACCTTCACCTTCCTTCCCCAAGACAATTCACTTGTGATCAAGATCCTATGCCTACCAAAGAGCCTGAAATGATACCCACATGGAAGCCTTCATGGTCCAAGGATCCTAACTTCATCATTCCCACCCTTTAAAAGGAGGATAAGGATGGAGGATAAGGTATCAAATCTTTTTCAAAGAGCCTCTCAGGTTCTCCAAACACACCTATTATTCCATTTGTTGTTACCTAAGTGCCTGATGCCCCTCAATTCCAATAACTTCTCAAGAAACCATTCAAGATCCCTAGTTGGAAGGATACCATTGAAAGCATCAATAAACCTAATGATGTCTACTACCCACCAAACCTATCCTCTCTTCAAGAGAAATCAAGTGTTTCAAAATCATAATTGGATCATTCTAGCATGGTAGACAAATGATCAAAGTTGGTGGATGAAGGGGTAGTCATTCAAGATATTAAAAATGATATAGTTGCAGTTGAGTGTTAAGAATACCTTGGAGAAGAGACTTATAGTGTCTATTAAGAGGAGATTCAAATTGTAACCCCTGTGCACTCTAATAGATCATAAGGTAAACATGAGTATAAATTAGATGATGAGTGGCAGTTGCAATATCATATTGATGGAGCTGATGTAAGTAGGGCACAACTTGAATTCCCCCTAAGACAACAACTAGATAACAACCTTTATGAAACTATTGTGGAGGTCAAAATCAACTCAAGTTATTTGGAAGATCACTAGCAACACTTGTGTTTGGAATTCTTGGGTGAGATTGAGTAAATTAGTAAAGCATATTTGAGTGATATAGTTGAACAACATGCTAATGTTTCAAATAGGGAGAATAATGGAACTCAAGAGGTGCCAATACAAGAAGAGATTCTACTTGAATGGATTGATGAGTTGTCACCTTCCATTGGGGATGAAGAGGAATAAACTATAGCTGATCAAGGACCTTATGATGGTCCTAACAAAGTGAAGGAGGTGAGTAATAAGGTTGATGACTTGCACATAGGTGACAAAGGTTTAAATGAACCTTGTGATTTATCTATTGGCTATGATGATATGTCCTTTTGGGAGGACTTAGAAGACTTATGCCTAAATTTAGATACCCAACATCTACACCAGTCAAAGCTTGAAAAGAAGGAACTTGTGAAGAATGCTTTGATAGCTAATCATCTTGAACCCAAAGAGCAAAACTAGTTGCAGCTCTTGACTGAAGAAGAGCTGATATTAGTGATGCAATATATAAATATTTGGGAGGATTATGATTGGATTCTTAACCCTCATACTCAACCCATTCACATAGGGATGAACCTAGATGGTCATTTCACTCTCCCAAATGGCTAGGAAAATGGTCTTAGCTATATAAGAGAGCCATTAAGAAAAGGCAAGCATGTTTGAAAGTTCCAAGGTGCACAAAATAACTTTCCATTTGATCTTGGAGGGAAGCTTGACACTAAAATTTAGTTGTTATAAGTTTTATTTATTTCAATAAGTGATTAGCACAAGCATTAGTTTGATTTCCTTTTGTTTTGTTTTCCTTGTTTCTTTAGGTGAGTGGTCCTTGCTTTGTTTAGGTTAGTTTCCCTCTTGTTCTATGTTTCCTTCAATAAGTGCCTTGGGCACTTTCTTTTGTTTTGTTCTTTTTAGTCCTTATTTTTTTCAAGAAGAGTTATCCAAAGGTTGGAAATGAATTTTATATTTAGATAAATATGTTGAACAAGAGAAGAGACTCCATGCCCAGTGGACTAGACAAGGCAACTAGTCTAGGTTCTCAAGCATAACATGAATGCTCCCTTGTGAGTCACCAAAAATGTTGGCCATTTTGGCCCACATAAGAACATTTTGCCTTGAAATGATTTAAATAAATGAGAAAAGTTTTAGATGGAATGAGTGGTAAAAAAATAGAAGAGGAAGATCAAATGTCACTTGTAAAGCTTTTGAAACACTTTAAGCAAGCTTAAAGTGTGTTTTATTGATCTTTGAAAAACAAGTCTTGAAACAGGTGTTAGATTACAAAGTGAAAGAGATCTAGTAGGTTCTCATGGTGATCATGAACTTCATGGACATAATTTAGGTTTCACATGTCTCAGAAACTCATTTGGAGCCTTGAAATGACTTGCACAAACCTAAAAGAGCCAGACCATCATCACACATCTTATAAGAATGAATAGATCATTCTATTTGCACATTTGATATATGAACTTGGGAGGTCAACCAAAGCTAAAGGAATGAATGTAAATTATGATTTTTGTCCCATAAACATTCCTTGAAAATTTTATATCTTGATGATTTTTCTATCTCAAGATATAAAGCTTCAAAGTTAAATAAGTAGTCTGGGATGAGTGCACAAATGTCAAGTTTTTGCTACGTCAAATAGTCATTTAAATTTAAATGTTCCTAGGTTGAATGTGAAGCTAAAAAATTTCAATATCTTAGGATATTAGGTATAATATCTATGGCATGTGGTGACTGACAAATCTAATGGGACCTAAAGATCCAACAATGCATGTTTGATCGTGCATCTAAGATCCAACAGTGTGAGTTGGGTCAACAAGTTAGAGGATCATAAAATCAAGTGAGGGATTGATAAGTGGCATGATATTTATGATCATGTATATCAATGGTGTGCATTATATCAAACAAAATGATATTTATGTCATGCATTCAATCAGACTAAGTATATCTATGGTGCACATGAGGTCAAAAGTCAACAAGCTCAAGATGAATGTGAGGGCACCATGTGGTACAAGCATGGAAGTAGATAGACTAACAGTGGGATATTGAAGACCAATGTAGGGTTACCAAGTGGTATAATTTGGAGATTAGATCATATATTGATGGCCAAATATGATGGTCAAAGTTATGATATCTCAGAGACCTAGATCAAGATCAATGACCAGTTTTAAAGGTCTAAGATATGAGACTTCAATTGGAGGTCAAATACGGTTAAAATTCAAATTAGATTAGAATTTTAGGGAGAAAACATCACCATTAGGAGATATTAAGTAATGTTAACACAATGATGAGCTTGAGGAGATTTAGGTGGCCATCCATGATTACTCATAGTGAAAATTTCAACCTTTATGATATTTTCTCCACTCTTCCACATCAATAGGGCCATAATGGAATTAATACAGGGAAAGGGATAAAGGAGCTTTTAGATATATATTATGATTGATTTTGGTAATAATCTTGACCTTGATCATTATGACCCTTTATCCACTCTCTCACGCATCCCTCCCCATCTCTCTCATCCCATTTTGCTATAAATACATGCTTCTGAGCCTTAAAAATGATCCCTTTCTTGGGTATGACTAGACTTTGTCAAGATTGAGATTTTTAACCTCTTAAGATGAATAAAATACCTTGTTAAGATTTCATTATGCTTATCTAGTGTGTTCATGTCAGTTGATTCATGTATGTGGTAGAGCTTTCTCCCTTATCAAGTCCTCATCTCACCTAGTTGGTAGTTTGTCATGTTATGCAAGTCATGCATAGTGTTTGATGTCATTTTATTGAAGCTAACAATGGATAAATTGATTGGTTAGTGCCTTGAATCTATCCTTTCTATCACTTCCCTTACGTTTTGATCACTTGGTGAAAATCTGCATGAAACATTGATGCATAACAAACATGTAGAGTTGTAGATCAAGTCTTTTACTTGTCTCATTAGTGTTTTTAGAAGTTCAAATAGAGTGGATTATCAATAAATTTAGATGCATCACCAAAATTATCTTATATCTTTCTTTTAGTTATTTCTCTCTCTTTTTTCACCCCAATAATTAGTAGGTTTTAGTGGAAATGAACTAAGTGATGCATTAGAGGAGCTAGCCTCATTAAAAATCCTAGATGTCTTACCCAATATTAGTTAACCCACAACCTAGGGTCATTCTCATGTTAGAATAGATTTGGGTAGAGGACCTAAACAATCCTTTGCTCAGCTAGGGTACAATCTAGGCCTCCAACAATAGCACTTAGGATGACCATTATGAAACGTTTCATTTACAAATTAGATGATTTTAGGTCACTGGATACTTATGTCAGAACATGACACCTATATCAATGTAGGTGTCTATCTAGGATGCAAGTGTCAAGGGAACATGAAAATAGGTACAAGCTTAGAACTTGTAGAGGCATAAGATAAACAAGTTTTAAGCATTCTAGGCAACATAGAAGGCATGTGTCATCAATATAAGACTGGTTAGACTAAGAGATAGGCCAAACGGCACAAGAGAGAGTAGATGAAAGACTTATAGAAGCAAAAAAGGTCTAGAACTGAGAGAACATCCAAGGTTTGAGTTTGTCAAGTGTGTAAGATTGATGTTTTATATAATTCATAAATATCATCTACACAAATACCCCCTTATTATTTTAATATTGAAATGAAGTGCAATGCTAAAGTAAAAGGAACATAGATATACCTAAGTGTGTACAACACACTTTGTCATTGGGAAAAAGGCTCACAATGTGCAGATTATTCCATGCCTATAATGAACATGCAACAATCATTATCTATGCATGAATTCTAAAATCCAAGCTATAATTGAAATTTTGGAAACTTAAAGAACAAGGAAAGAATACACATATTTGTGTGTGAGCTAAGTTTCCTTGTATCATGCCATTGGAGATGATGAGTTCTTGTTGAAGCATTGGAGAACTATGCTTCATTGTTGAGGCACTTAGAGAATTTGGGAAAACTCTCAATTTTGAATAAAGGAAAGGCCATATGTTGGGAAGATAAATGCCTCAACCCTCATTTAAAATGGATAAGTGCCTTAGTCTTTGAGTAACATAGAATCCTCAACTATACTAACCCTTATAACTAATCTTGTACCCCAATATGTTAAGGCATGAGCCACATATGGGATCACTTTGAGTAATGTAGAGTTTTTTGAGTGTAACTAAACTTCAACCACATTAACTCAATATACATGAATCAACCATTGTAGATATACTTTTAGATTCAAGGGTTCTCACTTCTAGGTACCATCAAATATTTAAAAAAATAGAAACTACAAAAGTGTATATGTGCATGATAATGTTCATGCTCCATAATCAATGTCAAAATTTTAACTATAATAATGTGCATGCATGAACAAGTTTCATGCCCCATAATTTTAACCAATCAATGCCAACATGATATAAAATGTTATTCATCTATATGTTACTTTTTCACAAATTTAAAAACCTATAATTCTTGTTTATGATAATGGTGTGCATATGCATGGCATATGCTTGAAATCTATTTGAATCTTTGAATATCTAAAAACTATAAATTTTGTTCCTATAAAGTGTGTGCATATGCATAGCATATAAACCATAATTTGTATAACTCCATGAATCCCTTCCCCATATCTAAACCAAACTGATAATCTGAACCAATCTAAAATCTTTGAATCTTGTAAACTATGCTAAAATCTAGTTGTTGCTAATGGAGACTTATTTCTCTATGATAATCCCATTAATATTCCTCCCTTTTGAGGTGAGGGATGTAACTTTCAAGTCACTCATCTCAAAACATAAGAGTTAATTATATCATGTTTTGAAAAATATGTAATTATGTAGAATTATGTCAACATGTGGAGACTATGTCATCATAGTATGAATGTATCTTCAAAGCATGTATGTAATGTGTAATGCAAGGCATACAAAGGTCATGTCAAGACATATATAAAAATTACACTTTAATAGTAACCATAATTTATGTAAGCACTGAATAACACTACGTGATAAAGGTGCATGATGTGAATCATGACATGACAAAGAAGCAAAAAAGTGTGTGATATGGATCATGGCACCACAAACTCAACAAGTTCAATAAACAGTCACTCTTTAATGTATAATGTCATGGTCATGATGCACACAATAAAGTCACACAAAATATCATTTAATGTCACATAAAAAGCCAAGGGTTACATACAATAGCTGATCAAATGTTGTGCACACAAGGCCAAGGACCAAAAATAATCAACAATAAAATGTTGCACATAAATTCAATAACCATAAACAATGGGAAATGAAATGTCACACACATAAGACCAGAGGTCATGAATAATGCACAATAAATGTCACACATATAAGGCCAAAGATGACAAATAATGGATAATATATGTCACATAAACAAGGCCAAGGGCCATAGATAATAAACAGACAATGAGTAGCCTATAATGAAAAATAAATATTAATAATGAAGCATAGAAAAAATAAACTAATATACAACATCAAAGTATGTAAATATCATAGCATAGTAAAGTATCATATCCATTAAATGTAGCACTATAAAGAGTATGAGTAATAACATGACATGTGTATGCAAACAATGGAACTCAACATGGAAAGGGCATAGAAAGATATAAATTGTATCATTGTAACCTATGGAACATGATGGCCCCAACATTGGCATGGTCCCTAGGTATAGAAATGTTTTGCATCTTTATATTCATGTATCATGTAACTTGTATGTCCTTCATCTCACTCATATATCCTACAATATGCATATACATATGAAAAAGGATATGTAATCTACCAAACATGTGATAAATAACATGAATAAATAATATAACTAACAAATATGTAATGCTTATGTCCTAATTTTAGGTTTCTTGAATTTTTGAAATATTTTGCAATTGTTGACATATATTGATATAGTTGTGTAAGGTCAAGTATCAAGGCTTAAAAAATATAAGAATGGGAAGGATCCAAACAACCTATAACATATGTTAAGCATAATATGCACTAAATGTGATAGTATGATGATGTGAAGTAAGTGAAGCAAGTAATGTGCCCCTAATAGAAATGTGAATCATAACCTTGCAACTCAAAAGAATATGTGGGAGGAGGAGGGGGATGATGAGGATTCAACATGTATGCTCATAAATGTATGTGATCATGTAAGTGAAATGGAATCCATAACATGTATAAGTAGTCAATATTTATGAGTGAACAAGGAAAATGCCATAAAACAATGTGCACTAAGATAAGATACTACTATGAAGGATGCATCATTAGAAGGTAGATGTCATGAATGTCTAGACCAATATGATAATCATAAGGCAAGGGTAAAATGTAAAAATATACATATGAAGGCATGCATGCCAAAATATAAGAACAAATGGATATAAAAAATAAAGAAAACATTATGAAGCTATATACAATAGACTGTGTTTGAGTTAACCAAGGATCCCATCAAATGAAGTATCACACATGGGTCTAATGTCCCTTATTATCAATTTTTGGAATCAAATGACCTAGATATGAGGAATGATGTGTAGTTTCCAGCTTGGAAAAGATACTTATGACATTCTTATAATTAGGCACATCTTGATTTTGAACCTCTTTCTTAATTAATTCTAGTTTCTTAGTGTCCTCTTTCATAAGTGCACTTTATTTTTTATCATTTTCTTCTTTTTGCAACCTTTGTTTTGTATCTTTTCTTTTTGCAACCTTTTTTGTTGTAACTTTTCTTATTATATATTTATCTTTTCCAATTGTTATTTATGTAACTTGTCATTTTATGATTGTTCCTTATGTAAGCATTCTTTGCCCAATTGTTCCTTAGAAGATGTAACCAAAGCTTGAGTAATTTTCATAATTATAGAAGGTGTGCTTGAATCTAGTGGTGCTCTAGTGGATATGTCAAATGGAGGATGATCATCACCAATAATATTGTGTATTTTTATTGTTAAGACCCAAAAATTACCCATATGATGTCCATGCATTATATGATAGGCACAATAGTATTTATACTTTTGTAGATAATGTATAGGAGGCAATGTGATCAGCTTATTCTTAAGCACATCCTTTAGAGTGTCACTTGGTTTCTTATTAACCTTATGCTAGATATTTGAACCATTATTTGTACATGTGTTTTCTTTTGAAATCTATATTCGAGATGAAATATTTCTAGACACAAAATTATTGACTAAAAAGGCAGAAACATAATTGACACTAGCATAGTCAGGATCATTGGCGTGTTTGATCTTATCTGCAAGTGATGTAATATTTAGACGCATTTGATTTTACAATGTATCTATGGAATCTCTTATAGCAACTTTTTAAACATAATATCCTCAATAGACACATTATGGCTCATACGTTGAGATGGTTTGATGTTCATATAATATTTGTTAGGATGATGCCCCCTACCTATTGGGACAATAATAACATGGACATCAATAATAGAGGGAAGGTAGTTATCACAACCTTGAGGTTTAAAAAGAGGGAATCAAAACTTATATTTAAGCCCCAATATCAAATAAATATTAAGTACTAAAAAGAATGAAATAAACCCTAAGGGAAGATCTAGGGTTTTACATGATTAATATGTAAATGGGTTCACCAATATGTTTTACCTTATTTTTTATTAACGTGATTTGATAAGATAGAATTTTAAACTAATTTAAATTGTATGTCCTATTAAAATTAGGCATTAATCTAAATTAAAAGTCATAAATTTATTTGACACTTGCACTTGTTAATTGTGAAACATACTAAAATGATTAAGACATTTAGTGTTTTATTATTATGTGCAAGTTTGAGACTGAGTGCAGGTGGTAGGTTTAGACACTTCATTTTCCCCACTTCTATGTTGAGATTACAATTGGAATTACTGTCTATAATAACACATAAATCTAGTCAAAAATCATTAATTGAACCAATTATTTGCATAATTAGTGATTTAATCCAAAATTACAATGACACATCCTTGATTATAGTAATGTATCGTACTGTAACATTCAATTCAACACCAACATCCCAAATCAAATTGATCATTTACATGTGTTATTATAGGACAATTAAATGAAATATTTGATTGGAAAAAGAACATTAAAAAATGATTCTATTCTTCTAATTAAGTATTAATCCTAATTAATCAGCCTAATCTTCTTATAATAGAAAATTTAATGGATTTGGAATTATCTGTTTAATAAATACACAAATTTAATTATTGCATAACCTAATATGACATCACATCATATGGATTTGGAATTATCTAGTTTTATAGTCTTAATAAAGCCAATAATCTAGACCTATTATGTCATTGCCCCTCCAAGGGCCATTATCTATTGAAGGCCTAAGTGTGTCCAAGTCTAATAGATAATTGATTGAGATATGTCATGATCCCCTTACAAATCATGATTAAATACATCCACTTCTAAAGAAATATCAAGACAATCAATCCATTTTCGACACATTTTTTGAATCACCCATCTTTGATGAATCATCTTTTTTGAGTCACACTTTGACCAACTTCCTATCTTTGATAAGCCTATATTTGATAAGCCTCTTTTCAATGAATCTCTCATTGATTAACCCCTTCTTGATGAGCCCATATTTGAAAAACCCTTTATTGATCAACAATCTATCTTCCATCCATTGCCGAAAGTCCCCCATTTCTAAAAATTCCTTTATCCCAAAGCCTTCTTTTCTAAGCGAAGGTGAATAAGGTACTTGTGGATAATGAAATTCAATAAGCCCTATTTATGGCTACATTTAAATCACAAATAGGTTTTATTTTAGAAACAAACATTGTTGTGAGAACCAATAAGAGAATCAGGTTCCATTCTAGAACCAATACCATATTTAGCATTAGAAGTAGAATCAACATCAGTCTCAACATCAGTTCAAATACTCTTGAGTCAGAATCAAATTTAGAATCATAATATATTGGTGATTATCACAACATTAGATATACACTTCTACCAAAACCACTTGAGTCAAAATCAACATACCTTAGTATGTGTTATGACATTGGATACATACTCCTTGCAGATCCACTTGAAAACATTTGTGATCCTTCCATGGTTTTTGAGGATATTTTGTTTAGCATTGATACAAGTTCTAGTAGTCTCTATGAGGATTAAGTTGCTTCTTACCCATCTATTGACATTACACATGCCTTTAACATTAACTAGCCTAGTCATTATATTGATATTCCCTACCCATAAACATCGATTGGGACTGATAAAATCACATACTATTAAATTTTTTACATGACAACGTCTCATTGGGAGAATTTTTAGGGACCTAATACAACATTAAAGTATAAGAACAATCTCCTAGTTAAACATTATTTGAGTCACTAAAGGAGAATCAAAGTCTAAACACAACACTAGATGATAATCAAAATCAAAAGTAAACATCCCTTAGTGAAACCTTACTTGAGGCATTATGGGACAATCAAAATCAAGAAGAATTAATTGGTGAAAACTTCTTTGGGGATCCAATATCTGAGCCATTTAG